>JBBDHG010000064.1:1515000-2040000 GCA_037951165.1 Lophius americanus | reverse complement strand
ACATTAAGATACAGAAAATAGGTCAATTGTTAATAGTCAAAAAAGGAGGCCGCGTATAGTGTTTAAACACCATAAGAAAGAAAATGCATGAGGAGGACCTGCTGGTAGCAGTCCCTGAGGGCAGAGCCGCAACCTGCAAATGAATCCATGTTGCCTGTGATCTGAGCCTGGGGAGGCCCATCAGCAACAATTGAGACAGACATCAAACGCTTGACAAACACTGAAACAACACTCTTTGAGAGACTTGCCAGTCTCTGAACACACTAACCACCGTACATGTAGGATGGAGCGAGGCAGGGAGAAGGAAGACGAGACAGAGAGGGTATAGACAATAAAACATTCATCAAAATGAATCAGGAGACATCTTCTGCACAGACTGCTGAAACAGGTGCCATTGTTGTTGTGGCAACCTCCTCCCTACTGGCACAACACTTTGCAGCTTTCCGCCGCCATTCCAAAAGAACTCCGTTTGCATTGTTATTTTTTTCTCTCCGTATTTTTTTTTCCACATTCTTTTTATTCATTCCTCCCAATGTTTTCCCTATTGGCAACTCCACTTGATAAATGTGTTTATGGCATCTCCCGCGTCTGCAAACCCCCTGCACCAGCCGCAGCCTAAGATAAATAAAAGGAGATCTGAGAGGGTTGGGAGTGGGGGGGGGGATGAAGGGCAGGAGAGAAAGAATACAGAGCGAGAGCCATATGTCATGTTGGAAAGGCCCTCGAGAACACTTTCAATCTTTCCGTCAATATTCAGCGTGCAGGCCCGTATACGCCATCATTAAAAAGGAGATGCTTCCCTGTTTATTTATCATAAGGACACATGGCTGACAGCTTCCTGTAAACAAGTGGTGTGTTTATATATGTGCATGTGGCCGTACGTATGTTTACTGTAGCTTCATGACCATTATCTATATATCTGTGGATGGCTGTGGAGTTGGTCAGCATGTTTTCTGATGGCGGGCCCATATCTGTTACAGAGACTGAGGCTGTTTAAACTTCTTTCACACTGAATGCTGGGGAGACAGCCGAAAGTACGTGATGCATGAACATGTGAGCATGAAAAAATGGTGTGACATTCAGGTTTCCAATATGTTTTCCATACTTAATCACTTTTATGACAACAAATGATTCAATAGTGGATGAATTGTTTTCATGGGGAGACCTTATCACTGAAAGGTTACATCAGAGGTAAAGATCGCTGAGAGCTGCAGATGAAAGCTCTCACACTCATGCATTTCAACTTAAACGCCGCCATATTGTCAGGATAAACTAAAGGACGAGGTGTACATCACAGGAAAACAATACAATAATTACACATATGGTGCATTCAGGAGAGAAGGACAAATGTGAACTTCTCAACTGAAGATCCATATGATGAATGAACTCAAAGCGGTTAGTAAACCTAACAATTAGTATGTGTGAGTTCCCTAGCTTAGCAGTCATGTGACCTCCAGTTTCCAACCGACAAGATTGTTATTATTATCATTTATTAATTTCGACAGGCACACGCTAAATCGGGAAACAGTTGCAGTAAGAGACATTTTTGTTGTGGGGGATGATTAAGGATGTCAGATTGGTCAAGTAAGAGCAGGTGAGTGTGTTTGCGTGTGAATGCGAGTGTCCAGGCCGACTGACCCACAGAGAAAGACAAATGACTGTGGGAGGGGTCCTGCTTGACATTTAGGTTTATGTGCTAATGGACGTTGACCTGTCGGGGTCAGGCCTGCCAACGAGGCAGCAGAGGGGCCCATTCCTGCACACGGTCCCATCCCTGTAACGGGATACTAGCAAAACAGTGGTGGGCACACACAAATAATCACTCACTCACTCCGTAGAAAAGTAGACAGAGGGGCATCCCACAGGTGGGACCACATAGGTGGCATTTCACTCTTGAGGAAGCAGATGTCGGTGATGTGCTTTGAGTGTCAGCAGCAGCATGTGCTGGCAAAATTAGAACCAGGTTACATGCCTGTGTCTATCTGTGTGTGTGTGCACACTGGTTCCTTCACCACTGCAACAATAGACGGCCTATAAGTCAGAGCAGTGGCGGCGTCCGTTTTAACAGAGCGTCCAGTGTTCGCCCATACTGTCTCCACAACAGGAGGCTGCATTATATACTGTTTGTGACAGCTTTGTGGAAGTAAGGGAGTCCAGGAGCCTGCTAGTGAAAGTGGCATGCTCAGTCAAGTGAGACTTTGCCAAAGAGAACATACAGACACACACCAGGCAGCCTCTTCACGCCTAATGAGACCATTGGGAGTGTGGAGCGCAGGAGGCAAGGAGAGGGAGATGAGTTGAGAGAGGAGAGGAGGGGTGTGAAGTAATAAAAGAAACGGAACAACAATGGCAAGGAGGGAGTAAGAAAAGGCAAACGCACTGAAAGAGTGGAAGAGGCAAGGAGAGCGACTGCCACAACTTTCAAGGTTTGGGATTTGTGGAAGGGGAGGGGGGAGGGGAGTGAAGGGGGAGAAAGGGAGTGATGGCCTGGATTGCTGCCAAAGGAGCGAGAAGAAGATGGGGTGTGTCAGAAAAAGAGGAATGAGGGAGAAATAGAAAGAGAGGTACAATTCTAGGGTTGGCCACGGGTGGTTATGCAATTTACACAACACAGCAGAGCGGGGGGGATCAAACACATGGGGCGCATAAATAAGTAAACCTGACACCGTGGTGCAACAACAGAGGATGAGCCCAGAGGGGAGAAAAGGCAAAATCACTATAAAATATAAAGAGACAATTCTCTCTGGGGATGGAGGCAGCACTAGTGCTGAGAACTGGGTACAGATAATCTTTGAGCAACAACAGAGAAGGGAGGCAATAAAAGAGTCGAATAAGGTAGCCAAAAACAAAGTGAAACTATAAATTCCACCAGATGTAAGTCGAAACTATTTTACCTCTGCCTGTGGTGTCATCTGACATCATCAGGCACGCACTTCAGAGCGAGGAGCTGGGACTAAGTGAGTTAATAACTCATATTTCAAAATGGGAAATGGCTTAAATGTCCCGTGACGAGGAGCACAGACAGACAGGCACAGCTGAGCCCCTGGTTTCCTTCTGGGGAAATATGGGCATAGATTAATAACAGGTGCTCCGTCTAATGAAGTGAAGGTGAGCTTCTGATGAGCTCTATGTTCATCAGAGGAGACAAGCTTGTTTATTTGGACTCCAAGGCAGGTCTTCACCAAATGGCACGTCGTCTCCCACCGCCACCAACATCACTCTGGTCAACTCAGCGAGGAGCTTTATATGGATGATCGGATCCTCCGTAAACCTCCGTCTCTCTGTCAACAACATGCTGCATTTAATGGTGTTACCGTGTATCATATAGATGAGAGCTGCATAAAAGAGGAAAAGACATGTTGCAGCTGGTTTCTTCTTCTGAGTTTACTGCGTATGTAACAGGAGCATGGGACGTCCTCCTCTGTGCAGAGCTGGAGAGGGAAAGCTAAAAAATGCACTTCCTGCCTGCTAGACGCCTTCCAGAAATTTCGATCCACCACAGTCTCATTTCACAGCCAGAACCAGTTACTCATCCTATTGTGATCCGTCCCCAGTGCATTTTCCAATCAACCCTCTGAAATCACGCTAATCGATGTCAAACAGTCAGGGACCTTCAACTAGACGAGACATTTTTTCTCCTGGGTTGTTTTCTCTTCCCCTTCTGATCCCTGAGTTCTCCTTTTGAATCCCACTAAGCCTAAAGGGTCTCTTTCCTATAGATGGATGGGGCGGCGTTTGAAAGAAGCCTTTAGTATTCATGTTTACGACATCCAATGTTTACGACATCCAACAGTCCTCATGCGTCTGATCGCTAACGTACACCCACACCTACACACACAAACCCAGTCACCAAACAAAATAAGTTGTATTGAGAGAAGAAGGTGACTTACTATCAATGGGAAATCTAAGCCAGGGCCGATGACACGACTATCCCTGACATGGAAGAAGCAGATCCCTCAGTCGCTCCTGATACTTATTCTAGATTTAATATTCCACTTTCAATACTTCTTCTTTGTTTTCAAAGTTTGCAGACATGTCCGTCATCACCTTCTGATTGTACTGTCTAACTTTTACACTTTCGCAATTTCTTCTGCTGCCTTTGGAATTTGCCTTTTGATGACAACTTGTGTTCATGAGACCAATATGTCCAACATTTGCTGACTAGTAACAGATGATTTTATGTCAGGTGGCTTTTAAGTGTGCGTGTTACCGTTACTTGCGTTGACAATTTCTGACTGCATTCTGGGTAAATAGAGATTATGATGAATCCATAAGACTGGTCGCTGTGCCTGCGTGGTCTATTGTTCGTCTCTACGTCCCTCGCGACTGACTTTCCACTGGATGATGCAGCGGATGACTCAGATTCAGACCATCTGATGCTCGTCGGTTTGCGTTACACAATACTCTCGTAGTGCCTTATACATAAAACAAAAACGTTGTAGCTTGCTATCAACGTCATACGCTGACCAGTAATTTGCTGAATCACACGTTGTGACTTTGGGAAAAGGTCATTTGAGACAAATTTTGGTTATGTATGCGGTTTTCATTTGAAGATGCTTAAACTACTATTACATAAACTTCATGACGCCTCTCTCTCTCTCTCTGTTTGTTCAGACAGCCTGCTAATGGACAGAAATTTTGCCAACTAACTAGGACGTATATTGCACACAGAGAAATAGAAAATGAGCTAAAGAAAACAATCAAGAGGTTTAAGTACACTAAAGTGCAGTAATGCATTACTGCACTTTAGTGAACAGATGTAGTGGCCATGCTTGGTTGAACTACAATCTCACTCCTAGTAGGTCCTTAAAATCCACACCAATTATGGGACAGGAGGTCTGTCGCTCCGGGGTTAGAGTCAACGCTCGTCTGTTCACTAGCTGCCTCCTCTTCTGGCCGTCCACATGCCTCAGTTAATCCTTTCTAGATCCAGAGGACAGCGTTGATATTATCCGTAGGTGAGAGACTGGAAAGATAACAACTACAACATATTCTCCAGGAGCGCTCCAACTCTACCTCCCGGTGTGCATGACTTTGTTGACGGTGAATTTGCTGACCAGCTAGTCTCCTCCTGGATGTCACTACCTCCAGAAGTGGAAAGCACAAGTGGAAACAAAAGGCCGTTTTCGAGGATAAAATATTTCCAACAGCGACAATTTTCTCCATCTTGTTTAAAATGAGTTCTTAAGTGTCAACTGAAGTAAAGCCTCCAAAGTCCCCAAGTTCAGACAGAAGCACAATTTTAAAAGTTTGTTTGCATCTAGGGCTAGACAATAAATTGCAAAAGAATCTCTATCATGATTTCACCTCTTCAACATTACGCTGCTCAACCAATCACAGGTGTTCCCATGCAAAACATTTACCGGATCCAGTCAAGGTGAGTAACGTTGAAAACGTTAATTAAATGTCTGGATGACAAAGAGCTCATCCCTTGAACCGGATCATCATCTATTGTCTGGAAGTATTTTGAAATGTAAGGAGCGTGATGTTTACTAAGTGTATACCGTATTCAAACAGGGCTTGTGTCTGCCCCACAAAGACACACAGCTCACTTTAAAGTCAAGAGAAATGTTGCTACCGTAAGTCATCCACACATCCGTCAAGCATGCTTCACTGCACTGGACTAAAGGTATGTGATCCTCTCAAGAAAACATTTTTCCAAAGTGGTGTTACCTGAGCTGTCTACGAAACATGGAGGAGAAACACGGAGAGATCTCACAACTGTCCAGCAACACTCCATCAATGCTGACCAATGGGCAAGTAGAACAATTTAAAATCCAATGAAAAATGAATACAAAAATCAACTAGAACCAATCCCCCTGATAGAACTCCCCAATTCAAATACATGAAAGTTGTGTCTTAAAAAACCTCCACCTACAGATTAAAATATGAACAATTGGAGTAAAATGGGAAGTATCCCCCCGCCCCCCTCGTAGCGGAATAATACAACTGACCTTTCCCAAAATCAATCCAGTTTTTCCTCCTACTAAGGTCCATATGGGTATGAAATTTGAAAACGATCTATAACAAAGTTTTTGAGTTATTATATTTATCATTTTGCCGCTCTATTGGCATCTTCTTTCATTTTCTGTTAATGCAGTGTTTTAAATACGTCCCATCACAAACAAAGCATTTCTATCTATAACGCCAATTATTAAGAAGCTTTTATCGTCTTCCTATTTCACAATTTGCATGAATGCAGCATAAACACCGGGCAAATCCTGAGTTACAACAAGTTTGCAGACAAGGACAGTAGGGAATCTATACTCTCTGCTCATAATACAATCATGTGTGTACATAATGTGTACACGAGTGTTCAGCCAATAAACTGATTTAGGAGGTAAGTACTTTATTGCATCTCATGAAACAGATAATTGTTATTAACCAATATAATTTCTGGCTGATAATTCCTAGGACGACATGTTTACCTTTGGCTGCAGGCACTGCTTAAACCAGACAACGTCAATGCACACCTAGATAAACACACTAGTGTGTAGCAATAAAGTATGACAGGAGGCTCAGGCCTTGCCACTTTGAACACGATAGGAAATCAGTGCACTCACAGGGATATTCTATCCTATTCTATTCTTCCTCCACCATTCAATAAAGCAATTATCTTCTACAAGTTTGTCAGTGGCTCTCTACTCCTTCCTGAGGAGCCGCAGGCGAGAAACAAAACTCAAGTGTTCAAACGCGTCTCTTTGCTGCATAGAAATCGGTAAATATGTGCAGTTTACATGTCATCTAGATCCAGACAGATTAAACGTGTCCCACGGTTTCAGCTACTTCTATATAAGTGGCTGATGAGGATGTATATAACCGCTGTCAAACTTCATCGTGCGTCTGGTCATATTCCAGACATATCTACTAAATGTTTAAATGAAAAAGGAACCATTCTTCACTTCAAGATTCAGATATTCTGGAAAGATGTCATCAAACGTCTGTCAGAGGTGTTCAATATCAACATCCCTCTAAATGTTAAACTTTGTGTGCGTGGAATCTACCCAGTGGGCTTCACAAGAACACAAAAACAGACAAAACTACCGGACTTTTAGACTTCTACAAGCTAGGAGAGTTAGTGCACAATGTTGGAAGAGTATGGATGCTCCCTCTATGAAAGAGTGGATAAAGGAACTGTCAGAATGGATGGGTACACTACATACACTGCCAAAGACAAAATACAAACGGAAGGAGTTTGTTTACCTGTGGGAACCATATATGAACATTAGATGGAAAGTAGTTCTCATCTGTAAATATGTGGGGTCATTTTTACATTCAATGAATAGATGGATTTAGTTATTTAATTTTACAATATTGCATTTCAATTGGTATTTAATTTTTGCAAGTTTAATGTATGTGTGTGTGTGTGTGTGTGTGTGTCTGAATGATCATTTGTTGATTTGGGACCTATGTTGCTGAGGTCCAATTGGTCATCTTAGTTGTTTTTGTGAGGTAATAACAAACAAATGTCAATAAAAAAAAATAAGTGCAGTTCCACACTGAGTGCAGAGTGTGCAGAGTGTGCAGAGGGTGCAGAGTGTGCAGAGTGTGAGTAAATTGACACATTTCTTAAGTGTGGCGATGCTGGAGTGTCCCAGAATAACGCGCTGGCGTTTTCTAAAATAGAATATATGCAGTTTGTATGATTATATAGAAATTAATTTACATTTTTCACATGCTTGAAGACGCAGTTATCACCAAATTTTTACCAAATTTTTACCAAAGTGTGTATCATGTATTAGAGCCAATGAAAACCAAAAATGACAGTATTAATTATCAATACTGACACAGTTCTTCTGGTGGAAAAACTTGATTTGCTTGTTTAATCACTCCCAGATAGAGGTCTAAACAAACTGGCACCACCTTTTGTTGCTGGAGGGAATGTGGAGAAATGATGGTTGATCAGGTGATTCATTTTTAAGCGTTTGATTAAGTTTGTTGTTCCAAACATTTTCCCAGGTGTTCCCTCGCAGCTTATTTTGGCCTTACAGGTGTTACAGATTGTGAGCGGTTCACCTCTAGTTTGTACAGTAGCCTAGAACGGACAAACAAACAAAGAAGATAAAAAAAACACCTCACCTCTAAAAACCAATCCCAATGAATTTCCTGATCTTATCTTCCTGTCAGACCAAATACGTTGAATAGAATACATTTTTACTATTATTAATGTTCGCTTTTAATAGCATTGCAAAGAAACTATCTTTGCAATGCTGGAGTCTTTATCAATATTGTAAACATGCGGGGAGTAGAAGTGGTGAAAATGGTGAATTGATTTGACCAATAAGACAAATTATTCATAATGATTTTTCCCGGTATGATACTTTTACTTTTAATCAAATTAAAATGTTCTTGGCTTCACTTACAATGTCATGACCTCTGTTCTAGTTTGACCTTGCTGTTATGTAAAATGTTCACCAATAACAAAATACTGACATTTATGGAGGGTTATTAGTCAAACAGTCAACCTGAAAGACCTGAAAAGTTGCCAGTGGTCAGCTCCATTATGTCGCAGTCTACTGCTAGCTAAGGTTAACTAAAACAAATGAAAGATACACTTTCCTCCGTTTCTTTATTGGTTGTTCACATGCCTGCATAATATGAAAGTTTGCTAAAATACAATCTTGATCTGTGTCTGCTAAAAACTTTTTCTCATCAGGGATATTTGTAACAAAAGACATCCATGCTTGTTTATTGCTTAATAACACGCTAATAACAACCTAATACATGCGTGGTTTCACCAAATACTTTTAACTAGATGCTTGCTGACCATAATATTCTCTCACGGCGGCTATTTCCAATGCAGGTGAATATTAAACCATTCAAATCCATATGTGTGTATTGCTTAATGACTTGCTTGTTAAAATCTACCGGGGGCTATCCCTCATACTCTGTAGCAGATATTTGGCTGACACTGTATAAAATTCTCAACACGATGAAACGATTCATGGTCAGACTAATATTTGATCATGTGGTCAACATATTATTCTCTATGCACCCCTCCTTCCTTTTCCTGTTGTACATTTTCCAGCACAGGAAGGACTCTATAATACTGTCTCTAATACATAAGCGACTATTTTCATTAATTTTTTTCCCCCTCCTTCTCATTCTCTCTCTCCTCAGGGTTCCCAGTGGATGTCCAGAGAACATGTGTTTTGGTTTACCTAGAATAGAGCTCAATCTGAGCCTGGGCTGAAAGCAGACTGTGGTCTTTGTTTGTGGCACCATTAATCAACTGTCCTTCAACAAAAACAGAAAACCAGATGAGAGACAAAGGGAAGAGACATGGGGGGCTCGGGCACTTATTAAGGTAGATAGAAGCAGAGAGGGTAAGACAGAGAAGAGAAGAGAAGAGAAGAGAAGAGAAGAGAAGAGAAGAGAAGAGAAGAGAAGAGAAGAGAAGAGAAGAGAAGAGAGGGATACAGAGAGAGAGAGAGAGGGAGAGAGAGGGAGAGAGAGGGAGAGAGAGAGAGAGAGAGATGGGGGGGATGTGTGACCCAGATCCAGGCCTTCAATAAATCAAGCAGCAACAAAAACAAGCAAAGTTTTCATGTGGCTTGACTGATTAATCAGGTTTTATTTTTTGTGGGAGTTGAGGGAGTCTTTTCTTCTTGTGGGGGACTGCTGAGTGGCTGAGAGAGTCATTTTATGTTGGGTGTTTATGTCTTTATGCGACAAGGTTTAAGATGTGGAGGCCTGCAGGGTTCAAGGTTTAGTAAGGCCCTCCCTTCATGGTGCACCAGGAAGGTGTGTGTGAACATCTGCAGGTTCATGAATGAGAAGCAGGACGGTTGTCAGAAAGGTGTGGAAAGGTTCTCTCGTATGAAGGCACAGCATTCAGAGGACTGAAGGCACAGCCAAATGGTTCCTATTCTAAATCATAAACCAGTCTTGTTTAACATAAACTACACACATTTGCTACACAGCGAGCTACGGGATGCAGAGCAGCCCCGTGAGACTCTTTATGATTTGCCGATCGATTGGCATTGAGTGTGGACAAGGAGGCCTCGAGTCAATACCGGGCCATTACAGAGATGTGCCTACTGGGACCCACAGAGGAGGTGTGGGGGGGGGGGACCCATGATGCTGTCTTCTTTACCATATTGGTGGAAGGTTTTACTCAATGTGAGTGCTGGGACAGAACAGGAACATGCCCATATATGAGCATTAAGCTTCGGTAAGCCTTAAATACTCAGCTAAATAGAGAATGTTACATAGTGACACATGTACTTACTCACAAACACATGCAAACACGCTCACTCACTCACTCACTCACTCACTCACTCACTCACTCACTCACTCACTCACTCACTCACTCACTCACACTCACACGCACACACGCTCACTCACACACTCACTCACTCACTCACTCACACTCACACGCACACACGCTCACTCACACACTCACTCACACACTCACTCACTCACTCACTCACTCACTCACTCACTCACTCACACTCACACGCACACACGCTCACTCACACACTCACTCACTCACTCACACTCACACGCACACACGCTCACTCACACACTCACTCACTCACTCACTCACTCACTCACTCACACACTCACTCACTCACTCACTCACACTCACACGCACACACGCTCACTCACTCACTCACTCACTCACACGCACACACGCTCACTCACACACTCACTCACTCACTCACTCACACTCACACGCACACACGCTCACTCACACACTCACTCACTCACTCACTCACTCACACTCACACGCTCACTCACACACTCACTCACTCACTCACTCACACACTCACACTCACACGCACTCACTCACATACTCACTCACTCACACACGCACACTCACACGCACACAAGCATGCACGCTCACTCACTCACACACTCACTCACACTCACACGCTCACTCTCACACTCACTCACTCACACTCACACATGCATGCACGCTCACTCTCACACTCACTCACTCACTCACAGTCACACGCACGCACGCTCACTCACACACTCACTCACTCACTCACTCACACTCAGACGCACGCTCACTCACTCACACACTCACTCACTCACTCACACTCACACATGCACACACGCTCACCCACACACTCACTCACTCACACACTCACTCACTCACTCACACTCACACATGCACACACGCTCACCCACACACTCACTCACTCACTCACTCACACTCACACGCACACACGCTCACTCACACACTCACTCACTCACACACGCACACTCACACGCACGCTCACTCACTCACTCACACACTCACTCACTCACACACGCACACTCACACGCACACAAGCACGCACGCTCACTCACTCACACATTCAATCACACTCACACATGCACGCACGCTCACTCACACTCACTCTCACACATGCACGCACGCTCACTCTCACACTCACTCACACTCACACGCACACAAGCACGCACGCTCACTCACTCACACACTCACTCACACGCACACATGCATGCACGCTCACTCTCACACTCACTAACTCAATCACACGCACACAAGCACGCACGCTCACTCTCTCACACGCGCACGCACGCACACTTAAACAAACACACACACACATGCACACACACACACACATGCACCCTCACTAACTCACACGCGCACTCATGCACACTCACTCACTCACTCACACTCAAACAAACACACACACATGCACGCTCACTCAGTCACTCACTCACTCAGTCACTCAGTCACTCAAACTCACACTCAAACTCACACTCACGCACACACACGCACACAAAACCGAATGGCATCCCTCGGACCTGCTACCATGCTGGGAGTGCTCAGTCTCCTCTCCTCTTAATCTTCCATTTTCAGTCTCGTCTACAATCATGCTTTTCTGTCTTTCTAACTCACGTCTCTTCCTTCCAAAGTCTCCTTTCCCTTATTTCCTCGCTCTTGTCTGAAGATGCTGAGATGCTGAGATGCTGTGTGTGCTGTCAGAGGTTCCATAAAACGTTCTACCCTCCTTTGTTGATGCTCGACTCCTGAGCTGCTTTCAGAAACACTGATAGAGCCCTGACTGTTGTATTATAACTCACATATGAGAAAACACACAGACACTCACACAGACACTTTGGGAACCAGCATCCTTACCTATACAAAATGTCGGGGCGTAATCACTAAGGTTGAGCGATAAGACCGGGATACCAGGTTTAACCGGTACCGCGCACGAGGCTATACTTGCTTTATTATATCGTTTAAAATGACATGAAAACTGGTACATTCTGAAAACTTTGTTCTCACTCGGTAACCTTTGAATTTGACCCGGAAGTAAGTCTTCCATTCCTCCCTGGGACTTCTGGTTTGCCCCAGAAGTCACATTCCTGCATCAAAATAAAGGCGCTAGAATCATTAGTAGACTTGACTGAGTTTGGTTACATACACTAAAGCTGGTACAGTTACAGATGTGTGTTTTTTTTTAATGTATTTTTTGTTAAAGTAAAGCATAAATCTGCTAATTTTTTTGACAAAATAAATGTTTAATGTGTTTAAAATTCAGAACATTAAATATATGATGCATTTCCTACATTTTTTGTGCTTACAATGTCAAAATAGGAATTTTGCAACATATTGCAATACATATTGCAATATGCCACAGAATTTTTGCAATATGAAGATTTACTGCTAAACCCAACCCTAAGAATGAACCTTCACTTCCTGTTTAGCATGTTCTTGAGGCATCTGTGTGCAGCTGACTTGTGTAAAGGACTCAGTTGTTGTTGGTGTCAAGTTATTGAAGCGTTATGGATTTAACCCATAAGGTCCTCGTTTGAGGTTAGTTTGAGCTCCACAAATGTGTTGCTGCATCATTGAAAACTGATTTGTTAAAGAATATCTGTCCTTACACATGCAACAATCTGTATCCTTAAAAAAGTGAGATACGAACAAAACTACACACACGCGAGCCATCGGAGCCATACTGTGAGCGTCCTCTTACATCACCACGCAAAGAGAAAAACAGCAAAAAAGAGATTCATATTTAATGTATCCAGTTGGAAGAAGACGGTTCTGCTCCTCCTCCTACTCACCATCACCCTCTTTTCTGTGGCTGATCTCCACCAATAGAGGACAGATGAAAATAGTACATTTGACTGACGTTGCGGCGACGAACAACTATTAAAAGTCAGGAAAACGTCTTTACCGGGACTTATGAAATTTAACAGAGGTGCCATGTCGGCTCCTGCAAGTGACGTCCAAAAAAACCTTCTGTGGCTGATCAAAAAGAACGTGCACATGTCCACACACACACTGGCTTGGCTGAGCTGGCAGTCCTCAATGGTTTGGAAGGTTATAGCAGGTTATAACTACTACAGCCTGGTCGGCCTGTTTCAGCAATTTTCTGTGCCTTTGGACTGAGACCACATCAGGCTACACAATACACTACTGTGTTTGCTGGGTGAGAGAGGAGTAGGGGGAGAGAAAAAAAAGTGGGCATGTGGGCATGTGAGTCTCTGCATGTACACATGTGTAAAAATGAGTGTGCATGCATGTGTGGTTGAGTGGGCCTGGGTTGTCAGGCCGCATGTGTGTGTTTAATGACTCATGGGCTCATCACACCCTCCATGAATTTCAGCTTGGGCTGCTAAGCCTGCCTCCTATCTCCCAAACCTCCATCATTGCATCATCATTACTTCAGTTTTTTGCTGCATCAGCAAAAAAAAATCATTTTAGGGCCGCTTATAGCAGCTTTCCTCCCCTAGATGACATTTAAAATGGTGTTCTTGAAACCTCAAAGAGGTCAGCGCAAAAGATGTAACACACATCAATGTCAGTCTGAAACAATTAGGTGGAAGGACTACATGTCGGCGGACGCTACACTGACAGAGGAAAACCGAATGCAGATTCAGAGTGGGCCCACCCCCTTTAAAGGGTGCAGGCCGCACCTGCCCCTTTAAGATCTATTTCTCCCAGCTTGTGGGTGCTGGGCTGAGCCGGCTAGCCTGAACCGGGCTTTACTGTGCATGTATGGTAACATGGAACCGTGCCGCCAAGCCTGCCAGCCCACCGTAGAGAATTTGTTTATGTTTCCTCGCTGCCAAGTTCCTGTCAGGAGGTGCCCCACAGAGGAGCTGCAGACTACTCAGTACTGTTACGCCCTCTCATCTCCAGCGGCTGCAGGGATTTCTGCATACAGTACCCGGTCTTAGCAACACTTATATCCAGGGAGGTCTTCTCATCATTTTCAGCACGCACACATTCTTCAAGCACTCGCTCTATTGTTCAGCAAACAGCTTTTGAAAACAATAAAACGGGAGCTTAATTTTTGACCCCGAAACAGATTATCACTAATTTACTCAAAACACAGTACATAAAAAAACCCATAGTTTTATTAAAGCAATTGCTTTACGAGTGGCACTCTGTTATATTGTGGATTATGGGTATTGTAAAACCGAGCGCCACCACATAAAAACGCAGTGAATTGGATTGGTAAACTTGTGGGCATGAAGCCAAACAGTTGTGGGCAGAGAGCTAAAACTGAATTACTCTCCCAGTAATGCAAAGGAGGAAAACATTCTTAGTTCCAAGCATTTCCTCAAATCATAACAAGAGTATGATCCATTACTGCCCATGAAAACAACACTAACAGCAGAGCCTGGCATATCCGCGCTATCTCTTGACTCACTCACTCCGTACGAGTCCTTCTGTCAAACACGGTCAGGCTGTGCGTTAGTCTCTATCTTGAGTGCCATGACCACCCGCGAGTTCGTCCGTGTAAAAAGGAAAAGAGCCGCTCACTTTCAGTCACGTCAAGGACGTGAGCTGTTGGTCTTCATTCCATGCACGTGTGAAGTCCACTTGGTGTGTGTGTGCATGTGTGTGGTAGGAGATAAAAAGATGTGCGCTGCGTATACGTGTGAGAGGAGGAAGGAAAGGTCAGACAAGGCCACAAAAAGGGCGTGGGACCCAGGATGGCGAGACGGAGGAAGAGATAGTAAGAAAAAGGGAAAGAACAAAAGATGGAAGCGTGGATGGAAAGATGTAGGCTGGGGTGGTGGGGGCCTGGGTGAAAGCAAAAACAGGAAGACATGAATGTGAGTGTGGATGGCGGGACAGCACCTACTCCTTCTCACGTGCTGGCAGACTTCACTGTTCTCTGACTTTTCTACATAGCAGCTCCTCTTAAGTAAAACAATGAATGAGATTCATGTCAAACGTGTGTGACTGTGTGTCTGTATATATTCTTTTCTATAATTATCATTCATTTATCATATCCCCGTAAAGTCAGACATATTTTGGAATCACCCTCGCCGCCGCCAATCCTCCGTGTTTACTAGATACTAGATTTCTTTTATGGATGATTCGCAAATTTTCTACCCACATTTGGGGCTATAATTTTCCAACCGTTGGTCCCATATAGTCCAATTATGGTGCATGTTACTCAACTCAAGGAGATCTATCTTGTATAAAATGTGTTTTACTATAAAAGCTCCTAAATTATTCTATAGACGGAGTCTATATTTCTCTATGGGCATAACATCACATTTCATTTAAGGAGATCACTCGGTGGGATTTCCTCTACAACGAGGGAAATTGGGGGCTTTTTCGGGGATATACCCTTGCTGTCGGGAAGGACAGCATAAGCCTAGTCATCTTTCTATCTGTGGTTGCACACCTACTGTTCTGCTGATGGCGAGGAGGTTAAATGTGATTCTACATTTGCTACCCAAACTCCTAAGCAGCAGAAAGTACAAACGGAACTTCAAGTAGTTTACCCGTAACTACCCGCCTCCAAACTGGATGTCTGCGTAAATCTGAAAGATGAAATAATTTAATCATACGTGGAAGCGCAAGAAAGGCAGAGTGTGCCACACAATCACAGCAATCATTACACTCCATTTCATCCCAATGAAAGAGTAAATTATTCCCTCATTTCAGTTTAAGATGAGAGAATCATCCAAAAGTTGCTGGAGCATGCTAGCAGAACAAAAAAGATTAAGTCTGGCTAAACAAAAAATGTCCGTGGGCCCTTGTACAGGAACAACTGTCCATAAACAACACATTTCTACTTCCATGAAGTTTCCATGTGTGGAGAAAAAAAACATAACACTGCAAAAAAAATTGCATGAGTCCAATTCTAGACGGAGGGAGAGGCAGCGGACTCGGCAGCCACCACCGACCTACCGCACACAGCGTGAATCATTAAAGGCATGTGTTCCACATCAACTGCCAGGGCCGCGCTCCAAGCCGTGTATGTGACTGGCTCTAAATTATGATGGGAAAAGGAGGGTTAAATACCACTTTACTGCGAGATGAAAACCCCAATTCTGCTCACTCACGGACTAAGTGAGACCCAAAGGGAGAGGAACTGGAAAATGACTGCGTTTGCGAGCACTGTATGCACACCTTCAAAACAAAATAAAACAGGGATATGTTTAAATGGAGCGGCTAATGGAATAATTACATAATTTCCAAAAACGCTCAACTGAATTGTAAACTACTTTAGCCGGAATGTTTTCCCAGAAAAGCTAATAAGAAGGTGTGAAACAACAAAAGAGTTTTATGCATATAATAGTGCCAGCCTCAATCTTGTATATTAGAACAACTGTAGGCCAATCCTCTGGCTAATGAGAAAGTATCTGCCAAACTATGAGTCAGCTACAGTTACGGTTACACAGGGACATCCTTAGTGGGCGTGTTTGTGTACATATACACACACACACACACTTACACGCACACAATAGTGTGGGAGAAAGTGTGTAGAAAGGAGTGTGCATTCACTTGAGTGATTCTTACCTACAAAGTCAAAGTAACGATTCAGCAAATTTTGCACAATTCCCTTTCCTTCACCCCAACAAAAGTTTGGCATTTTCTCCTCAGTCGGCAAAAATGCCGAATTCTTGATTTTTGGTTTTTCAGTATCTACAAAAATGCAACAATAATTCTCATGCAGAATGCATTAACTACGCTGACGGTAGTCTGTACTGGTCTCAGCATAAAGAGTGTCCGTCACTCTTCCATACAGAGGTACCCTGTTTGCCTTTGTACGGAAGCTGAGAGCAGCCATGGTGGTCATTGTTTATTTACTGCCTTTATCTCAAGATCTAAAGGTAATTATTTAGTGATCTCAAGAAAACACAAACTAATTTTCTCGTGTTTGTGACGTAATTTTCTACAGGTCACGATATCGGAGAACTTCATTAAAGTTTCAAAGATACTAATTCACTCTGGTGTCACCCAATTCATAACAAACACTAACGCTCTTCCAGCTGTTAAACTACAAAAAGTAGTCGGTTACATTTTCACTTAACTGTACTAAAATAAAGTTTTTGAAAAAATTCAACAATAGAATTTTTGTCCAAATCATATAAAAGCTAATTTTCCCAAAAACATTACTGTAGTCTTACCAACATTAGTCAATGTTAATATGCGAAATAGGCAACTCTATAAAGTTGTTGCACTTTTTGTATTTTCTCTTCATCGTCTTGCACTTAGCAGACGGTCCCTGCTCACTCAGCTGACCATGATGGAGGCCAACGTTATTGTTGCAGCTGAGAGACTGGCTAGTGTACATTAAAATGAGACTGTTGTTATGTCAGTCGTGTCAGTTGTGTTAAAAAATGTTTTGTGAATAAATTGTTGATCCAAGAAGTTTGAATCTATGTATTGTCCTTTTATTTATTTATTTATTATCTTGAGATTGTGATATCAAATTAAATAAATAACTGGCACCATGGCCCCATGGTGACCTTTATCACTTACTACAGGTATACAATGGCCAAGTGTCGCTACTGCTGTAAAGCTCAGTGACCCTCAATCCCAACCCGGAATGACCCTGAGGATCATTAGGTGGACAGCTTCATTCCGATTAGATTCGCAAAATGCTGCATGTTAACACCCCTTTCCGAATGGAAAAAAACTTTTTGAATGAGATTTCATTCCTTTGCGAAGAGGTAGTCTAAGTCTAGTCGCTGCTAAGCCAGTCGCTGCATGTAAACGCTGTATCGTTAAGCTTTCCGTTTGAGTTGTATCTGCACATATGCCGAGCATCGTGACGTAATACTCCACTGAGTATTAACAGTATTAACAGTAGTAACATTTTAAATATGGCGACTTCAAAACAGTACCGGTTTGCATCAGAGTGATTTATTCATTCCAACTTTGAAAGAGATTAATATATTTGGATGGAAGTGACGAAAAGCCACTATTCTTCTTCTGGGCACTTGTTGGCGGTTGGCACTCAACTATTCGTATCATTATCGCCACCTTATAAACGGGGGTGTATGCGCATTTCAGAAAGCGTTTCCAATTAGGTGTGGTGATGCATGTAAACATCCGGGTTGGAAAAGATCACAAGTCATGTAAGCAGGTGACTGACCTCGCAATTCGGAAAGGTTTAATTCGGAAAGGATAAAAGTGTCCCATGTAAACCCACCAACTGTAGATTGGTAACATCCCTCACAGCTAGTCAAAGATAGACTTGGTATTTAAACGTAGTATAATTTGATGTTTACACTTGTTGAAAGACAAACATAAAAGCCTGTTCTTCTTTGGTGTATTATGCAGATACACCACTCTGGTTTTTAAGGGAGTCCTGGCTGAACCCTTGGTGCACTTACCATCCTTTCTTTTCTTGGAGGCTAGTTTGAAGGGGGGTATTTGACTGAGGGAAGAGACTCCCCTTCCCCAGGGCCAGGAAGGGACAGAATACAATCTATTATACGACAAGACAGGACAGGAAAGGAAAGTACAGGTTTACACAGGCAGGAGAAGACCAAAGAGGACAGGACAAACTAAGCTTCAATGCCAGGTGCAGTGATTGGTTTGGAGGAATTGACCAATATTTTCAGCTTTCTGACAAAGTAACATCGAATAGAAGTAAAGAAAAGGACGGAATGACATAAGTTTTCAGTGTTAATCTTTCTGTTGCCACAATGTTTTGCATCCGACACTAGGACAATGAATCAGACTCAACAAACGAGTCTCTATTCACAAAGTGAATGAGTTATCCAAGTTTTCAGAGCTACTTCCTGAAAATGAATGGCTTTTTTTGTTTGGTTTTTGTTGCTTGAACATGACAGAGCAGACCTCAATCCTACCAGCATCAGCTCTGATGCAACAAACCCAGGATTAGACATGATCCTACCACTGACGGCATGCAAGCCACAAGACAGTGCACCTCCTTTAACCAGTCCATTGTGTTTTCTCAGAGTGTGTGCACACAAATGACTGAACAGGTTTGAAATATCTCTGCTGTACATACAGAGTAACCTTTACAATGGCGGTAAAAAGCAGAAGGGCTGACAGTTATACAAAGACAAGCTCATGAGCAATGCATGCAATTTGACCCCGAGGTCAAATATGAAAGTCACATGACATGGAACAGTGCCATTGTATTGAGAGGAAAATTATGTTTTGTAACCACAAGTGTGAAGAAGTCCAATTACCCAGAGTTGACAGGTGCAACAAATTCGAGCTTACCCCAAAAACGTCAATCTCCCCTTTCTCGGCGAAGGAAATCTCCCCTTGAATCGATTGCAGCTCCTAAGCTCTGAGGAGAGAGGAAGAATGAGAGAGAAAGATATTTGAAACCAACAGCTTTGTGGGCCTTATCCACGTGCTGCAGACTCAGTGACTCCCTAGCCTCACTGGCGCAGAATTGCTTCACTACATGAAAACTCTTACACTCCTTTTCCTTCCTTCACACTCCTGCTCTCTGTATCCTCCCCTCCCTTCTGTGATAGATTCTGCTCTCTCACTCGCAACATTTGTGCTCCAGACATCATGTGAAAAATGGAGTAAAACAGTGCTTTTGTGGTGTATGAATTACCTGGGGCCTAGGAAGGCACAGTAGCGCTTATGGCCACAACTCAATTACAGCAATGTGAATCAGGTGGCAGCCTAGAAATCCCCTCGGCCTGATACACAAATAGGAACATAGAGGCGCCCTCTATGCCAAAGCCAGAGACAAATATAAAGTAGCGTGTCACTTCTGCTTAGAAGACAGTTAAGCCCGCTGCACGAACGAATGGCCGCCGCAGACATGGATCCAGTGACGCTCATCTGCAGCGAGCGTGTGAACAATGTCATGTTGTTTATGCATATTGCTAAAACACCAGCGCCCATCTTGTTTACTAAGATATGTGGTTGCGGATAGGCAACAAAGATTGCTGATGAATACCACCGGAGGCAGAGAAAATGTTGGAATGTTGTGAACAAAAAGAAAAAAGGAGTGAAAATAATCAACAAACATAAGAGGATTTTTTTTTTTAAGTTGCAGAAACTGCCTACTCATGTTGAAGATTATTTGAAAAGACAAATAGAGTGTATCAAAAGCCATCCAAATCGCTGGTGTTTACTCATTCAGACGAGGGCAGAAACCATCTCTTTGTAGCGTTGATCCTGACTACAGGATCAATACAGCTCCCATAATAATGTGTAGCCACGAACCAGTGTCTTCCAAAAGTGTATATATTAAAACCAACGACATTAAAAAAATATAGTCCTCAGCTTTATTTCACCTGCAGTGGACAACAACGTCACCAAAATAGAAAGCACTTTCAACAAGGACAGCGCTCTTCTGACACTCATACTAATGGTTGCTCTTAAAAAGGGTCACAACAACACTACAAAAAAAAATCCCCTCCCTCCGGGCCAAACTGGCATCTGTGGCATTTTACTAGGAGGAAAACAATTTCTCACTAATTCACAATAACAGGATTAGACTGCAGTCAAACAGGCGACAAAAAAAAATTTGTACGATCCAACCAAACTCCAAACCTGCATTCACTGTTAATGGGGAATCACATGTCCCAAATTCACGACCGCTCCTTGACGGCTGCAGCCCGTTTTGTGTTTGGCACAGGTGCTTATTCAGGCTGTTTGACAAAGACGGAGAGGGTGGACCAAATCCCTGCCACAACGGTGCCTCTGCTGATCTGAAAATTAATTACCTTTGACTGTTGCAATACAAACATTTCATGTAACGACTGTCCTAAATAATACCACAAATCCCATTCACAAAAGGGCGCGGATCCATTCATAAAAATATGATTCAGGTATCACTTTACATTGCAAAGTATGTTTACCCTGCCATTGTCAAATAGTAAAATGTAATACACTCCTTTATCAAATACAACATCTCAACCTAAAATCAATCTCATTTGAGTCTAAGATCTGTTTGACGAGGGAAAGAGACAACAGACATTCATTAAACTGAATATTATAGTTTTTGCCTTGTCTTGTTGACTTTGGAACAAAAGCTTCTAATTACAGTGTCTGTGCAAGCAAATGTGGCTCCATGCAAATGCATGTGTGACATTGCGAAAGTAAAATTAAACAGTGTCAAAATGTTTATGAAAATTATTTTTATAAAAGCCTCTGATGCAATTTTTTCAAGATATCACTTTGGTTCGACCAATGAATAAGCTTGGCTGTTGGCCATTGCTATGACTATGTTTTATTATAGTGGCTTTTACAAATCTGCTATTAATGGACCTCAAAGTTATGAAGCGAGACAATTTGGTGACAGTGCCAAGTATTCCATGAGAGTCATCTAATAAATGGTGTCCAGACTCTGATTGTACTCTGTGTCCTACCGCATACCCTAATATCCTGTTTATTGATATGAACGGTGTGAGAATTATGTGTTTTTACTGATCCACCTGCTCAGTAACAGGCTTATTGAGATAGAAGGGCTGGTAGAATGAAATGAAGATAGTTTTTGTAAATGTTCTTTAGTACGTATGTGTGAACATGAAGCCTGTACAATGGTGAGGGTCGACAGAAGAGGACTGGGGTAATAACAGCATGATCGTTGCTCATGGGTAAAAGAAGCTAACTGCAGACTCTCACCTTTAACACAGACATACACCGGAGACGTGGTCCTCAGTAGAACCTTGTCAGACCAGTCCATCGGCTTTTTAAGTGGAACACAATTTACCCCAACTAGAAGGCCTTGATAGCTCAGGGACCAACAGTCTCCTGGTGCACAGAGCCTGAAAAGTTAATATGTCAGAATCGAGCAGACCTCTGTAAGTCCTTTGACTCGTACATGGTAGGGGAATGGGGTATAATAAAGGTTTGATAGGAGTTGGTGAAATCTTACATCTGGTTATCTGCCTATCTCAGCAGCAACCATCCACTGCCGATCTGTACAAACGTGTAAAGAACTGATTGTGGGTATGACATGCTGTCTCCAAGTTTGATGTTACTCGGGAATGTAAGCCCTATGGCAAGAATCATAAGGTGACATTAAAAAAGACAAAATGTGTTGTTTTAACTCATTCGAGTCTACCAAATTCCCCCATCTGTATGCACTTGGACCCCCACATTCACACGATACAAACCCCTCTCCATGTGGCTCCGACTCTCACTGGTGGAAAACCCCTTCAGTCACACATGGATCACATAACCTTTCATGACATTGGAGGACAGCACTCCCAATGGAAAGATGGCGATTCACACACGCTGAGAGCAGGCCAGGGCTCCAGACTGCCATTGTCCTTCAGAGTCATCCAAACAAAACAATGAAGAGGGTCACGCAAGGCCCCCAGTGGAATGGTAAATAACTGGAGTGAGTGAGCGGGAGAGGAAGGGACAGAAGCCCTTTTATACACACTGTACTCGGCAGGAACGCTGGACTGTTATTCTCTCTTACTGTCAGATATAAAAGGTATGAACACAGAATGGGGAAGCATTAGAAGAAATAACAAAGCCAAATTAATATCTGGATAAGAATGTTAAGACGGCAGCTGTTGTCTTTCATTTCTACAACATAAACATATTCCAAAAGCCCACAAGTCAGAGCTTTAGCAGAGAAATCAGGGGGGGGGGGGGTCTCTTCCTTGCAGTGGTGTTGTTAGATCTCTCTTTTAACAATTGGCTAGGGAGAGACTCAGAGCAAAGGAGACAGACGTAGAGAACCAGTGAGACTAATCCACTGACAATATCTGTGTTAAATGGGACACTATGTGCAAAATACGACCATCGAGGGGCCGGTGAATTATACTAATGTTCAATCGTTCAAAGACATTCTGACACCGCGTGAACGGAAATGTGTCAGCGTTGTGATGAAGAGAGCCAAAACATCAATGTAAATAAAGAATGTAAATGACGCCGTCTCCAGGAATAAGGAATTAGTTAGTATAACTCAAGGTGAACACATGAATTCCAGTCATTTATATCTCATACACAGCAGGAGACACAAGTTCTCATGAGTGTTGCTCTTGTCAAAGTCAAGCACAGGCACAAACAGGAAGTTAGAATTCAGATGACATCAAAAGCTTCAGATTGCGGGGATGGTAATCATTCAGTGGAGCTGGGTGTCCCTAATCATAAAACCATCTTTGTTGTCATTATTCATTAGGCAAAAAATGCTGGACTGTTGATACGGACTCAGGATGTTGACAATAGGCAGTGCACAAAGGACTTGGAAGGCACAATTGCCCTCCCAATTGGTCTTTCAGATGCTAATGAGGGAACTGTTTTGGGTTTACTGGCCTGGTTGGAAATGATTTAGGGCGACAACGGTGCTCCCAGCCTTTATGTTTGGGCTGGCCGCAGGGGCTCATATATCACCCTGATCATTAATCAATTAGCGTCTCCTAGCCACCTGTCGGACACTTCGACGCACAAAACATTCCTGCCCTTGAGCAGTTGCTAGACGATGATCATCAGTAGCACCGCTATTACCTTCCAACCCCTCTCAACACCCCGCGCCCCTGCCCTTTATGTTAATAACCTGATGGATTACATAATCCCACCCACACACAGCAATGAAAAAGCCCCTCTACATGAGAAGAAGCCGCCGTGGCGGGTTATTTTAATGGGACTTCCCCTCCCAACTCAATTGAACCACTTTTTTAACATGACCTCCGTTGTCACACACAGAATAGACAAGGCTAGACAGGAATTGATGTCAACCTTGAAAGAGAATCAATAAGCTGACAGCTATTCAAAAGTGCTGAATGCACGCCAAAGCATGCTCTGTATTGTTTTAGACACAACTGCCTCAGGTGGAGTATTGGTGGTTGCTAAGTATTGATGACATGTCAGAGTTGCCAAATGCATGTGAGATGGAACGGTATGAAACTCTGATGACTTGCAGTTAGTCAGCTAGAAAGTAGACTACGAAGTGGTTTCTTGACCAACTGTTCATTCATAGGAATTCAGGAAAGACAGATAAGAAAGAAAAGAAAGAAAAGTTATTTATTACAACAGATGCTATGTGGTAATTAGTCTATTAGAAAGTATTTGGCTCTCCGAATCTTTGGGGAGATAATGATCTCGTGCCCTGAACAGCAGCATTGTATATCCCGCCTTTGGAATCTTGATACTGGTGGTGGTGGCTGATGCCTCTGCTCAATCATTGAGGAGTTTTATCATGACTGGTCCTACCGAACAACTGTCAAGAGACTTCATGGGATCATAAAACCTAATGAAGTTTTAAAACAGTCCTTTACTCTGAGAACATATTTTCTATCAGCTATCATTTGCTTTGTAGCACTTTGAGATTTGATCCAAATGTAAAGTGCATTATAAAGTAAATGTATTATTATTATTATTATGCTACCCGGGCGCCTCACAGGGGTTGCTCTTCCGAGATGGATCAAAGGTAGAGCTTTATTTCACAATGTACTGTTTGTATGAACTGTTTAATGTAAGTGATGATAAAGACTTTACATTATGTTACACCTTGCTAGTACGCAAACTTTTGGGTAGACTGTAGGATGGGGATGACTGAGCTGGGAAAAAACAACAACAAAACAATAGAAAAACTTTTGCGATCCCTTGAAATCACTTGACAAGCTGTGCGGTGTGATCAGTTGGTTTTAAAAACCCCTCGATGATTTCCATTCAACAAATGCCCTCTGCCACACTTTCACAAATAACATTCTGTCGGAAGAGTTCTGTGTCAATTTGAATTCTTATGCAAAGGCCCTTGCTGCCATGAGAGAATCCCTTTTTCACAGCCTTGCTTCCCGAACAATTCCAAAATCCCACCACGGTTCTATGCAACCCCCAAAGACCCTTCAAATTTCCCCCCCTTTTTTTTGATTTGGAACTAATTCTCGAATTCAGCTGAAAAGATAAGTGGCTCTAAAATTAGAGTCTAAGCCAACAACCCTCAATATGTGGACATGGAGAAAGTAGATTTGTCAAGGCTTGATTTAGCAGTATCCTTTCATTATAAAAGTAGCACTTTTCACGCAGCTTAGCGAAACCAAATGGCTCAATCAGTCTCACGTGGAACATTTAAATTGGAAGGGGGGGAGAGGACATGAACCAATACAACTTGGCATCACAATTATGGGAGTTCCATTGTTTTCCAACCTGTGCTTCACTCCTCAACTCTCAAGAGTCATCCTTGAAAGTGACATTTGCCGTCCGCTATTAAAACCTCCACACAGAAAAGCTTTTTCCACCGGCGTTTGGGAGAGAATCTGGGCCCCTGAAGTGAGCGTGTTAAGTTTGGTTGGGCACTGGAGATGGGGAGGGCGTTTTTTTTGTCTTTTAAATCCAACCAGCTTAGGCAAGGAGCCAAATACGGACATTATCAGGTGGATTTCCAAAAGAACAAAAGCTACTCTGCGATTCTTTACACTGCCAAGGGAGAAAAAAGCTGAACAGACCGAGTGTGTATGTGCACACACATTTACAGACATTGTCCTTGGTATTTCAACCCAATTCATTTTGCCAGAAGATTATTTTCTCTGATAATCTCTCACTTTCCTCTATCTACTTATCTTTTGAATAAAGTCCTAAACACCGTGATATTAAAGGTGCAAAGGTCTAAAACTAAAGCTGAGGACATGGGGAGGAAATCATATCGGTTCTAGCATACTGCATCTAATCACATTCACAGCATACAGTAAATGTATTTCAGAGGCCACAAGGCCAAATAACAGATATTTTTGAAAAGATAAATCTGGAAGGAAAACATCTCACACTTGACTGCAAACATGGAAAGTGGACAGTTTTATTGCCTGGTGACTATTGGGGGCCATGCGGTGTTGAGAATTGAACCCTTATTGCCTGGCTGAGATAAAGGCTCTCCGCAGGGAACAGAAGCAGAGGGGAAGACAGAAGGAAGGAGTAGGGTGATGGGCAACAGGCCAAAGGGTTGACCTCTGAGGGTCAATAGGTGATTAGTATCATTTATCATACCTACGCAAGCTGAAAATGAGAAGCCCGGCAGCCTGTCTCTAAAGAATTCAGACATGTGGCTGTCAGAGTCCAAATTAAGGCCGGGTCCACTACTAGCATCCAGATGCCATGTGTTTATGACAGAGACAAATGTAGAAATCCCTAAGTGGAAAAACATGCCATGCTGGCACACAGCAGCAACCAACCATTACATCATTCTGAGGATTTAATGAGCATGGCCTGGATCACATCACAAGATTTAATACCTGCCAATTCCAATACAAGAGCTTTTATTTCAAGCTTCATGAGAAGGGCTGAAAAATAAGTTTCATTCGATAGCAAAACAATTCTTTGAGGATGAAGGGGCTGTGGTTGTGGTTAAGGGGAAGGCGAGCAGTGCTCTCTAAGTCCTGATGAAATCCATGCAAGGTATCTCAACACAGCGAATCCAAGATGCCGCAGCTCGGCCGCAGCAGAATTCACATGGAGAGAATGACATAGAAGCAGACGGGTGCCAAACTCGGACTTATCAGAAAACACTTCACGCCCAGGGAGCGCTGCTCGACTGTGGTTCTCTGAGGAAGTGTGGCAGCTCTGCATTGTTTTGGTGAAATGAACAAGAGGGCCAGATTTTGTGTGAGCAAGCTGGACCAGAGGCCAGCTTAGAATGGAAACTGGTTGTCATGCAGCACAACGATTAGGACAGACATTAATCAAGTGGAGATGACACTTTAATTCACAGATAAAACAAACATGGGCTTCTCGGTTGCCATTTCATGACTGGTGCATGGGCAGAAAACCCACAATGACTCCACTACAATTGAAAGGAGTAAACAAGACACAAATCAGAGATGGCATCCCATATCCCACACCGCCATCGCGGCCAGAGGATTATCGGTTTCCAGTTGCAAATTCAAGCCAGGAATCTCGAGCCCGTACTATAGCTCATCAAAATGCATTAAGCATTTGAATAATTGAAAGTTAAGTGTAATCTGACAATCATTGTGACACATCTAACAGTTTAAGAGGCATTAATGAGGTAAATAATGTTAGTTAAAAACATGCAAAACGATATTGTCCAGTGAAACAACTGAAGATGATGTCCTGGACTGAAGCCTAAAGTTGAAGTTAATATTTTCCAATCACATCTCTTCATTCTGAGGAACAGTGAGAGAGAAAATTACAAAGACTATAGAATAAAAAAGAGGATATCTTTATTGGCAGTTGATATTCAAATCCGGGTATGAGCACACACGAATGAACACATTTACATTGAGCCCTGATGAAAAACATTTTACTCTTCCATTTGCTGCTCAAAAGCGCACACAGGGTTCAGATGATGAAACAATGTACACCTGTTTTCAATCTGTCATTTAACAAGCTAGATGACCTGGAACAGCACCAAAAGCCGTACAAAGAAAACATAACACAGACGTTCTATCATCACCGCTGTCACTGCGGTTTGTTAAGAGCTGAATTAAATTGCCGTTATTAACACCAAATTAAAATCCCAAATGCAAAAGAGCAGGCTTCTCACGTGTGCACATGTGTCCAGATACTGTGAAAGCTGTTTTCACCTCTTTTTCACATTCCTACCTCTACCACCGACTATTATCACTGCTAGAGATAGAAGGGTTGTGTGCTTTCAAAGGAGACACAGATGGGGTTCTACAGGATTCAGCACAAAGCTTTTTACAGAACTTTTCCCAGCCAACATTTGAAATGATCATAGCAGAAAATGCACAAGTGTTAATTCCATTACCAGTGACTCAGAGTCAAATCCATGAGGAGGCTAAACTAAATGGGATGCAGCCTTTTTAATGTTATTACATGCACTAATGCTTTTTCTGCCATGATAAGTCAAAAGGCACTGAGCACAGTCTATATGGGCCGGAACAGATATGCACCGATTCAACTTAAAACTCCCCTCCAAATTCAGAGGAGCAAAGAAGGTACTAAACGGACACAAATCCTCACGGCTGTCATCTAGAGATTACCGAAAAGATTACCGCCACTCAATAAATATGCCAAGAACAGAAAAAGTCTTTCTTCAATAGCTCTGTTTATGAGGTTGAACAATTTTATAATGAAGTCCTTCATTGTGAATTACATCCCTTTTTATTGTGACATAGTAGGGTTGAATAAATACAGCCAAAATGATCATCCTGACTATATATCACGATTGAGCTGCAAAGGATCACAAAACTCATGATTTGGGTCTGACAACGTTTTTGAGTTTGGGATCGGATCATATCACAGATGAACAACAACAAAAAAGAGAAAAAAATAACTTAATAAACATTATACACTTGAGGAGATGGCAATTTGAACCAATCTGGATGGGCCTTTATTGATATCACAGAAGAGAGACAGGAAGTGGGGAGTGAGGAGGGGGAGATGACATACAGCCCACTCTAAGGACGGAGCTAAACAGCATGTCTTTGGGAGGTGGATGGATAAAGTGATTCGATGTACAAGGTCGCTGTTATGGACGCCTGAGCTGATGATAGACAACTCACATTAGCAACACTTTTCTTGGCCTTCACACATTCATCATGCAGTAGTTTGTGGCATGTTTTCAAGTGATCTAACAAGTAATTGTTTTGCTGTGTGGCGCAGAAAGAAACTCTCAGGATTTGTTTCTTGGTTGACATAACTTGCCTGATATCCAAAATCGCTTTTGCAATGGATGATGATCCACTTCAAGGATGCACCTATAGAAATTCAATTTTTGTCCTGACCATCTGTATCTGTTGTATATTAATGACACACACTTATGTTAACATTACTCAATCTGGACTGCAACCAGGAAAAGTCAGCACAGTGAAGGGAAAAGCTATGATTTGTCAGGCAGGGATTTAGGGGGTGCTTGATTTGCTTTGTAGGAAGCCAAAATCCTAATTTTAAAAAATGTAATTCAATTAATTGTGCAGCCTTATGACATTGAAACGTTTACTACAGGGACTTATGCTAACAACCAACTGTTATTGTTAAGCTACGTGTGTTCCAGGCAGACCAACCTGCTGTGGATTGAGGCCATTGAGTCACCTTTTAACTGATTATATAAAGTTAATCTCTTTCCAATCATAAAAGTTGCTGATGGTCTAATTAACATTTGCTAAGTAGACAGCCAATGTTAGCAGGTAAACCTAATATTGGGTTTAAATACAGGGATTGTGTGCCTACCTTCAAGAGCCAGTTTTTCTAGTGCTAAATTTGAAATTGTGTAGATAGTCTTAATACCTATTGCCACATTTTGCCATACAGAATAATACCGACCACAAACCCTCTTTGTTTCCTAACACAACGAGTCACAGCATTATATGTGAGAGTAGAAATCAGGTAATTCGTATTAAATGACACCATGGGACAAATACATAACGCCTAAGTACAACAGTGGACAAACACTGTGAATTGGCAATGAGCGTCAAGTTGATTAGATGGTGACTGGCAAAACCAGAAAAAGGCTGATGTGTATAAATGAGAGGTTCAGTACAAATTGCCCTGGATCATGGAGCAAAGCGGCCCGAAAAGGCAGCTGGAACACAGTCAACACATTTCACACACACAGTGCCTGGAAACAACATGCTTGGGGCTTCCACCTTCATCTAGATGAAAATGGACTTTCTCGAGAGGAAATAAAGCCATTTTTAACTCCCCCTCTCACTACAACACTGCCTCCCGTAATGTGCCCAGTCAATGGACTGAGAGTTTATTCAACTGCAGGCAGCCCACAGCACTACCATAAGTAATGAGGGGCAGCTCACATGAAGCCCTAATCACCATTGTGCTGTCACCCAACAGAGAAGATTGCTTGTTTAATTTACTGCGCCGCATCTGTCTCAGTTCTGCCCAATTTAGTCTCACAATTTCATTGGGTACATACTGCAGTTATTTATCAATATGCCTTTCACTCAATGTCATGAATCAATAAGAATGCAAGGTTCATGTATCTGAGTCTGCGTGTGTATGTGTGTGTGTGTATGCATGTGTGTCTTGGGTGATTGTGTGTATCTGTGCCATGTAGAACAGACAAGAAAGCTGCAGCATGTGCAACAATAAAGGCTGGCAGAGAAGGAGCCATCAACACTCAATAACCAGAGCTCATTATTGGTCATCTACAATGTAGTTCATTACATTACTATTCCATTAGCATGCAGACATTTGCATATTGCAGTCACCTCTTTTCAGACGCTCTTGATCATAAATGGCAGCCATATGCTGCCTGGTGCACCACATTACAGAGTTATTACTGCGACACAAAAGGCCAAGAAAAATGGAAATTATGATTGCACAAAATGAAGTACAAAACCAATCAAAGGAGCCTCCTTTTCTCAATGTTGTCTCACACACTGACTATCATTTACATCCATCCGTGGAAGCCTAGTTTGTTGGGTGCATTTCTAAGATACACAAATATTTGCACATGTAATGTACATGCATTCTATTTATGAATAAAATATCAACTCATCAAACATTCACTTAGTTGAACAAGATATGGAGCATTTTGGTGCTATTTAATTATCAAGAAAAGAAACAGCTTCATATTTTTGTAGATTTGCATACATCCAATTTTCATCTCTCATCCAAGAGACTTCCTTGGTTCTTCTAGAAATCCAGTTGCTTCATATTCAACCTTCAAGGGAAAAAAAACAAAACAAAGAGCAATGAGTCCATCGTAACCCTTTGCTGCATTGTGTTTGGGGCATTTTTGAGTTAATGTCAACTCCTGCAGCTGCAAATTCAGGAATCCTGTCAGCCAATAGACTGCATATTGCGACATTTCAGCTTGACAGACATTTGTTGCGATGGGCTATCTACTCCCTGATGACAGCTCACGGAGACAGAATAAGTAGCAGCAGCAGCTCGCTAGCTTCATAGACAGTATGGTGATGATTCCACGCTCTGAGTCACATATGACCAGAAAGCTTTTTGACTTACAATTAAGAAGAGTACTTGTAAGAGTTTAGGACATTTGCTCTTTACTGAGGTCCCTTCATAGTGATAAATGTGACCTTGCAACTTGAACTACTGTACAATATATGGTCAATTACCCTATATGCTCACATTAATGGCACAATAAAGAAGATTTATTCCACTGGCATCTATATTAAGAAACTTTGCGTGTAGGTAGACCATTCTGGGAGGATTACTTCTTGTACTTTCTGTTACAGGCCTGAATGGGACTGGTAAGTCAAATCCTTGAGGTGGCACTGGAGGGAGAATTTAGAATGCAGATGCCGGGGCCTTCCCTCATTTCCCGGCGCTGGTCAATCTCTTACATCAGTTGTTCTTGAAGGAGGTGAGAGCGCTCCATGTTGTAGAGTGCCATTTGTCTCTGACTCCAGCATGGATCTGTAGTTGTCCTGAAGAAGGGGAAGAACCTGCATATAAAGGATTGATATGGAGCGTTTGTTGCAAGGAAGCAACAATGTCCCCGCGGTCAGAATCCAGTGGAAAAAATATATGTTATGACTGGAGAATGAGGATTGTCTTTGCTGGCCATTGCCTTTAAACTCCACAGCAGACTTCTGGACCAGCTTCCTGGCCGTTGACTCTATCCAGTCCGCTGAGTCAATCTTCACATGCAAGTCTGGGCAAAGGCCTAACTCCCAAAGGGCTGGAGACCCATCGGTTACCCTTGTGTGGTTAACCATTCCGTGAAAGCTGTAGCATTGGTTGTGGCTGTTGTCACATGCTTCACCTACGGGAAGCCAAAGGTGGTAGCCTGGTTCCAGGTGGGTACACAAGAGAACAAGCTAACCGTCATATCAACTTGGGTTACATTTTATTGATAATTGTTCATCTTTCTTGTGAATCACGTTTTACAGGAAAAACCCAAAGCCATAATTTTGCAAACAGTAAAATCCTACGTCTGCTTTGATATTGTCTATCTGCCACCCAAGTAATCATTTTGTACATTTCTACTCTCAACTTGCCTGAAACAGGTTTCAGACTAGAGTCACAACGATGTCAGTAAAGTAAATCTAAAACTAGAACTCCTCTGGACAATCAACCGCATATCACTGCCAGGCCATGATGGACCGCAGACACAAACTTGGAACGGAGACGTGATGATATTATCAAGAAACACTTGGAGACTGATTGGCTTGGCAGACGTGTGTGTAAGTGATGAGGGGTACATTCTAGCTGCTAGCTATGGGGCAGCAGAGGGTTAACTTAGCAGATTTGACGTACAGTGCAGCTCTAACGGGAATATTAACAGCATTTCCCTTGAGAGAGAAAACAGGAACAAGGAGGGCTGAGAGAAAAGGAGACATAGGAGAAAAACAAGTAGCAAATGGGTGGTGCGCAAATCCAATTTCCAGTGACAGTGTGCTCAGGATCAGTGTTTCAGTGAAAGAACATATTATCTGTCAAAGTTAATGGCAGTGTCCTGGGGAAATGAGGGAAAATAGAATAGAGACTATTTATTAAGAAGAAGGGGGTGGGGATGTGTCAGAGCCGCCAGTCTGCTCCACTGTCACCCAGGGGAAACAAATATATAAATAAGCCATTATTTGTACATTTAAGAGGTGGCAGAGCACCCATGATTAAAGTTATCTGCTACCCAGACAATATTAGCGTAGATAGCTAAGGATCGCTGGGAACAACCAGGTTGGCCTGGCTGCCTGTTAGGAACACTGAAATTCAAGCTAACAGGCCCGGCCAGTGTGTCTCTAACGAAGAGCTGTGGATGTACTCATTGGAAGCAATTGATACCATTGTTTTATGGAGAAGAGGGTGGAGGGGGATTAAAAACCAACAATAGCGCTCTTTCACTGAAACGTCAGCCATCATGCTGGGGACTGTCTGGCTGGGCCTCAGACACTCTCGAAGAAAAGCCAAGGTACGAGCTGAGTGTGGAAAATAGTATGAAGCGCTGTGACGAGGGCAATGAACCAGTGTGATATGGGCCAGAACATTCCCATGCCAAATGGTAGAAATGCAATCTCAAAACATGGAGCAACAAGCTAATGGAATCTTTACAACAACGATCATGTGAGAACCAGCCAAAGAGAAACACAAGGCTTTCAATTTATTTTTTCTTTCTGTATGTCTCCAAGGTTCCTTCGTCCTTAAAGGAAGCTTAACAACAACAGTGTAGATAAATATAACGTCAGTGATTTCAAGGTCTACCCAAACAAATAGTAGCTAGAAACACATTCCGGATCAATAACCAGGATAATAGGTTATATGGGTCTTTAGCTCAGCCTCATTAAGAAAAAAAGGAGACAAACGTGACCTGATTCTCCAGCAAATTAACATAGTGAGAAACCTAAAATAACACAACTGATGATCCGTTCTGGGACATTTTATCATGAGAGCATACTACAAAGAGATACACGGATCTCTTTCTGAGTGCTTTGATAACCCCACTGGTCTTGGACCTCGTTAAAAATCCCACTCTGAAGGTTTGAGGTGAATACAAAGAGCAAGTTGAAGCGAGGTGCCCTACCACTTTAAGGCAGGGATGAAACCAAGTTATTCTACCACTCTGACCTAATTGCTCTCTGGCTCTCCAAACATGAACACTGGGAGCTGTGCACTCTGACACGTAAAGATTATTTAATACCATCAAAGCCATAAAAAGAGGAATAAAAGGAGGCGGTTTGAAAGAGGGGGTTAACACTTGCAACGCCGGCAGAGCCGGGCCGCCAGTGAGCTATGTGAAACGCAGAGGAGAGAGAATCTGAATGCAAAAGTGGGCCTGTCTAAATGCCACCGGCCGATGTGAGCGGAGCGCCCACATCCCAACATCACAGTGGCTCCAGAACTCGCCCTCAAAAAAAGAGAAAAAATCCCACTCGGCTTTGGCTACACTCGCTTGGTATCGGCTCCCACCCTTCTACTCTGCAGCTTTTCCCACACTCGCCTCAGTCCCTAAGGCAATTACTACGTCATTGGGCACCACAGCCAAACCACTGTAATATTCCAATTTATTTCTACTTATTCTGACTTCTGACAGGGACGGAGTCCATTCCATTTCGGTGAAGCTGCCTGGTTCCACTCGGTATTTGTAGCTGTTTCTCGACTGAGCCAAACTGAGCTACTCTTAATAACGGCATCAGCAAATTATAAACCAACGCAGGTACACATCGAAATAAAATCTCAACACGTAGCCCATTTTTTCTCCTATAAATATTGAGTGAAGCGCTGACGCAGCAGAGTGGATTTTTAAATACGCCCTCCTCCAGAAACAGAGGTAGTAGCAGTCAGAATGTGACAGTGTAAGGGTGGGACTGGGTCGAGGTGTTTATTATTAGGCGAGCGCTGGGTGTTATCTCTGGGGTGTCCTGTCATTGTGGGGAGCATGTTTCATCTGTCACTGCCTGATGAGTTTGTGCTGCACAGCCACAGCCTCCTCAGTCAGCCTGAGTTGTTAACAACAGGGGAAGAGGTTGTTGTTCTGGAGCTGTGTTGGAACCACAACGGGGCAAACCAATCAAACTAGACCACCTGACACGCACAGACAACTTTCCAGGAGTCAGGTCAAACTGCTTAATTCAGCATTGAGCAGGTCACCAAAATCTTTTAGCAGAATATATCTTCCACATTTTGATATATCTACATTTTCATTCCAACTAATGGTGGTTTATCTGCTATTTGTTGATGATACTATCTTGTGATTTTGATGTAATTGATTGCCTGATTCAATTAGATGGTGACCTAGAGACACACAAAAATATAAAATCAGATCAATAAATTCTCTAAATTGAACTTGCAGACATTTTAGGGAAAACATCATTTAGCCAATGCAGAACAACCTACAACAATAACAACAAATCTCTAATAACTCATCTTTCAGGTGGCTTAGTCATTCAGTTCCAGGGTTTATTAGCAGAATAAATTGTAATTAAACATGACAAATAATACTGTCAGAACTAGGAGCTTCTACCTCATCACTAATGTGTGTTGAAAGAATAACATTTCCGTTCCAGTGTCACACACTCTTGACTTTGCATTCTGCATGGAGAGGGACGAGGTGAGGGGGGGGCGGGGAAAATGAAAGGACAAAATGAGTTTGCCAGTGCAGTAATGACTATTTAGTGCCATGTGAAACCAAATCAAAGGAGGCTTTTAACTGGCACCATCCACACGAGGAGAGAGCCGAATTCCCATTTGTGCTTGTCAGACAGGATTGACATTATCACAGGGAACTCTTGTCTTGTGCTTGAGAACAGAAGACCTCAGCATTTGTACAGAACAACCCATGGCAATTCAACACAATCCATTTCTGTGTTCTTCAGATTTCACTGTATTTTTTCACTTATCCTGAGCTAAACTTCCTGCAGCAAGGAGTCAACATGGGAAAAAAGTATAACTTACTAGATGTTTTTCTGAACCGGGTAACCTCTTACTGCCAATTTAGCGTTAAATAACAGACATTATGCCAGTAAACAATATGTAATTTAATCAAAATGGTATGATTACTCCCAAACCTAATAAAAGGGCCATCAGACAACCTTAAAACAGCTTTCACATAGATCCTGCGCACCGGTTGTCAATCTTGTTATAAGGGTTGCGCGTTAAAACGGGTATATCGGTTTTTACCGATACGACGTAAGGGAGTATTCGTAATGCTTTACACGAGGAAAAAAGATACCTAAACTTTAACACTCAGTAATTTTAGGATTTGCCCCTGAAGTCAAACAATCATGCATCAAAATAACCGGACTGAACCGGGTGTTCGGTTATGTTTAGGTTAAAGAAGTTGACTACGGACAGACTTAAGATGACTCTTGAGAATTTGGAGATCTTATCAATGAGTGGACCACAAATATGTAACACCAATCAGTTCTCTGTAGTAATAATATTAAGTATGTATGATGAAACCAAGAGAGAAGATATCTCAATTCTGAAATCTGCAGATACATGTGAGTAAACTAATAACTGAGCCAAGACATGTTTCGGCTTACTTTGGTTCTGATCTTCAGCTTTCAGTTTTTTTGTAAATCATGCCCACCCATGAAAGCACTTCGTATACAAACTTAGACTCAACACACACCAAGTACGCCAGTATTCTGCATTATTTCATTTTCAGGTATGTGTTTTTTATTCATTTTCAATGAACTAAGGCACAAAAGCCAACCCTTGTTGTTGTTTTTTTTGACAAGTTAATCATGAAGAATAATTAAATATTATAAATAGTCAGTAAATTATGCATTTCCAATATTCTCTGTGCATTTAATATCAAAACAGGAATTTCTCATTATATTGCAATAAGACTTGCAAGACGCAACAACAATTTTTTCAAGGATCCTCCTGATATTTAATAACGACATCTTACATTTAAAATAAATCCCATGTTACAGGTGAGGCAGCGACTACATTTCTAGAGTTGACTAAAAACATGATGTGGGTTTAGGTATCACGTGATGGCTGGACAGCAATTAAAACAATTACAATATTTTAAGAAATTACTATGTGAGACAGTTAAGGTGACAGGTAAACAGAGTTTGGTCCAGACTTTCTCAGCTATGGCGACAACACGCCATTTAACCGACAGAGGAGCTGACAGGCTGTGATGTTTTCCCCTTTGGAGCTTGGCCTCTAATGCATCCCTCCTTGGATGTCACAGGTAGTCAGAGAAAAAAAGGCCATGTTCTTCTCCCGACCAGACCCGGAAAAGTAAATCTGCCATGTTGACAAATCAGCCATAATATTATGACCACCTACCTGATATTGTGTAGGTCTCCTTTTTGGAACTCAAACAGCTTTGCAATGCAATGTAAGTTCTGACAGCTTCGTTTGAGAGCTAGTAAGCCATGACCCTGTCACTGGTTCACCACTTGTCCCTCCTCAGACCATTTTGGTAGATGCTAACCACTCCAGCCAGAGAACACCAAACAAGAGCAGCAATTCCGGAGATGCTCTTACCCAGTTGTGGAGCCATTACTATGTGGCCCTTGTCAACGTTCTCTACAGATCCTTACAGGTGTTTGTAACAAGATAATAAACGTCATTCTGACTTGACATGTCAGTGTTTATAATGATTCGGCTGATCGGCGCATATGCATATCAGAGAAGCTGAGTGAAAGCCCCATAAATCACTACCATCATAAAATATTCAACAAATCAAACTCTGCCAATTGCGTAAAGCTCACAGAATGCTCAAATTAAAAGGAAGCAACCAGAGAGTGCTTGTTAGAGCCTTAAATAGAGGGTAATAACAACTGTAATCTGTGGTTTTACGTGACAACAATTCATGTGATAGCACTGCAGCTTTCTGAAGCAGCTGGCTATGTAATTGTAATGTTATACCACAGTCCTGACATTTAATTTGCTGGGATCCAGACACCTCGAATTACCACATAATCCTGACAGGGGATAATTAGGGGTGTTAACAAATTAGGAGAGATGTCTTGTCAGTTTGCAGTGGTACTTTTGACGCATGCATTCCTCCACTTTGGCGTTGAAGAATGAACGTGTGTTTTGGGTCATCGAGTTCCCTGCTCAGTATTAGAGCACATGAGAAGAATGCAGGCTGTGGTTATCCATTTTCTGAAATATGTGTGCCAGCTAATCCACTGACAGGAAGTATAGGTTGTGAGTTGCTTAAACCAAAAGCAGCTCACAGGCAAACAATATTGAGGTAAAAATGTAAATGCACTTGTGTTAAAAATAAACATTTCTCAGGATTCTGTTGCAGATGATTATGAGACACACTGTTGAATGTGTGTGAGCGAGGTTTTTGGCAGGTTGGCTCTGCTAATTGACTGGAAACTGTCAGTTCAGTGTCCCTGAGGTCTTTTTAAGATGCACAGAGGAGCAGAGGACCGTTAGCCTGACATGTTAGCTTCCCCACTGGACGTCTAAACGTCCCATGAATGTAACATTCACGGTTAATACTCGACATCTGGGAGTCTCGAACTCAAGTTCAATTCAAGTTCTGCAGCTCACTTATCTCTGACCACAAAGACATGCGCTCTCGCGCTTCAATCAACGCCGTATATGACACATTCCACTCCACCAGTTAAAACTGCCCCACCATATCCCCTCCAGAGGACGTCGTTAGCTGGACGCATGCCGTGAAATGTTGACAAGCTGTCAGTGACAAGAGGCTGGTCATACCTGAGACCTGTTGGCTCCTCCTCCTCTCGCGCTCCTCTGACTGCTGCTCCGAGTTGGCTCGCGTAACTGTATTTCTCTGCGGTGGTAGACGTTACTTTTAGACAAACTTTTCTGCCCACTCCCACAGCTGCAAACGGTGTCTCTCAGGAGTGGCCAGACCCCCGTTCCTTTCCTTTCGTCGGCAAACTGAAGCAAGGAGACGGCGTTCCGCTTCTCAGACAGCAGCCAAGGTTGGCACAAGTCTCGCGAAGGCAACCATTGCAGCGCTCCCAGGCTGAGAAACCCGAGACTAGCGCTGACCCCGCCCCTCAGCCATGACCCCGCCCCCATCCTCTACCGAAGTCCCGCCCTCTGAGTTGGCTTTCATGCTCTGCCCAGATGTGTCACTGCAATGATCTGAGAACTTATGCATTCAAAAAAAAAATTTTAAAAGTGTGTGCAGAATCAAAGTCAGATGTTGAAGATAAGATAATCCAAGGTAAGATAAAATAAGAAGATATTTTATTAATTTCACAAGGGGAAATTCCAGAGTTACAGCAATAACAAAAGAAACCCACATTGTGTACAATCGGTCTAGCTTCAATATACAAAGGAATGCCACAAGAAACACGTAAGAAAGAGTTTCAGTTCTACTCTGCCCCTATATGTCTGATTGTGGTTTTTAAAGTTACAAGGTGACGTCATAAATAGCCATAGAGTGAGTCTGTGAAATTATACGCAGTGGGTATATATTAGTATACTAATACAAGTGTACTTCCTGTGCATTGTTAAGTACAAAAAGTATATTCTGTATTCATATTTGTTGTTGTTGTTATTATTGTCGGCATTATTGTCGATATTGATGACTACTCTAAACTGCAAGCATTTATCCATCCATCATCCATCCATCATTCACCCATCCATCATTCATCCATCCATCATTCATCCATCATTCATCCATCCATCCATCATTCATCCATCATTCATCCATCCATCCATCATTCATCCATCATTCACCCATCCATCATTCATTCATTCATCCATCATTCATCCATCCATCATTCATTCATCCATCATTTATCCATCCATCATCCATCCATCATTCATCCATCCATCCATCATTCATCCATCATTCATCCATCCATCCATCATTCATCCATCATTCATCCATCCATCATTCATCCATCATTCATCCATCCATCATTCATTCATCCATCATTCATCCATCCATCATTCATTCATCCATCATTTATCCATCCATCATCCATCCATCATTCACCCATCCATCATTCATCCATCCATCATTCATCCATCCATCATTCAAGCATCTATCATTCAAGCATCCATCATTCATCCATCCATCATTCATCCATCCATCATTCATCCGTCCATCATTCATTCATCCATCCAACACTGCTTATCTTTTACACTAATAGTTCTCAAACTTTAAGTAACCTTGGTGAAATTTTTGTTGCCTAGGAACCCTTTGATCAGCACAACACATTTTTGGCAGAACAACTGCCATTATAAAGTCATAGAATATAGCGCCATCAGTGCCTGATTTAATTAAACAACAAACGAATTACTGATTTACAATTGCATGCTACATTTCAAATGTTTAATCCATCAATACAATCATGACAAGCCAATTTCTTTTCATCACGTAAAAAGACTTAAATGACCCTGTGGTTGCAGTAGAACTGAGTAAAAAACTGAAATTGTTGGCTTTGGTTTAAATTTCTCTTATTTTTTGTTTGTGTTTTAAGCTGTATTGGTTTGTGCTTCAGCCAGAAACTTTTGTTGATTTTCGTCCAACATTAAATATCCCTTGTCCCTCTCACAGTCAATAGGACTGAGGTTTTTTTGTCTGCGGTAAGAAAATATGAATCTGGAATATAATATTTTGGACTTACATTTAAAATAAAATGTTGAATAATGTTTTTCAAACTAGAACATAAAAAAAGATCAATTTTCGTATGTCATTAAATATCCCGTTCTGTCTCAACAGTGAATATGATTGCGTCTTTTTGTATGAAGTTAACAAATATGAATACAAAATAAAATATTTAGAACTCATATTTGCAATTAAATAATTTTTTTTGGATGATTTTCAAACTAAAATGTAAAGAAAACATATTTTTTGCAGTACCCCAAATCACCCCTAGGGTGAAGAATATCCAGATTGAGAAATATTGCTTTCAAGTTCTGTTGCGAGGAGGGGGTCTGTAACCTGTCATGGCAGGCATTTGGCAAAAGGCGGCATACACCTAAGACAGGTCGTCAGTTCATCCCAGGGAGGAACATAACGGGACAAACAGCCTTTCACACTTACACTTTTTGTCAATTTAGAGTGTCCAATCCATATGACATGTTTTTGGAGGAAGCTGAAGTACCCGGAGGGAACCCACCAAACATGGGGAGTGAGTATGTGCAACTCAACAGAGTTAGGCGCCGGCTCCTCAGGTGGATTGAACCCTCTAACCAAAATAAGAGAGATTTTATCGACTGAGAGGAAAAATGGAATTCTAGTTCTATAAAATATCTCAGAATGTGTTCATTCTGGCAAAATAGATTTTATTCATAACAGAAGGTATTATACTTTATGGACAACAATACAGAATGATACATTCTGAGTACAATACTGCCTGCACCAGAATTAAGCAAGTATTTAAATAAGATATCCTTTCAGACTGTTATTAATGGCTTGAGCCACAAATGATTTTTTTCATGAATCGTGTCAGAAAGTGGATTTCATTATTTTTCTTTTCTTTGTTAATCTTATATATATATATATATATATATATATATATATATATATATATATATATATATATATATATATATATATATATCACTCCATATCACTAGAGGGAAGGAGGATACCGGAGAACTGGGATTTTATTCATATGTCATTTATTCATTTGTATAAAATTTTAAAGGATCTTCGCCGTCCTCCATCGCGTGACTCTGCCTCCCTGTGCAGCTGAGGACACCAAAGAGGCCTTTAGAATATCCTCCGTCACAGATTCTACTGTACCCTTTAGTCACTCTGCATTTAGTCAGACAGTCTCTTCTCTTAAATCCACCAGCCTGACAAATCAGATAAAGAGGTGCAGTTCTTTTTATATTTAACCCTTTAATGTCCTCACCAAGAAAGAAAAAAAGCTGTGGAAAAATTAGTTCTTTGCATATTTCTATGGATTTAATAAATCAATGGATTAAAATGGGCTAAATCTAATAATAATTTTATTAGACACCCTAAATTTATCAGAAAATGACAAATCATTTAATAAAGTATTTTTTTAGACAGTAAAAAAAAATCTGACCTATGAAAGGATTTCATGATGACATTTTGTACATCGTTGAAAAAAGTTGTGTTTAATTATTTTTGCTCAACCTTTTGGTAAAGTGTGTTTTTACAGGACGATTTGACCAATATTAGACTGTTGGGGTTGTTTTAAGTTGCATTATTCTGTCCATTCTTCACATATCCTACTTATCTCTAGGACTTTTTTAATAGCCATGTTAATGCCTCATTCTCGGTGGCCCCTTTGACTTGTGGTGCCCCCCAAGGCTCCATACTTGGCCCCCTTACTCTTTAGCACAGACATGCTGTCACTAGGTCATATTATAAACAGGTCCAGTCAAGTGGCACCTAATTGTTTGTGTAATATATTAGTAATTATTCAGAATTAAAGTGGTAATAATAGTAATATAAGAGTTTTGTGTGCGCAGACGAAGACTTCTTCTTCGAAGCTTCTTTTACAGATTACAGAATCAGCAACACTGTCATGGGACCAAGGTTCATCGGTGCATGTGGGCAACACCAGGTTCATCGGTGCATGTGGGCAAAGAAGGCTAGCCAGGGTTTTCTCGTCCCACTGAAGAGCTACCTTAGCATTAATTGATTAAACCATCAGACCATCAGAATCACGATCCTGATTCTGAATCACCATCAGAATCAGGCTTTCTAGACCGGGAGCATGTACATGTCTTAACTGTGATGGGGAGATGCTCTATGGGAAGGGGCCAAGCCGGGGGAGGCAGTGTGACGCTTTGAGCAATGTTCTACTTGTAAACCTTGGCTCCTTTGACACAAACCATCTACATAAACATTTCTGCAGACCAAGTGCACCCCTTTCATGGAAACAGTATTCCCTGGTGGCTGTAGGCCTCTTCCAGCAGGATAATGTACTCTACCACACTGAAAAAACGGTTCAGGAATGGTTTGAGCAACACAGTAACAAGTTCAAGGTTTTACCTTAGCCTCCAAATTCCCCAGATATCAGTCCAATCAGCATCTGGGGCTTGTCCTATCCATGGAGGCCCCACCTCACAACATACGAGCTTAATAAGAGTCTGCTGATAACATCTTGGCAGTAGATGCCACGTCCCACCTTCTAGAGTCCATTCATTTGCAGGTCAGATCTGTTTTGGTGGCAAAAGGCAGACATACGTAGATTACATTAGGCGGGGGGTTCTAATGTTTTGGATGGTCGGTGTTCATGCTAATTTGAAACACTTTAGAAATGTAAGCGCTGACAAAGAAAGGAGCCATCTGTATTTTTCATAAACTCGCCAATCCTGCAAAATCATAAATCATCATCACGCATGAACTTTCAATTTAGCAATTTAGCAGTCGTTCGGAAAGTAACGTGAAAACCGGGCTGATAAGAAGTAAAACATCTACATTTTTCTTTACAATTTATCCAAGAAAGAATACAAAGTTTACATGTATGTGATTAAAATAATTCCTTGCCCATGTCTGTAAGTCCAGGTAGGTGCTTTGTCATTGAAACGCAATTAAAAATGTCTCAGATAACAAAACGCCACTCCAGGACTTACATGATGTGTGTGCAGAAGAAAGTTTTTTTTTTATGTTTTAAAGTCAAATCATACTATTATTATTTCACCCCAAGACGGGACAAATAAAGATGTTAAGAAAAAAATCCCTAAATCCCAAATTTCTGCATGTGTTCTATTTCCAGACCGGCTAGTTTCACAGATGTCAGCTGGAGCTCCAGGAAATTTTGATCGCTATTTTATTTTTTTCCAGTTCATTAACTATGAAAACACAATTAAATCTGCGTGCAGTAGTATGTGCGACAAAGTGAATTCATCTGTGAGAATGTTTGCGTGCAGAGGAGTTGTTGTGCCAGGGCAAAGAGCTGGTTCTCCTCCTTTCTCCCTGCTACACTCAGAACCTTTCCCCCTCAGAAAGCAGAGTTTGTGACAGGTGGAATATGTGAAACCCCTTGTCCCCTATGATTGGACATAAGGCCACAAGACTGCTAGCGACAGACTTCTGCCCCTGCGTTGCCTTCTCAGTTGTTTTCCTTTGCCGCCCCCCAGGAGTATTGGCACTGCTGTAGTTCCCGGTGCAAGCAACAGTATCCCGTTTGATTTCCCTGCTGCCCTCGAGGCTTTCTAACAAAAGCTGTGAGTCGTGCTATGCTCTGTCACTTGTCACACATCAAATATACAAGTGAGGAATGTAGTGCATGGGGGAAGGGGGTTGGTTGTGACATAGGACACACAGCCATGTAAGTAACTGTGTAATAAATACTAAAGGAGTCATGAAATGTTATAAAGAATTCACTGAGGAGGTCTGATGGTAGAAGATATGAAAGCGTCTCTCTGACAGGTGCCTCACATGTGTGTGTGTGTGTGTGTGTAGCATGTGTTCATGTAACCTGGATGGCGCCTCTCTTGTTCGCTCTATAGCAGTGTGGGGATTTGTATTGTGTTGCATTTCTCTTGGTTGGATGGTAAGACCTCTGGGTCTCCTTAGCCCATCTACATCCTCCACTTGAGGCCATGTTAACTGGAAGTTAGCAGAGCAGAATCTTAATGGCTTTAAAGTCTAGTACAACGCCCTTATACTCTGAGACGCAGATATAGGCTGCATATGAGCGTGTAATGTACAGTGTATGTTACATTATGAGAAGCCATATGATGCTTGCGCCGTCTAAAGATCCCTACAGCTTCCCTTTGTGAAGGCAAACGTTCACAATGTCGAGGCTGGATACAGCAGCGACTGTAATAGACAGATAGACCCGACATTCACATGATGTATTATGGAGAGTATGCTCACAGAATGTAACAGTAGTAGAACATTAACCACCGATGGATGACGCATCTTTTCAAATTGGGATGGCAGTGTCACTTTCTTCAGTGGCTCCCATAAGCTGAGGGTAAGAATCTGGAATAGGGCCATCAGTGAGTAAAAGTTGCTCCAGAGGCGATACACAGGATAGAGTACAAGTGACCAAACTATGCATTCCATTCAAATTTTTCACTTATCTCGAGTATGTTTGCGATGGCAGCGGGCCAAAAATGTATTCCAAATGTCCCATATCCCAGAAGTTCTCTCCAGCTCATACTGGGGGATCCAGAGGCATTCCCAGGCCAGATGAGATATATCATAATAAATTATATATAACTCTGGGTCTATACCGGGGTCTCCTCCAAGTTGGATGCACATGGAAAACCTCCAAAGGCAGGCATCCTCATCCTCATCCTCAAAGGAGCAGCTCCACTCCCAACTCTGCAGCTCACCTCTGAGCCTGGGCCCAGCCACCTTACGGAGGAAGCTCATTTCATCTGCTTGCATCCTTGACCTGGTTCTTTCTGTCGCTGACCGCAGGTGAGGGTTGGAGAGTGGATGGATGACTCAGCTCTCTCTTAACCACAACGGACCGATACAACACCTGCTTTAATGCTGATGCTGCATCAAATCTCACGGTCCACTTTCCCATCACTAGGGAACAAGACACCCAGATGCTTTAACTCCTTCAAAAACTTTACTGTCAACATAAAAATAACACTTTCTTTTTTTCTATCTTCATTTCTATTAAACGTTTGCTTTTTTGCTTTTGATACTTGGAACGTTCGACATTTTGCCTCTCTAAAAAGTCATCTAATGGAATCTGAGAAAAAACAATTCCCGCTTTGGTTGAACTGGTCACGACTTGTAAAAATATGCAACCAGCGATGAAGGTTATTGATTGCTGTGTTTCGTAGAAATAACTCCGAGCGGGTTGAGCTTATTTAGTTTTGCACTGATAGTCGGATAAGAATGTTGATATTCACTCAAGTCTGTAAATATGAAGCCAGAGGAGGGAGGTGATTAGCCTAGCATAGCATAAATATTGTTAACAGGTAGAATAATCTAATACAGTGGTTATCTGGAAAGGTATAGATACAAAATCCTGGAGCCGTTAATGCCACAGTCTCGTTTGTCCCCAGAACAATGACTAGAACTGCTAGTATTACTGAATACAGGCGAAAGGTAGAAGATCCATTGTTCCCAGCTGACTTAACTCGGTGGCCCCTCTGATGAAAACAATAAAATGTTGCAGCTGGTCATTGAACTGCACAGAGAGCCTCTCTCATGTTTTGTTTTTATTAGCCATCTGGTTCCCCAAGTAGCAGATGCTTACACCTCTAAATGTTGGGTTCCTTTTTATATCCCGAGAAAAAGGATATTATTTAATCATCACTGCGGCTACTGGGGCGCTACGTCCCCCACAGATCTTTGTGTTAACCAAAAAACTCAGAAAGTATTTCATGGATCATTCTCAAATTTTATACTCCTATAGAACTTAGTCCCAGGAAGAAGTGTATTGATTTTGGGAAAGATCAGTTGCAAAATTCTACCACAAGGGGCTGCTTTTATCCCAGTTGTTTTATTAGTTAGCTCAAAAAATAGTTAACTGTCTCTTTTTCATTATTGACTCTGATCTTAGAGCGTATTGCTGACTTCACAGAAGTATTCCGGTTGAGTCAATCTCAACATATTCAACTGTTGAGATTATTAATGAGTCACATATAACTTGAGGAGTTCCATCAGGGGGATTGGGGACTTTTGGGGGGCATACCCTTGCTGTCAGGGACGACAGTGTAGGTTTAGATCTTATCCAGTGTGAAAGTCCAGTGCTATTTCTAAAGCGCAAAAACATTAGCCTTTCTGATCACCTCATTATGGTCTGGTCCAGAGAGGGTGGCAGAGAAGGTTCCACTCTGCTTAGGGTGTCACCTATACCAAATTCAATATGTCCAGTTCCCCAAATGTCAGAGGAAAATTACAGTGGGGGGCCTAACAAAGTGGAGCAACGTGAGATCCAGATAACCTCATGTCAGGAAGGCCAGAAGTCGCCCAGATGTTCCTGGTTGTAGATGTGGAGAGGATCTGAGATGTGGTATGAGAGGGAGAAGCGTGAAGGTGTCAAGGCTCGGTGGTCAATCACCTTCCACAGCCCCTTGACTTTTAATTCATCCAGCTTGCAGCTGCTTTCTCAAGACCCCATGTTTATTTGGATCTCCCAGCAGCCATCCATTCATCATTATGCGGCTCTCCTTTATTAGCTTGTCACCCATGGTAGCCTGTAATGATGAAACATTCATGCAGCCACAATGGAAAACACATTATGGCAAGGCTGAGGGCTACATAACAGTTCTTGCTCCTTAAAAGAGCTTTTCTGAGTGTATACGACAATGGGAATAAGATTTCACAGCGTTCACTTGCTCAAATGAAGCTGCCAGTAGCCGAACGTGCCACCCGTGTCTCGAAGTGTGTCTGGACAGAAGTGCTGAAAAGCTACGCAGCTCTCACATTGGCTCGCTTTATGGCGCTTGGTTGTGAAGTATAAAGCAGAAATGAATAAGGGGGAGAAAGAGAGCACAGCTGAGATTGTATCAGTCGCATGGAAACAGTTAGTCGAGCCCTGAAGTCTGCTTTGACTGAGAATGGCTGTTAAGAAACTTTCACTCACGCCATTTATATGCGAGGGAACACAGAGACGCACGTTAACACGTTTCCAGTCACACTAAGCCAGAAAACAGGGGCAACACTGCCCTACCCACCCACATCCCTACCTAATCTCACCTGCAAGAGAGAAAAGCCATTATCAGTTTAATTTTCTCTTACTCATTTTTTCCCCTTCTGGCAAAAAAAAGATGATTTTTCAAACCTCTGACAGCCGAGCCTTTTGCAGGATTTAGCCCATCTGAAAACATGTGGTAAGCCTTGTGGAATGTTTCAAATGATTCCCAGATGTGGGCCGCAGACAGGTTTAACCCATTCTTTTCCCGCTCAGTGGCGAGGAGGCGGTATGGAGGAGGCCTTGCCGAGAGAAAGGCTGAGCAATATATATATATAAAAAAAAAAGGTTTATCCTTCTCTGTCGATTTTTGTTACTTTCAAAGCATTGGGGCTCACTGAGCTGTGGCTTAATGTAATTTTCTGTAAAGCTAAAAATGCAAGTCCTCTTATGCTGCATTACCCAAGAATAAAGAATGAGAGGGCGCTGCTTTTTTCCAGATGACTCAGCAATCGCAAGGACCTGGCAAAGTTAAGGAAAACACCTTTATAATGGACAATTCATACTCCCGATATTGTTAACCTCTCTCTGCTTTGCTCAACAGACTATTGTCTTGGCTTTTTCTCCCCTCGCACTGCAACAAATAACAAGGCAGAGCATTTCTTGCCTACCAGCTCCAAATGACGTCTGCCAGGGCGTGTAATAAAGCCTGCAGAGCTTTGCGAATGCCAAAAGGCAAGGCTAAAGCTCACTTGATGCTTCACTTGAACTTCATCATTGTTTACACTGTTTAATTAAGCAGAGCCCAAATTGGAGTTGCAGGATTCCTGTATGAAAGACATTGTTGTTGTAGTAATACTCCCAAAAAGTCAGTTCTGATGAGATAGGGAGGGAGCTAGCAAGAGAGCCAAACTCCCAAACAGGGTGGAGAGAGTGAGCTGTTTGATATCTTATGAGCAACAAACTCAAGTCACCCCATTCTCCCTCTCTCTACTCTGCTGCTGTTCCCTCCCCTCCACATTTCTCTCTCCTCCTCCTTCCCTTCCATACTTCTCTCACCAGCTTAGCCAACTGTGAACCAGCCCACCCATCGGACTGCCAGCCAGCGCGTTAGACGGACTCCCATTATACGCAATCACAACAGACGGAGAGGGTAGAAGAAGGGAAAGAACCACGCTAAGATTGAGAGAAGAGAAGTCCATCTTGCTGCAAGTTTTTGGGGCAAAAGAAAAAGGAAATGAGGAGCAGTGAGAGGAAGAGAGACAGGGGGGATAGTCTTGCTCTATATGGCCCTTAGCAGGATACAATAGGCCGTACGAGGCCAGAGTAGGCTGGGAAAGATTGTCACCGCTTTGAGCTTCCACATGCGAATGCACCGCAAAACCCCCTCTCCCTTTTCGCCTCCCTCCCACAGGCCTCCCTAGGGAAAGGCCCGTGTTTTAAAAGAACCAAAAACAACTGCTGTGTCCAAATCCTGCTTTTTATTTCTGAGGGGGAATGAAGCCCGTTCCTGCTTCCTTAGCCCTGCTGTGTTGCAAGCAGCCTGATGCTCAGGTCACCCATTAAAACACAACAAGTCTTCAGGCCCGGGATGAAGTCCAGATGGGATTAGTCTAAATGGGCGATAGGGTTATATTTGTGTATCTTTAGTTTCCCCTCATTCCCTTTAAATATATCTGCTCTACTTGTTATTATATACAGCAGGGGGAATGAAATATGCACTAGAAAGCATCCAACACCCAGTGCTGGAATTGTGTAATAAATGTATTCTCGGTGAGATCAGTGCCGCTGTCAGCTCGGTGCATTAGGCATGAAGGCAGAACTAGCGTCTCATTATCTCAACACTTCTCAATTTCGTCAACTAACACATTCTTCGGGTTTCCTTCGTTTTCAGATAACAGTTCTTGACCGCATCCAGGTGAACGCATCCCAGAGATCATCCATAAAACCCAAATTAAGCAGTTTTGCCCCTGTAAGTATCTCAGCAACATACTTACTTCTTATTCAATACATCCATAACTTGATTCCATCACCCAGGGGTGATGGAATCAAGTTATGGATGTATTGAATAAGAAGGCTCAGACTTCATGTAGATTAGATACTTAAGAACCTGGTCTATTAAGCAGTTTTAGAGACCCAGATACGCAATACAGGCGTGTTGTGGAAATTTGTCTTGTTCAGATGCCCTATGAAAGTATTAAGTTAGAAAAAACACCAGTCCTTCACTCTGTCTGTGAGAAGTCTGTATTGAGAGGGCTACAGCGAATACTGGCTGACTCATCCTCGTGTCTTCTACTCTGAGTATGAGCTTTTACTCTCACACAGACGATACCGAGACTAAATGTCTACTCAACCATTTCAAAAAAACAATTTCTCTCTTCCCCTTTAAGCATCTTGAACATCATCATCATCGACATCATTGACAATGTTTTCAGGATTGTGGAATGACATTTCATATATGCAGCGACAAGGAGCCCAAGACAAATCTCTCTATCGGCACCAGAAAGTATCGTTATGGTGCTCCGTCGCAACACATCTTATCGTATCAAATCCCGTTGTACCGAACCGTATTGTGTTGTGTTTTATCTCATCGAAGTGCAGCTTATTTTATCGTATCGTAGCACTTCATATCATATTGTGTTTTTAGTATCGTATTGTTCACAACTGTATAGTATCAGTTAGCCGCTAACTGCTGTTCTACTTCTTTGAGTTAGCCGCTAACTGCTGTTCTGCTTCTTTGAGTTAGCCGCTAACTGTTGTTTGCTGGTTGCTCTTTACATCTCCCAGTTGTTGATCACACACATCACACATTGTCAAAATGCAGCAACCTTGTTTCATTCTTCCACCTCGCCAGCTCATTCTTTAAACACGGCTACTAATTGGCGATGCTAGCACCTCCGTTGCTGGCTCAGAGACGGAACAACATCGACGCCCTCATTCTGCCTTCGTAGCTTTTATACAGATCTAACAGGCACAAATAAGTGGATTAGTGAGACGTGGAAGACTCTAACCATCTGCTAGTTGCCGAGAACTAGATTCTGTTCTTCTCAATAACTTTCATTCTTTGCATGTCTGTCATACAACTGGCTAATAACTGAGCTGTGGAGCTGCTAGCGTACAGATTGCTCTAGTTTATTAGCAGATTCCATCTGTCAACCTTAATGCTATGCTAAGCAAACTGTCTCCTGTCAGTAGTTTATATTTGCTGCACAGACATGAGGGTGGAAAACATTTCATCTAACCCTCTGTATTTGTATTGGAGTCCAAAAATATTGAATTATTGATTTCAAAGTGGTGGAGCTGTGTTTTGAAATAAAATCCTTCAACTGCCGAACAGTCATATCTTGCGTAATGTCATGTCACGCCACATGAAAAGTCCCTTCCAAACTAGCGTCTATTTGCACAGCTTCTTTTGTACCGACTCTTGGTTATGTTACAACCCCACCCTCCCGCTGCGTCTTCCATATTGGATCATTGGGGTGCCGGTTGCCAACATGTTCCTCTTCCTAGCACCTCATCAGAGGAAACCTAGAGAGTATGTCCCTTTAATTAGACCGCCCGTGAAAATAATGGTGCATTAATGACATTTCTATGGGGGCCAATGAGCTGGAACAACAGAGGGGAAACTAAATCACAAATCAATTCCAACAAATGTAATTAAGGCTTAATTAGCCCCCAGGGTGTCGCTGGAATGCCACTGAGGGAGAGGAAGTAAGAGGAAGTGAGAGAGAAATTTGGAGAAAGTGAAATCGTCATGGATCATGAAAGCGTGTCCGTCCTTTCACCTACCTCATGTATAACGATCACTGCAGACGTTTTACATTTATTGTGATTGTGGATCATGCTTCGGCATCATAACATCACTTTATGGTCCCCATGCTTTAATTAGTGTCGTGAGGAATTCTTGCTACTGTATGCTAAATGTGTGGCTATTGGCACGTGCCTAAGCGGTTTAAAGGCAAGAGCTGATTTAAAGGCAACACTTCCAGTGTGGAGCCACACAGTCGGCGCCGGGTAGAGAAGTGCTAATTCTCTATAAAAACAGCAGCATGTACAGTTATGCACAGCAACATTCTGGTGTTAAAAAGAACGGAAGGGGGAGTAAGAAAACAACAGAGAGGGAAAAAAAAAGAAATGCAAAACCGCAGGGAGGCTTGGAGACGCTGGTGTGTCTTGCCGAATGCCAGATCACACAAACACAGACTCTCGCGCCAATAAATGAGCTTCATAAACTGCAATTAAAACCCTGGGCACTAATTTAGTGGAAATGGCAGCCTGTAAAAAGCAAAGCGTGTTAGAGAAAGGAGGAGATGAGGAAGAGAGGGAGAGAGGGGATAAGTGGTTTTCTGGACTTCGGCAGGCGTTTTTTTCATCCCTTGTATTAATTCAAAACATACCGTGCTTATCCTTTTTCCTGGCTTGTACCACACACATTCAAAAAGACGGACACAGTCGCTCACTGTAAAGAAGGCGAGTTGAGACTTCACACACACACACACATACACACAACAGACGTATATGCAAAGTAAAACTTCATACACACCTACACCTGCTTCAGCCTCTCTGGACAGCCATCCAGGATGTGACGGCAGGCAGAGTTGTAAGGAGACGTGTGTCATGGCGGCCCCTTAAAAGAATATAGACTAAGGGTATTCTAAATAAATTGGAAGAGGCCCAGTCAGTCATCCCCATCCCATCCGTGTGGTCTGAAGTCTGAGGCCTCTAACCCTAAACCCTTTAATACTAATATTAATCAGAGAGCACAAACCTCATCCGTGCCACAACAGTACCCAAGGTAGACATTATAGTGATCTGAATCAATTAGATGGCTTTATTTAGGAACATTTCACGCAGATGCATCCATTAATTTATGAAATAGTGTCAGCCTCTAAATATAAGAACAACAAACTCTCTCAGTCTCTCTCAAATTCCCTGGAAGCATTCGTCATGCCTCTTTGTATTGCGCTTTCCACTTCTGCATTTCAGTTTCCACGCAAGTACCCTATTTCCTTTTCTCCATATGATGAAAAATAGCAAATATATGATAATCCCAGCTGTCCTTGTTCTGCATAGGCGCAAAGAGGCTGTTCGGACCAACTTTATTGCGCTACATCTCTGGTTGGTTGGTCTCTCAACGAGTATCAAGACAGCACTTTCACCACAAGGTGGAATCACCGCTCCAAACGGCTTTAGGTTAATGTGGTTTATTTTAAATGCTGCAATGCAGCGTAACATCACCAAAAATGTATTCATCTGTAGGATATCCCAAAACATTCGTCTGGGTTAAAACCGCATGCAAATCCGTCCATCAGTTTTTCCGTAATCTTAATAACAAAACATTATTATTACGTTGCGTCGTAAGATCATGACATAACAGCGCCAAAATGTCATCCTCTTTACCAGACCGACAAAAACTTACCTCTGGGTGGAATTTCATGTAAATCCGTCCATTAGTTTGTGTGTAATCTGCCAAACAAACAGACATTGAACAAATGAACAGAAGTAAAAACATCCCCCCCTTGGTGGAGGTTACAACTCATAAATCATCAAAAAATAGAAAAAGAGATTCCTTAAATACTCTGTAGCCGGTCATCTCCTGTACCTTCCACTTCAGCGTCTTTATTCAGCCCACTGAGCCCCCACCATCTCCACCCCCTAAAGAAACATCAAAGGAATCAAAGGAACAAAGGCAGCAGTTACCACATTGTCGGAGGTAAAAAATCAACCATCATGCCAGTTAACTCGACCCCATCATTGACTGAATATTTTATGTGATGCCTCCAAGGCGTTCACCCTGCAACCAGTGAAGTACAATCTCGCCATCCCTTTGGTTGAAGAAGTTATTGATATCTCCATCTTTTTTTTTCTGTTATGGTCTAGATCTGACCCACGGTTAGCCATTTGGTGACCCCTGATACGTGAAGATTTGTAAGCATTGTGAAAGCCTGCAACACAAACGCACACACACACACACACACACACACACACACACACACACACACACACACACACACATACACACACACAAACACACACATCATGAAACGAGCCAGTACATTAACACATCTTCATCCTGCCAGCCGACACAAATGACTTGATGCGATCATCAGGTCTGTGTGGCGCCCACATCAGAGCGAGCCCGGCTGTAATTGAGGATGAGTATTCATGTAAACCCAGTGCAGCTCTTCTCGATAATGTTGTGAATGTTTTTGGTCGCTGCGGTTTAGAGTAATAGCAGACTATCTGATGCCTGAAAGCAGGGTGTCTTTGCAGCGGCTGCACGAGGATTCCCTACAAAACCAACAGCGACTACGTCTTCAGACAGGATGGTTGGTTTCAACACCATTTCCCAGGGATGACGCCTACTGTTTGTTGTACGACCTTTAGGGCTCGTCTTCCCCTGCATTAACACTAATCACAGACTGAAGCTTTAAATGTGATTGATTGAACTTTGCAGAGCCAACTCCTTTAAATATCACGGAGATGGCAAATTCCACGGTAATGTCAATAAATGTCATCGTACCTGTAAGCCAAGATACAAACAGTGAAATCAGTGCAGGGAGCTGTTGTGAAGGTCATACATATGTATGACCTTCACATATGTATGACCGTCATTCATATGTGAAGGTCATACATATATATATATATATATATATATATATATATATATATATATATATATATATATATATATATATATATATATATATATATATATATGTATATATATATATATATATATATATATATATATATGTAGGTAATCTCTGCGGTATATTCATATCCCTGAAAAGTCGGGGATGTTATCGGATCGTCATCGCTACCGCCACAAATCCTTTCTGTCAACGCGATAATGCAAAAATTATTTCATGGATCCTTTTCAAACCTTATACCGTCATAGACCTTAGCTTGAGGAAGAACTGGATTGATATTGGGAGAGTTTTATCAGTATATCATATTTTTTAACACTAGTGGGAGATTTATCTCCAAAGGTTTTGGGGCCAAAAATTCTACAAGCATTGATCCGGTTGAGTCCAAATTTGGTCCAAATCAATAGACTTTTTTTTAACGAAAATACTGTTTTCCAGCGATGCATCAAAGCCAATTTTATGAATACAATTCCAAACTTTTAAACCCCTTAGACTTTAGGGCCAGGAAGAACTGGATTGATTTTGAGAAAAGTCAGACTTATATTTGTTACACTAGGGGGAGCTTCAAAGGATCTCCAAAGGTTTTTGGGCCATAAATAGTTATAGTTATATAATAGTTAGAGTTTAATTACTTGTATTTTTGTATTCTTGGTGCTCTGATGATCCACAGGCCTGCTATCGCTGTAAAGGCTAAGCACACGCCGCAACTAAGTCAGCAGTGTCTTGAACTGTGTTGTAGTTTTTAATTGCTTATTGATTGCTGTGACATGCTGTGACAAAAACAAAGGAAACAATGGAGGAAAACCTGGAAGTGATGAGAAGTGGGGGGTGGGACGCGTGGCTGAGCAGGGACTGCCACTGAGGGGGGCGAGCATAAAGTTAACTCCGCTGGAGAGTATATAAAAGGGAGGATTTGAAAAAGGAAAAGCAAGATCCTCCGGTTTTTCTCATTATAGACTGAGAAAGAAATCTCTAATATAGAAAAAAGAGGAGCGCTCAACTGATAAGTACGGCTTTCCTCGGCTGCCAAACCGGGCATTAAGCATTTTTCTTTCTTTGTGTGAGAAAACACAACGTAAGCTTGGCAACGGAAATTTGCGGTTTTGACTTTTATCACCACCCAAATCCTCTCATCTGTCTTTTTTTTGCTGCGTTTCCTGTGGAAGTCACCATCACATGTAGAGACTCCTCGAAGACTCTCTGCACGAGTCCCACACGTTTCGCACAAAACATGAGAAGAGTTCATGTTGCTTTGGAGAGCGGGGGGAAAGTACTCGCAGAAATCGCCTTAATTAATGCAATATATCAAATGAGCAGGGCTTGTGATGGGAAAATCTAATAAATCTGTTTCTGTTACGATTACTCAGCAGATAAGGTTATTTTGTTAAGATCAGGAGAAAAGATTCTATCAGAAAGTGTACTTTCAACCCCTTCCAGCTAGAAATCCAAAGAGCACCCATGAAGCGGTGCATTATTACTGATCATTAACGATAACGTCAAAGAGGTCAAGTCGCAGAAAGACTTTTCATACGAGACATTTATGTGATCAGAGTTGTTTGTAAACAGTCACTGTGTGACTTTTTGCATGCAGGCATGTAAATGAGATCTGAGACCCACATGTAATGATCAGTCGGGGTCAGACGCTGCTCATCTGTGACTTCTCTCTTGGATCTGATCCAAATGACGCAGAGAAAGAAAATTCCTTTCCTTCATCAGTCCTTAACTGGGAGATCAGAAAAAAAAGATAAAGTAACAGGACAGCAGCGATGCATCGGGGTCAAAGATGGTGGGAGTACGGAGAATTCTTTTGTAAGAAGAAGTACTTTTGTAAAATAAAAACAAAGACTCTGGTAAAGTCACGGATTCAACTTCTTTACTCAAGTACAGGTGAATAAGTACAGAGTTGGAAATGAGTTGTATAAAAGAGTCTCAAAGGAAAAAGTAGAAATCTGAAAGGAAAAAAAAGAAAAGAAAAAAGCATGAGAGGTAAAAAAAAATATCTGAAAATAAGAAGTAAAATGAAATTTGAAAAAAGGAAATGGAAATAAAAAAGAAAACCCCAGTCTGCTCCCCGGGCCAAATGGAGAGAGAGAGAGAAAAATCCTTTATTAATCACATACAGTCATACACAGTACAACATAGTGTTGGTGTGACTTATTTCTCCACATTTGACCCATCCCTGAGGGAACAGTGGCCGTCCCCTTTGAATAATGGTACTATGTTTCACTGTTTGTGATGAAATGTGAAGAATAAAGGTTTTATTGTTACTATAAGTCTGAATCACTTGGTTTACTTAAGTTGTAAACGTTTTTAAAAAAAACATTTTGGAGTGGAAACAAGCAAACGCTAGTAAACATCAAGTAAAAATCAAAAAGTGTGTTAAACGAAAGCAAAACAAAACTTAATACTAGCAGTTATAGCAGTTATTCACTAATCTTTGTCAAGGCCATCGGGTGTCCTGGACTTTTGTTGTGTTTGAGCGAGCGGGCTTTTAGTTCTGATCCGACAAAGACACATCTCATCACGCATCTCACACTTTATTTTAATCTCAAATTTTAGTTCCTTGAAACATTAAGTGGTGTAAAGTTTGACATCTCAGTATTATAGAAGTGAAAAAAAAAAAAAAAGAAATTAAAAATATGAAAAATAGGTATATACAAACACAAACTCCGACACATCAAATATGTGTGTATTTACCTATCCCCACACACCTGTCAAAAGAATACATGTATATTCAGATACACATGCCTTACTATAGATATGTACCCACATCTATGCTTCCTAGACTTTTTGAAGAAAAACAAATGAAGATTTTTGACGGCATTTCTTCTTGAATGAATCAGGACTTTTCTGCAGACAGTCTGCACCTGCCGCTGTGGTCTTATGCACCGGTTCTCCCTCAAATATTGAGCCAGTCTGTCTGGTTCTGTTTGCAAAGTCACACTTTTTTTAAAAGCCGAAGATGTGAGCAAAAGGAGCGAGTCGCCTTGACACAAGTGATTTGGCCCCTGTGTTAATCCACAGCATGTCTGAGACACTGATTATGCCGTAGCTGATTTTTTGGGAGGGCGGTTAAATAAGGGCAAACTTGTAATGATGTTGGAACGAGGCAGTAAAAACAGCCGAGAATTTTCAAGCCCACCACAGTGCATGTAAGAGGAGCGGCGGCCGACATGATTGCGGGTAAGGCCAGATGTGTTCAGTGGACGGAGATTAAGGTCGCGCTGTCCCGGTTGGATTAGTGCCAGGCAGGGCATGACGCAAATGGAGTGGCAGTGCCAGCCAGAGTAAGAGGCATTGGTGGGCTGGCAGATGTCGACACCAGGCCTTTATGTTTGTTGTGCCATAGGGCTCCATAAAAAAGTATTTGCCCCCCCCCCACCAGCAGAATTTAGTGCAATCCTCTCGATTCCAGCGCATCAGAGAGGTATTGACTCACTGTGTTGGATTTTCTATTGTGGTGATGTATTGGACGGACTACTTTTGTTCTTAAAGTGCAGATTTTACATGTAGAGAGGGACTGCACCCTCTGCAGGCATGTTGGCACTGAAGGTCCAGCTGAGACAACTCTACTTTCTAAGCAGGAGAGAGAAAAAAACCAGGAGAATAAACAGAACAGAACAAAAAGGCCAGAATGTACCAGTGAAGAAAACACCACTCTATAAGACACAACCCTGTGTTAATAATGTTTCATCATGTTTCTGCAGTGTAGTTTACCAGCGCCATAGCCACTCCGGTATATTTGTCCGTATTATTATATCAACAAACTTTTCATTGTTCATATTTTACACTCTAGGGGGAGCTTTATGACGAAGAACACCGCTTTTACGACAGAACTTCCTAGTTCGAATTTGGTGCATTTGTGAATCCACTCATCATGTTTTACCCTAACAGTTAATATTTCACTCACTAGGAGTGGCTTTTAAAAAAATTAAAAACACTGTCTTTCAGACAGAACTTCCTAACCGTTGGTCCGATTGTGGTTGTTGGTCCAAATTGAGCTCATATGAACTGAAACAAGGGAAGTGTGTCTTTTTTTATTAGTGAGCTCAGCAAAAATAGAGTTGATTGAATTCATCTTCATTTTTGAGTCACTATGGGTTCTGATCCTGGTGCAGGCTGCTGCATAGAAATGTTTAGGTGGCGTCAATATGGACTGTTTGAGATTATTAATGAGTCACATTTAATTTGAGGAGTTCAGTCTACTGGAACCATGGGTGTTTTCTTAGTGTCAGATCCAGATCCGTCTTCTTGTTCTTGAGTACCATTCAGACCGGATCAGGAGTTAAAGAAATTCTGGCATGCGTATCTAAATATACATGTGTTATTTCAACACGTATGTGGGAATAGGTAAATAAACACATATTACATAACTTATAAGAGCTTCTCACTTCTATAAAACAGAGATGTCAGACTTTACATCACTCAATGGTTTATGGAACTAAAATTTGAGATGAAAATAAAGTGTGAGATGTTTGACGGGATCCACCCAAACACTATTTTAATCAGAATCAAGAATATTTTCAGATGTCTTAGGATCAGAGAAAGGAACAGACTTGACAAACATGGGTGATCACATAATTTAATTTCTATTGTCAGAGGTACTGAGCTTAAAATCCCTCCATAATATCAGGCAGCAGACGAGCAGGAGAGAGATAACGCAGGCAGACAGGGAAGTAGCCGAGCAGACAGGCAGAGGGGCTAGCTCCTCTGGGTAATGATCGGAAATGGGAACATGAGTCCACATTTCTGTGAGTGGCCTAGTTTCAAGAATACACTCCGTGCTCTTTCTCTCTCGCCTCCTCCTCTTTCCTTCTCCATTCTTTCTTTTACCATTTGGTGGAGCAGATCATGCAAAGTTAAGACGAGGGTCTTGATCTCAGAGGCCTCCCACAGACCGGCTGACCGCTGGAGAGAGGAGCCGAGCCGATGGAGCCACAGTTTTAGGGGCTTGATGTCACAACTTTGTGGGAGATTTTTTTCCGTCCTTCTCTCATCCCGTAAACTAGAACCCCTCCACCGACACGTCTCATTATTTTTTTAACAGCCCTCCTGTCCCATCCCTTTATTACCAGCCCTCTCTGAAAGTCCCAAACTTCCTCTTTTGTCCCCTGGCTCCTTCAAGTGGAAAGCTGGACTGTCCCTTGATATTATGGATACGAAGTGTTTACACTGACCAAAACAGATCGAACAACAGCATCAGCATTTCTCTCTTTCTCCTCTGTCCTTCCTCACCATGTCCCAGCAGGACTGGAGTAAAAAAAGGAGAAGTTGCAGAAAGACACAGGAGAAAAAGGAAGTTTAAAAGAAAGGATTGAAGGAAAAGTGAAACTAGCCCTGTGCTGTCCTCCCCGACAACAAGGGTATAACCCTGAAATGCCCCAATCTCCTGCCTTGTACATTGATTAAACTCCTCAAATTAAATGTTCAAAACTTTCTTATAAATGTTTCCCAAAAAAACTCCCCCTAGTAAGTAAAATATGAGCTATTGGAGTAAAATATGATATATACAGATTCGATCTATAGGAGTTCATATGGACCAAATTTGGACTAACTGGGAGCAACAAGTAGCATTTTATGTTATAGTTTTGGTAAAATAGCTCGCTTAGTGAGTAAAATATGACTTTTTGAATAAAGTATGATACATTTAAGATAGATCCTCTCAAGTGAATCATTTAAGCCAAATTATAACTAAATTTGACCAACAGTTAGGAATTCATGTGCGAAAACAGTGTTTTTCATAAAAAATAGCTCCACCTAGTGAGTGAAATATGACTTATTAAAAGAATATAGTACATGCTAGACACATCTTGATGAGTCGATTCAGATGCACCCTGTTCGAACTAGATCGGACCAATAGTTAGGAAGTTATGTTGGAAAAACAGTGCATATCATAGAAAAGCTCCCCCTAGTGACTAAAAAAGGAACTATAATACTTGTAAGAGAGAGATCAAAATGGAACTAAATCAGACCAACAGCTTAGAAATGATGGCCTGAAGCATTTTGCAGATGAAGCTCCCCCTATTGGGGGGAAATGTACAGCCGATCTTTCCCACAATAAATCCAGTTCTTCCTCACACTAAGGTCTATGGTTATAATACATTTCAAAATGATCCATGAAACAGTTATCACATTAACACGAAGGATCTTCGTCGGACGAGGACGTGACGATGATTCCATAACATCCTCGAATTTGTGGGAAAATGATGAGTGCGACCTCTGATGAAGGAAGAACCGGGGGAAAGTGTTGGAGCGAGTCATAACTCAGTAACGGCTCTTGTGAAAAGGACGCGTTGAGCATAAAAACTGGAGAAAGGTTAGGTGGGGACTTTTATTTATAGAGCAAATCCTGTTGGCAGAAGAGGAGGATGAAGGGTAAGAAAGAGGGATAGTGAAGGAGGAGGACAGGTTTGTTCATTTGTTAATCCCCTAAAGCCCCCCTAACTCTGATGTGTTCATCCCAATATTTCGCTCCAGTGGAAAGCCATCTCCCGCCGCCGCACCGTGATAAGATTTCCCTGGAGAGAGTCAGATGGTACCTCTCCGCCTCCCGGCCCCCACCTCTCCGTACCTCCTTCCCTCTCCTTTTTCAGCTTCAACATTCCTCTGGCTGTCACTCATCTCTCCCTCTCCTGCCATCGTATCACTCATTCCTATGGCAATGATGTGTGAAGAGCACTCGGGGAGAATCCTCCACCGAGGGGCCTCTTAAATATTCAAGGTCACCGCTTGACAGAGTGCACGCTGCAGCGGGTGGACCGCTTCTCAAGGCATGTGATTTCTTTGTATTACTCGATGTGCTTCTTTCCAAATCTGATAGTGTGCGCTCGCAAGTGTGTGTTTCTTCAATTTTTGTGAAACTTCATGACCTGTGGACAGGGTGTGACTTGGCAGTGAGAGTCTTTTGGTCTTTCTTAAGACCGAGGTGACTCATATGGGTTCAGTCGCAGTTTGTTCATCTGTATTTCGTGACACATATTTTACATCTGACGGGAAGAAAAAAAAATTAAAATCTTGTAACTCCAGGAAGGAAACCGTTTTTCAGCATAAAAAAAAAAAAAAAGATGTGCAATTTTGTTTCTCACATCTTAAAGATTAAAGGACAATACTGTTCCACAAACTGGAACTGGAGCACCGGGTGTCACGCTACTTCAGTGGTTGGTGCATAATGTCAATGGTTCAAATCCAGCATGGAACCTTTGGGTTCATGCCATAGTCCCAGCTCTCTCTCCTCTCTCTCTCTCTCTCTCTCTCTCTCTCTCTCTCTCTCTCTCTCTCTCTCTCTCTCTCTCTCTCTCTCTCTCTCTCTCTCTCTCTCTCTCTCTCTCCATTTGTTTCCTGTCTGCGTGTAGAATTATGCCACAAGTGGAGAAAAATGTTTTAGACCTCGAGAATAAATTTCACATGAATGAACAGACACCAAATGTGCGATGAAAAAAACAACTTCTATCCGTCTATCGTGATGGAAGGGATGCGATAAGACTCACTCAAATCATTTATCACCCACATTGATGTGACGTCTGAGGCCTTCAGCCAAGCTGTCATCGATCAGGACTGACTGCCAGCTCACCACCAATCCAATCACGTCCATTGATCCCACACCATTGGAAGAGCCGAGTTTGCACTACATGACTTTTATGTGTTGAAAGAAGTAGATAGTTGCATCTTACATTTCCTCCAGATCTCCAACAAGATACCAAGATTGAAGCTGTTTAACATTAGAAATGCTCGGGGCTCCTGCAGGATTCCAGACTCACCTTTACGACTCATGTGGGGGAAACTATGGAGCAAACTGACGGTCAAAATGAGATTTTGGTTTAGAAACAAATCATGTTTTTCCTCTGCTAGCGGGAGAACCGTGGGCTAAATTTTTCCCGTACCTGATTATGGTGATATTGTAGATGTGTCTGCTTCTCCCTCCACCTCACAGCACATCCAGCTTCATTACAGGTGATGCAGTCCTCACTCACCATTCCACCCGTTATAATGAAATGTTGGGCCTTATTACAAAAACCCACGACTTACCTCAGCTCTCTGGTAGAATTAAAACACTCTACCCATAATGTGAGGTTGCTTGAGGACGTTTTAGCATCAGCTCTACTTCCTGTTCACACTGACCTCACCAGGTCACCCCATTTATTCAGCCCAGTTTTGTGGCCCTGGATGACAGAGCCCGGGGAAATGAATGTGATGTTTTATATCTTATAGCATGTGTTCAATTAAAAGGAAGATCAAGGCTGATTTACATGGTTGCAACGCTTGAGGAGCAAAAATGAATCAATCAAGTCAATTATTTTGTGCATGAGACTGAACTCTTCACTATTAAGAGTGATAGTACAGACATGACTCCTGCGTGGGTCACCAATCCAATCTCTGCTCCTTCTCAGAGGAGAGAAGAAATGACTGATGAGCGATTTGGACAGACAAAAGATGAACAAGTAATATCATGTTTTCATTCAAGCGACTGAGAAAAAAAAACACATTTATGTGCTTGGGATGAAGATTGTTAGTGCTGACGATCTCGCCTCCCACCCTGGAACCCGGATCAGAGTGGATGAAGAGGAGCGGAGCAGCAAAAAAGAGCTGGAGAGATATGACACCAAGACTTGTGTGTGTTTTTAGACAACTCTCCATAGTTGGGCCAAGAAGATGTTTGACGCAGTCTGAGGGAAAAATGACAGGTGAATACAACAGTGGATTGGATTAGAGCGAGAGGTAGAGAGAGAGAGAGAAGAAAAGGTCCATGATTGCATGCTGGTGGAATGAAGCAAACTCCTGGTCCTCTTATCTATCTGGGGGAGGAGAGGACACCAACGATGGGTGAGTACCACCCTGGGACTAAAACACACAAATCAGATGGAGGGAAAAGGAATAAGAAATGATGATAAAGCTGGAACATGAAGAACCCGGCGCTTTGGTTTCATCACTCTTAACCCCCGTGCGTTCACACAAACACGTTTGTGCACACACTCCTTACAGAACACATTCACGCAGCCGTCGCTCTGCACATGTTCAGGCCCAGAGGTGAGTAGGCCTTTTCTTCAGGAAAAAAGTCACATTACACATGAAAGGATGTGTGGGGGGGCTGGGGGGGCAGCTCAAGGCGGCTGTTCAGAGTTTGTCTTTTTATCAGGTGAAGGAGAAGCTGGGAGGGGGCTGTGTAAGATTTATCTGCTGCCGTCGGAAAACTTTGACCCCAGAGTTGTAAATCTGTCAAAGGAGTCTAGCCAGCTCAACAGGAAACACGAAGAGGAAAGGGGGAAGGAGGTGGCGGTGGCGGTGGGGAGGTTTGAGGGGCTGGTATGTTTGGGGTGGAATGGGGTGCTTTTAAGGGGGGGGGGGGGGGGGGGGGGGGGGGGGGGGGGGCAACCATAACCCGAAACATTTCAAAAGAGGCAGTTTTCTGAGCCGGTGGGTATGTTGGGGGGGTCCCTGCCATGTTTACAATCCTGAAACTGATCCCTCACAGCTGGCGAATCTCCCTCCAACTTTACTCCCCCCCGAAAAAAAGAAAAGGAATAAAAACTCTGCTGAGAATGGCTGCAGTGATGGATTAACGTTTCAGATGTGTGTTTGTGAATGTTTGCCTTAGGAGCATGTGTCGGTGAAATGCAGCTTCCTGTGATTGTGGCTCCTTGGAGTCTTTAATGAAACGCAGGAAGAATTCGGGAGGCAAGCATCGGCGGTATTACGGCTCTGTCATCACATATCCATGAAATCAAAGAAAAAAAACTTCTTCTTCTCTGCGATCGGGACGTCCGTCCGCATCAAGTTCCACAACCACAAAGGAACATTTGAAAAAAATGCTGTTTTGAAGATGGATGAAAGATTATCAGACCTCAAAGACGCGGCTTTCCGCGCGACGAATACAAAGTCGATTTAGCATCACCTGCTGCTTTTTTCCTCATGTTTCAGTGCAGCCAATTACACAGTCACAGCCTTCTTCATTTATCATACCGTTATCTACCAAAAATACCAAAAGAGGGGGGGTCAGAGGTGACCACCCTGTAGAGAACAGTCAGACAAACCCAGAGCCAGGGAGTCGGCAGGCGGAGGAGCTCTATGAAGATTTAATCTACATGCTAACATTAGCATTCTAACATAAAGCCAATGACACTCGCAAGCTGTTAATGAGAAAATTGTGTTTGTTTTTTTTAACTTCTTTATGCATCATAAATTAAGTAAAAAAACTTTATGTATCATAAAGTAGGTTAAATTCAGGTATTTACCTGGTTTTCTCTTTAACCCATTGGTAACCATGGTCACCATGAAAACCGTTTAAATGCTTGTTCCTCACATACCACTATCCTTCACTTTTTTCTTTTTACTACTGAAGAGCTCATTTTCAGCTTGTGTTTTCTTACTAAATGTGAATTTAAATCCATTTTGCAATTCTATTGCTTTAATAATATGCCCTTTATCACATTACTCCAACTGTTCTGATACTATACTTTGAACAATTTGATATCAAACAACTATTTTTAATCATATCGTCTCATATATTTATCTTGTGAAACCTAATTAGCAGAGTTAAATATGATGATGTATGATGTGGAATTAAAAATGAAAAAGGGGAATATGGAAAATTTATAGGGGGCAATTTCGTATATAAAAAAAGATTATCAACATGATTAATTGTCAATAGGAAAACAAAGCCTTCTATATCATTACAGATCTATGAAAAGGTGCAGCATGTGAGAACATTTTTTATTAAAATGTCTATTTTATATGCTGTGTCATTTTATCTACAGAGAAATGTGTTTTTGAATTCTTATGCGTTTGGGCAATGTCCATTCTTCCACCGAGTTTCATGGTAAAAGGTCCAAAAAAGTCAAATGACCTTTTTAGACAATGTTCAAAAAATCCAAAACAATTCCTGGAGCGTTTCTTTTATCCATGTACACACAATCCACTACAAAATGCCTTGCATTCCTCCTTCATAGATACCACAACCCCTACTAGCGTGGTGCATAAAAATCTTTTATTGTTGAACGATGTATCATACTTATCATGACAGCAGATCAGACCTTTACATGGCCTCTAGCAGCGGTGCAGTGTTGATCTGATGAAGAGTGCTGCAATTTCAAGCAGCATTGCTGCAACCAAACACTGTGGTGTTTTATTATTTTTTTAAATCTATTTGCTTGAGTTAAAGCAAACACCTCCAAACAGATAATCAGCCTTTCTTTCTCATATTCATCCAAGCCGAACAGCAAATATGAGTAGCGAGGAGTTAGAATCCACATCCAGTCGGTGATCAAAAGGCCCACTCAACCCAACATCACTGCGATAAGTGTGACCGGTCTGTCCAGTGGGTCCTGTGCCGGCCCTCTGCCACCAGGGCCGGGCGATCAGACTCACTTACAAGGACTAAAATCATTAACTCCTCAGCCGTGGGAAACCAGGAGACCTTGGCACAGAGTGGAGTGCTGCCACAGGCGGCCCTGGGAACAGCTCAATTAGCCACCTAGCCACTGCCTCACCCTCACGAGATGGAGATTATCTGCCTGTGGAGGGAGGAAGACGACAGTGAAATGAGAGGAAGACACATCATTCATATGAGTCGATTCATATGCACCAAAGTTGAACTATTTGAACCAGGAAATATGGCCAGAAAATAGAATCTTCATTTAAAAGAAAAATGCTTCCCCTAGTGGCAGAAATATGCAACTGACCAGTTCTTCCTCGCACTGAAAACTATCCATGAAATCCTTTTCGGGGATATAACTATTCAAAGGGAATTCGGAGGCCACAGCCGAGTGTGTGAGAGCAGGTGAGCTGATGATGTTGAAGTTTACTTGAATTGCTTCATGCTCAAACACCTGGAGGCATTGAGAGAGAAGAGTTTGTCAAGTTCTCTGTGTGTGTGTGTGTGTGTGTGTGTGTGTGTGTGTGTGTGTGTGTGTGTGTGTGTGTGTGTGTTGGGTTCAGTTTGTAAATTAATAACCAGCCAAACGAGGACATAATGACTGTGTGCAGACACTGAATGCTCACAGACAAGCATTCACACACACAGGCATACACAAACTCACAATAACATACACACACTTCTCACATTACTATGGGTACAGGATTTTTTTCTTGCTTTCATTGAGTGAGGAACGAGAGAGAGAGAGAGAGGTGTGAAGCCTCAGTCACGCAATGCCAACATATTAGCTTGTGTGTGTTTGCGTGCGTGTGTGTTTGCGTATGTGCGCGTGTGTGTGTGTGGTACCATGGCACTAAGAGAGTGCCACATCTGGCAAATAGTATGTTGTGGTTAACTGGTTAGAGTATCTCACGTGACAATGTGATGTTGAACACAGGAAATTCTAGTTCCTGACACCACCCTTCCTTCTTTCACATTTGCACCTTCGAAAAAATCAGTTCCAAAGCCTCTAGCTGCTTCTTTACTGCTCACAGATCTGGACACATCATTACTTACATAACAATGGACTGGAGGGAGAGCCCCATTCACAATCCAACACCCTGGACTGCTTCAGAAAAGGCCTGGTGGCAGCAGTTTTCTCTCTATGTAAGCACGGCTGCAGCAACATGCGTGCATGAGGTGGCACGGGGGAGGCATGGGGGAAATACAGAGGGCATGAGAGGCCAGGTTTGGGGAACTTGTGGTAACAGATACATGTGCAGCTTCATAGAAGGGGAAGTGAAAGCTGGAGGCTGCAGCTGTTCATGTCTACAAATCCTCGTCTACCCTGATTGTAAGATAAAGGAAGTGAAGAGCAGAAATTGGCCATATACCGCCCCAATCTGAGTGTTACAATCTGCCGTGCATGTGAGTCTAAGTGAGCGTAATATTGCAGTCAATACCAGCAAGAAACAAGAGTCTGACATCCGTTTTTCAGCCCTTTTCCTCTTTCTTGTCTATCCCTGGTGAGATAAACACAATGAACCCTTACAGAGAAGTAGAAACCTGGTGCAGAAAGCAGGAGTTCTTTAAATGCAGCTCACTAAAAGTGGGTGTGTCATTATGGATTTGCATGCCAAGAAAGTGATTTGCTTCAACAAGTAAAGGTCAGAGTGACACCACATAGGAAAATGGCACCTTGCCATCTCACCTAGTCTGTTTCTTCCATGAGGTTATGTGTCATCTGTTCCCACAAAGGTTGATTTTTAAAGGTCACATTGACTGGCAGTTACTCTTTTTGATTAAAGCTGAATAATATTTTCCGCTCTGATTTAATGAGAGCAAACTTTTGTATTTTATTTGTTATCTAAGACATCCAACTATTTTACGACGTCCAGCAGACAAATAATCACGCTGCAGTCATGTGCGGTCAGGGTAAGCAGGGTAGGAAGAAAAGCTGGAACTAAATATTGAGATTACATGATTGCTTTATCTATTACTCATTTCAACTCCCGATTTGGAAGGCTTATTACAGCAGTGCAGCATTGACGGGCCTTGGCGTCTGGGCTCCAATCTCATCACTCTCACACGAATGTTTACATAGTGATATGGGAGAGTGATGAGGAAACTTCTTGAACCCACTTGGAGCTGGTAGGTGGATGCTGGGATGGTGGTCTGGCTGAAAGTGGAGGCAGAAATACATTTGCGGGGCAGTAAAGGCATTGACTGGCACATGAAGTGATGGGACAGTGTGTTTGGCAACGATCAAGACGAATGAGGCTGTATATATTTGACACACTCGTCTGTAACTAATGAGAATATTTTTTTTAATTTTAGAATACTCTGTTTACCAAAGTTTACTCCTTTAAACATCGCTGCATTTGACCGCAGATACTGCAATATAATAAAAAAGAGAACATGCATAATAACATAGTAATAACAAAGTAATAACAAAGTAATAACACAGTAATAACAACGTAATAACACCGTAATGACACAGTAATAACATAGTAATAACATAGTAATAATATAGTAATAACATATTTTGCCAGTTCCCTTTGTTGAACTGACGCTTTATTTCAACTCAACAATCGGTCTGTGGCCATTCCATGTCACATGACTATGAAATATAAATAGCCATGGTTATCAGGTTTTCACCCCACTCTCTTAATATTATCGCCAGTCTTCGAGTTATTTTTGACAGATTACTTGCACATAGCTTCAGTTGGAATCCTTTCCCGGCTAAAAGCAGTGCCCAGCATGAGTCTTACTTTAAAATATTTTAATTTTAACATACACAATAATAAAAACCAAAAGGGCTTTAAAAATGACAATAAAATACAAGCAGCTGTTGCGTTTAACAGAATTTTGCCACCATGTACAAGACATTACTGGAAATTACCTTAAAAACCCACAAACAATGTCAACATGTTTCCGGTTACATTAATTGCATAAAAACATGAAACCTAGAAACCTAGAAATCTACATTGCTTCACAAATATATGCCACATTTTTAGCATTCACGGTAAGATTCTGTATTTTCCACATATCCTGACTGTAAAAAATAAAGTTCTTTATGTTGCTATTTGAAAGTTCTTTACAGTAATTCCCACAGACAATTTTTTTTACAGTGTGGTCTATAAAGAAGCCTAAGCTGTGGTGTCTTATGGGAACTCCCTTCCTGACAGGGACATATCAAGCTGTTACCAAAAGAAAGACAGGTATACAGATTTTTTTTTTTCCATGGCAGGCTGGTGCAGAGACTCATATTATTTATTAATTTATTGCACTGTACGTGCAAGCAGACATGTGAGAAGTGAAACTATTATAAGCAGAATCTGTCCGTTATTAAGTTTTATTCTGCATTAGGTCCAGGTTTGATTGAGTTAGTGTTGATTTAAAGCCCGGCTAATGTAGACTATATTTTATGTGTCGGTGTTGAATATAAACTGTAATATGAATATGGCCTCTGCATTAATTTAAGGCAGACACTCTAAGTGCCTCTCCAGAAAAAAACTTCACTGCACATGCTGATGTGATTATAGGGTGAGTAAAAAAAAAAATCAGCGCAGGAAAGTTTAAAGACGCGGACGTGAATGTTGTTTTTGGCCTGAACTCAAATACCCCCACCCTTCACCCCCTTACCCATCACACAGACTCCCTCGCTAAGCCCCCAGCTCCAATATGAAATCAACGTTGGGCCTGCAGGAAATGAGAGATCTCCACAGGAGATAAAAGATGGAGTGAAGACGGAGGAGGAGACAAAAGAAAAACAGAGGAAAGAACTTGAGATTTAACTTTGGGCACCCAAATGTCGACTCTCTGTCTTACTTCCCTGACGCCTGTCTCCATATCTCCTCTGCTGCTCTATCTCCCTCTCTCTCTCTCTCTGGGTCGGTGAACATCTGCTGGCGGTGTGGCTCTCTGCCTGCGTCTGTATGCTAACGTTTGAGCGGCTCACCTTATGAAAGGCTCTGGGCTTGTTGTTTTTTCCTGGCAAGCGATTTGCTGGCTAAGCCAAGAAAGTGGACAAGCAGCGAGTTATTTCACCCGGGCCTTGTTTTTGTTATTCCACACTCAGCGACAACATGACCTCATATGACACCGGCCTCCAACCCCCACCCAGTCACTAATGCTTAGAATACAGGGAAGTGTTGACGGTGCGTGTGTGTTTGTGTGTGTGTGTGTGTGTGTGTGTGTGTGGTGGTGGGGGGGCATGACTGTACAGTTCTGCAAACACAGATGAGTCGGCGCTTTGCTCCAAATGTTTTGCCTGAAAACACGAGAAGAGAGGCTGTCTGAAATGTTCTGTGCAGGGCCGAGGGGCTATTTTGACTTTCAACATGCACACACACACACACACACACACATACAAGTGTGCATACAAATGTTTCTGTGTGTCAGTGTGCAGACACAGATAAGTGAGACACACACACTAATACACACAAAAGGGTGGGGTGGCAATGAGGGCCTCGGTTAATGGCTTTTAAATTTCCACTGAGTGAGTGACTTACAACTGTGGAGGAGCACAGCTGTTCCTGATTTGGGGGAACAAAGGGGGGGGAACAGCAGTGATCTTAGAGCCTGGACCGGGCTGCTCTCATTTAATGGGCTAAAGTCTCCCAGGAACGACATACATGTGTGTGTTTGTGTGTGTGTGTGTGTGTGTGCTTACATTAGTGTGTGTCCAAACGTGCGTGTAAGTTTCTGTGGTCATCCTTCATGGACTTACTCTGCTGTGTGAAGTCTCTTTTGTGCGTGTGCATGTTGGTGCATGTGTCTGCATGTGCGTGGGAGGCGGGATACGTCTGAGTCTACGGCCATTGATCACGGCTGCAGAGCCCACAAGTGATGGAGAAGGTCAACTCACTTGGGAATAAACTACAGCGGGAGGGGAGGGGTGGGGAGGGAGAGGAGGCTCAGTTGCGTGAGATCTAGTACGCCGATAGAGGAAGAAAGAGAGGGAGAATCAGAGAGGAGATTAGGGCTAGAGCTCATCTAAGCACGTCAATAAGAGTTGAAAAATCTAACATGGGCCCGGTGGAGAAAAAAAAAATCTTTGATCAAAGCATCTCAGGTGGAGAATAACTCAGAACCGTACTTGAAAACTTCTTGATGTCAAACTTTTTTATAGTGGAGCTCCATCCCCTGAAATACGACTTCCTGCTTCCACACACAAACACACACACACACACACACACACACACACACACACACACACACGGAGCTGTTCTTCGTTTCCTGCTGCTGTTGAACGCAGCCCTTTTCCTCGGAGGCCCCGGCTCTGCTCTGCAGCCTTGTAAAACATCGCAGGTCAGTGTCACATGACTGGGGTCTAGGACGCTGACGTCTGGGGCCGGCCCTCCGCCATGCATGAGCTGAGAGTCAAAGTACACATGGGTGGGGCCGCGTGGAAGGGGGAGGACGCAGACTGACAGCGGGGGAGAAAGAGAGAGAAAGAGAAGCAGAAATATGGAGAGGATGTAAAGAAAATAAAAGAAAGAAAGAAAGAAAGAAAGAAAGAAAGAAAGAAAGAAAGAAAGAAAGAAAGAAAGAAAGAAAGAAAGAAAGAAAGAAAGAAAGAAAGAAAGAAAGAAAGAAAGAAAGAAAGAAAGAAAGACAGGCAGGAATGAATGTTGGCAGTGAACCAATAAATCTCCTGAGAATCTGAAACCACCAAAAAAATCTTATTTCCCTCCATTCCTCCCTGAAGAATGCTGCTCTTTACTCTCAACTATCACTCCCTCACAAAAGTAGTGTAACTTTTTCTTTCCCACCTGAGGTCTGAGATGCTCAATCACCCATAGACGGATGTAAACAGGGGGGGGGATAATCCCACTGCAGTGCATGCAGCCCTACCACTGCATGTATTTACATGCACACACCATCTCCGCTCACAGTGAACCCACTTCTCCATCCAGACGGAGTGTCATGAGTCCGGTGCCAGCATGTTTCTCAGCGGTTTGCTTCACTCGCACTTATTGACGATTTCATTTCAGCTTCTGTAACTTTTGGCTTCTTCTACTTCCTTCAATTTCAGTTTCATCCTGTGCGTCTCGCACCCAGCCTCCTTCTCTCTCTTGTTGCTGCACTCAGCCCTCTCTTGTGTGTCCCCAGACGTCTGCAGATTTATCGGAGGCCTGTCACATTAGTAGATTTCACCTTTTCTCCTTTTCTCTCTTCCCCTCTTCCTCATCTGCAGCACATTACAGGCCTAACTATCGGCTCCCCACAAGCTTCTGTCGCCGAAATGGATTTCTGATGCTTTTAAGATTCACCCTAGCAATGAACATGTTTGTGGTGATTTGTCATTCATTATATCCTCAAAATGTCTGGGATATAATGGGAAAAAAACTTTACAAATGTTATACCTTTATAGACTTTAGTGTGAGGAAGAACTGGATTGATTTGGGGAATGGTTTGTTACACATCCAGACATTTTGTTGGCCATAACTTCTCAAATGCTGGTCTGATTTATTCCAGATTTGGTGCATATGAATCAAGTCGAGGAAATCTATCTCGTTAATATCACATTTTACTGTAACAGTTAATAATTTACTCACTGGGTGGAGCTTTTTTTATGCAAAACTCTGATCCGTATTAGCCCAAAATGTACCTCATAGGAATCGCCTAAAGGAGATCTAACATGTATTATTTCATAATCAATCCTATCCTATATCAGATTAGAGTTTTTTTTTGTCTGATTATCTCTATATTGGCTCATCTAAATCAACACAAGGAGATCTATCTTGTATATATTCTATTTCACCATAATAGTTCATATTTTACTCATTAGAAGGAGCTTTTTGTGGAAAAGACAGTTTCTTGTCCAATTGTGTCTAAATGTATCTCATATGAATCGACACAAGAAAACCTTCCTTGTTTTATTACTGGGCTCAGATAAACTGGTTAACTGTTTTTATCTTCATTATTGAGTCACTATCGGATCTGATCTCAGCGCAAACTGATGATAGAAATATAATGTTGGGTCAATATGGACATTAATGATGATACTGGACTTTTAATAATAATATGTATTATATTATGAGGGAAAACCAAATCAGACACAAAATATTATTCAGAGCAGAAACCCTCAAGATATATATATATATATATATATATATATATATATATATATATATATATATACACATACTGTATATCTACATTACGATATGCAGCACGTGTGTGACTCTGTTCCAGACCGACTGTATGCATCTCACAGACTCGCTATTAAGTGTCCTCTACAATCGACCAACAACAATCTCACCTCCCACTAGCCTCCCCCTTTCCTCCCCCTCCTCACCTCACCTCTTGCACCGTCTTGCTCATCCCACATGTCACATCACATTTCCGAGGCAGGCCCAGGAAAAGGGCAGAAGCCTTATGAATTGATGTGGGTCACTTATAGGTCCATGGCCAATACACACACACACACAGCCACATATACACACACACACACACACACTCACACACGCACACACACATATACACAAAAAAAACACACATATACACAAAGAACACACACACACATACAGACACACACACACAGACATACAGACACACACACACAGACATACACACACAAAAACACAACACATACACCCTACGACAAGTAGACCCTGGTGGGATTCAAACCGGCTGCCTTCCGATCTTCCGATCGGGAGACGGCCGCTCTACCCACTGAACTACAGCCGCCCTATGGATCGTGGATCACTGATCGTTTTCAAATTTCATACCCGCATAAACCTGAATGCGGGGAAGGACTGGATGGATTTGGGGAAAAGTCAGTTACATATTTCCACCACTAGAGGGAGGTTCTCGCCATAAATTATTCAGTGGGGTTTACGAAAAAAAACAGCGTTTTCAGACATAACTTCCGAACTTTCGCTGTGATTTAGTCCAAATGTACGTCATATGCACCGCCTCTAGGAACCAACTTATATTTGTTATTTTATACTGTAATTGTCCATCTTTCACTCAATAAGGAAATAATACATTTCTTTCAAAAGAACACAGTACTTCCTAACCATACCGTCTGATTGTGTCTAAATTTAGCTCGTATGAATGTGCTCAAGAAAATCTTTCTTGTTTCATTATTGAGCTCTGAAAACCTAGTGAGATGTATTTTTCTTCATCGTTGAGGCACTAAGAAATCTTATCTCAGAGAATATTGCTGACTTCATAAAAAATAGTTTGGTTGGGCCAATATGGACTGTTTGAGATGATTAATGAGTCACATTTAATTAGAGGAGTTCAATCAAGGAGTTCAGTTGTAGAACGCAGGGGATTGGGGGATTGTGGTCAGGGAGGACAGCGTAGACTTGGTTCGTCAGTTGGTTCTCACAATAGAATCAACAGAAATGTGCAAAAACACACACACACACACACACACACACACACACACACACACACACACACACACACACACACACACACACACATCCACACAAACACACACATCCACACAAACACTCACCTCTCACCTGCTTCCATCTGCAGTGCCTTGTTTCAGTCTCTGAACTGCAGCTTAAGTTGCTGCTTGCCAAATGTTTGTGCAAATGAAACACATGTCAGTGTATGTGAACACATCTCACCCTGCGTTTGTAGCACGCCGTCCGGCACAGCCATGGAAACAGTGCAGCGCTACACCACATTGTGCCCCCAGTAGTTTTAAAAGGAATGTTTTCTCAGGCAGCCTCAGAGCTCCTCTGCAGCCTCTGAGCACCGGCTGGGCAATGACGACACCTATGGGCGGATTCGACCACCAGAATGTTGGTTCTGCAGAGGCAGCTGTTGCACAAAATATATGAGATGAATACCCGGCGATATTGAGCGCATTCATCATCCTCTGACAGTAAATTCACAGAAGAAAATTGACAATAGCTCATAAACATCTATCACAGGCCGGTGCGTCGGACACACTTTTGAGTGTGGAATGTGCGGCGGATGAATCAGATGGAATGGAGCAGAGGGGAGAAACCTAATGGCGGTTTCTGTTCTACATCAATGCTCCACACTCTCCTCTCACATTTACTTCCCATCGTGTTGCTCTGCGGCTCCAGTTACTCCTGATTTATTCCTTCCTCCCTGCAGCCTGCACACAGTTTTTATATGTCCAGTTGAGCAATTCTCTCCTCTAATTGGTTAATGGAGGGCAGAGGGGTTGGGTGTAAAGGGCAATCCCAGGAGCCTCTGAGGCCTGCTTCATGCCCACTGGAATGGAAGACAGCCAAAATATAGTCTCCATGCTTCACCCGGAGCCTCTGCTGGACTGGAGAAGACCCTGAACTGAGGCCTACTTTGAGAATTTACAATATTGCAGATGGGATGTGATAGAAGGGAGTTTGCCATTAATTAATACTCTTTTACTTGATTTTATTTATTAAAAATGAATGAAGTGTAGATAAACACACGTCATTTTATATTAAGACCACCAAACCACCGACTTAAAACCCTACTATGATTTAAGAATCCGTGCAAAAATAAAAACAAAACACAAAAATCTAAGATGTCATATCACATCAATAATGCATCAAAAGCTGATCCATTAGCTCACGGAACAAATTCCAAGACAGGTATTGGTGCATCATATCGAGCCGCCACTCCTGTTCTGGGCTTTAGAAAAATGCTCTGAGGGAAACTGGAGCAATTTTTAGAAATAGTGTCTTGAAGCTCAGTGATCCACAATAATTCTGCATGCAGACGGCTCCCTGAGGACAGAGAAAAACACAGCATGAGGAGATGGAGGAGGAGGAGGAGGAGGAGGAGGAGGTGAGCCCTCAGATAGGAGGAGAGGTGAGAGAGGGAGAGTGATGCAGAAGGGAAATATAGACATGCCCTTGTCTTAATATAGATTGTTCTTTATAAAAGGTCATAGTGGCAGATCGAGGAAGTAATGTAACGTAATGTTCCCCCTCGGACTTATTGTCCCATCTGTCATCAGCAGCGCTACAGGAAATACTCGGACGGAATCAAGAGTATTTTGTACACAAGTTCGGCACCGTTTGAGTCCAGTCAGTTTTAGGTGTGTAGCACCAAATCACAGCCGTTATCTCGAGGCACTTTACCAACAGTCCATTCTCCAGCGAATCAACAGTTTTCATATCAGGATATGAAAACTCATGGTGACGTGGCCAGAAAAAAAACTGCCTCTGAACAGCAAGAAAACCTCCATCAAATTCAGACACAAGGTGGACATCACTCTGTAATAATCCAACGTGAAGTCCATATCAGTAGAAACGTATTTGGTACCAGATGATTAGCGGCGTCTTCTCCTGGAAGCAAATGGAGGCTTGACTGTCTCTGCTTTTCAGATGTCTTCTTTTTCTTCTTCTTCATCTTCTTCTTCTTCCGGTGTGTGGGAGTGTGGTGGTGAAGAGCGATGGAAAATTCGAAAGCTGTGTATCTATTTGCTACTGAGTATTAATTGTATGAACATTGTATTATATTAGATACATTGTTTAAAGGGTTAGTATTGTTTAGAGTGTGTTTGACCGTGTCTCGCGGTGAGGATGGCGTCCTCTGTTCCTGAGACATGGCGAGAGGCTGGTGCCACCTACCAGCTCCAGTGTGGAGCAGGTTCTGATGTCCGTGGGAGATCAGGTAGGACACCTTAACATATCTTATGCCTCCAAAATGAGCAAGGCTCTGGTGATTTTTTTCAAAACGCAGAACTGCGTCGCTCGGCTGATCGAGAGCGGATTAAACATGGAGAACGATTTTGTCCAAGAAATTCTGAAATTCAGAAATTCTGGTGAGTACAGAGGAGAATAATGTTAATGTTGTCACTGTTGTCACAGTGACGCCCTGAATGAGAATGACTGGGGCTTATGGGGGGGAGGCACCCAGCACCCAGCACTCAGCACCCAGCACCCATCAAAGAGATTGTGAAAGGCAGATTTTTACTGGTTAACGCAGAAATACACGGCTTTAGTTTTAGCCTCATTAATGTTTATGCTCCCAGCCGTGGTCCTGAACGTCTGGAGGTCTTCAAAAGAGTGACAGACTAATCGTCCACATTTCTGGCTCAGATGGTGGAAGAGGCGGATCTAGTGGACTTATGGAGGGACCATCATCCCTCTGCTAAGGAGAACACCTGGGTCACAGTAACTGATGGCAGGATTAGTGCGGCCCGGCTGGACGGGTTCTATCTGTCGGCCTCTTTTATTACTCATGCTGCCAACTGTCAGATCTTTCCAGTTGCTTTCACGGACCATCATTTAGTTCTAGCAGAGCGGGTTTTATCGCCGACGGTGAAACACAGATCTTTCTGGCATTTTAACGTGACAGTCATTACATCACATTTTAATTTTTGTGAAAACTTCATAGTGTTTTGGGCCAATTGGAGATCTCCAAACGCTTCCTCTCCCTCACTGGATCAGTGGTGGGAGGTAGGGAAGACCCAAATCAAGGTCTTCTGTCAACAGAACACAGCCTACTCCACGGTTAAAACTCAGAGAGCTGTGGAACAGTTAGAGGCAGAGATCAGGGAGCTGGAGAGTGGCTCTGCCTCACAAACAGATCTACTGCTCTGCAAGAGCAGGAATCTGAACAATTTTCTGCAGGAGAGGGCTAGAGGGGCGCTGGTTCGGGCCAGACTCACCATGTTAAAGGACATGGATGCTCGGACCAGCTTCTTTTTTAACTTGGAGAGGTCGGAGAGGAACAGAGGAAACATCTGGTCTGTCTCCGTCTACATGACGTCTGACCGCTGAACCATCTGAGATGAGGAGGCTAGCTGTGGATTTCTACACCGACCTGTTTAAGGTGGAGGTTTGTGATGTGGATGCTACTGCCGACCTCCTACAGGACCACCCACAGCTAAGTCCAGTGGATCGTGAAACCCTGGGCTCTGATCTCTCTCTAGAGAGCTGTGTCCCAGTTGTCCTCTGGTAAATCCCCGGGTTTGGATGGAATACCCAGTGACTTCTTCAAACACTTGTGGAGTATTCTTCAACATGACTTGTTGGATGTTTTTAAAAATTGTTTTAACAAAGGGACACTTCCAGCTTCTTCTCGGCGCGCAGTGATCTCCCTACTACCTAAGAAGGGAGAGCTGACACTGCTCAAAAACTGGAGACCAGTGGCCCTGTTATGCACAGACTATAAAATACTGTCCAAGGTTCTCTCCAATAGACTGAAAGTTTTTATTGACCTGCTGGTAGGTGATCAGGCCTAGTGTGTCCCTGACAGGTCAGTGTTTGACAATCTGCTTTTAATGAGAGACACTTTTGATCTGTGCAAGTTATATGACATCAACACAGGTATAGTTGGCTTGACCAGGAGAAAGCCTTTGATCGTGTAGACCACTCCTTCCTGTTTGCTACACTGCAGGCGTTCGGGGTGGGGGACCATATCCTGTTGGGGGTAAAACTACTGTACAGTGATGCATGTTGTGTGATTAAGGTGGGGGGAGGTTTGAGTTGTCCTGTACCAGTGGGGAGAGGGATCAGGCAGGGCTGCCCCATTTCAGGCCAGCTGTACAGCTTGGCCATCGAGCCTCTGCTGTGCAGGCTGAGGAACCGGCTGGGTGGTCTTCAGCTCTGATTGCCAATAACTTGGTTGCCTCGGCTCTTTGGCATAAAATAAAAGTTCCTGTTCCTCCACCGGGCTTCATTGAACAATTGCAGAAGTTACTCGTGAACTTTTTTTGGAATGGTCATCACTGGGTGCGGGCATTGGTCCTGTACCTCCCTGTGGCAGAGGGGGGGCAGGGCCTCATAGATATTGCCTACAGAACCGCGGCCTTCAGACTGCAGGCAGCTCAACGGCTGCTGTATGGCTGCGCTGTCTCTTGGCTGGATGTGGCCCGGTCGCTGCTGTGGAAAGCTGGAAGTTCAGTGAGGCTGGGATCACCAAGCTGGGACACCTCACAGGGACTCCAATTGACAGATTGGCTGAGATGACTGGTATCCGGTCGACGAAAGTCCTAAGGGGTCTCGTGGATGGGGTGTGCCGGTCGCTGCCTGCTCCACTCAGGGGTTTCGCCGGGAGCTGGGCTCTGGCAGATCAGTGGAGGGGGAGGTACGGTTATGTCTTCCCCTCCCTGACTGTGGGTCCTGCTGTTGGTGACTGGGTGGAGGGGGGCGACCGGCTCCTCACTCTGGGGACCCCTTTGCTTGGAACATTCAGCTCTTGTTGAGGGAAGCAGCTTTACTCGAGCTGCGTCAAGGTAATAAACGTCCGATCTTTAACAGGAGTCAGGGAGTCGAGGTGGACGGGGTTCTTTGGCTCAGACTTTTCCCCTAAAGGCAGTTGGTGGGTCCTGTATCAGCCTCCAGTGGAGGATTATATATGGAGCACTAGCTACAGATACAGAGCTCAACTAGACCGGTGCACCGGCGATGGCTGCTGGTTCTGCTCCCAAACAGAGGATGTAGAACATCTAGTGGTGTCGTGTCCTCGTTTGGCAGGTCTGCATGTTTTACTGCAGAGATGGTTGGAGGCTTTGGGAGAGGTTTTCTCTGTCCCACTGTTTGTTTTTGGACCAAAGTACACACGGAAAAATGTAAAAATTTGGTTCTGATAAATTTACAGAACCAAAATACAGACTGACTCACCACATGGGTGGTGTTACAGCTGTGTGGGGCATCAGACAGGTTCTGTGTTCAGTGGAGGAGGACCGTCTCTGGTGCTGAACTTTTAATCTGTAAAAAAGCTGTTGGTCAAACTTTAGTATCTTAAATTAATAAAACACTATAATTTAATAAGATGTTTTTGGAGGACTGAATGTGTGTGTGTGTGTGTGTGTGTGTGTGTGTGTGTGTGTGTGTGTGTGTGTGTGTGTGTGTGTGTGTGTGTGTGTGTGTGTGTGTGTGTGTGTGTGTGTGTGTGTGTGTGTGTGTGTGTCACAGAGAGACAGAGAGGATGTGGGTTTTTTTAACCTGTGTGGATGTATTTAATCCTGCCTATAATAAAATCTAAGGCAACATAATGCTCTTTATTAGAGGCAACTTGACTTCCTTATAAATTTCTCCCAGATCATGCCACTGCTGATGATGAGATGTTAAAACATAATGCATTGTCAACTAGAAAAAGCACTCAGAGTAAAAACCTCCGTCAAGGCACAACAGTACCACAAACATTCGTCAGCAAACATTCATGCAGATTTTATCCGTTGATGTCGGAGTTATTGCCAGTTTCTAAATCTACCGACAGCTCCAACCAACTCTCTCTCTAACACTCTGTAGTCGGTCGTTTCCTGCGCCTTCCACTTCAGTGTCTCTGTTCAGCCCTCTGAAACTGCAGCTCCATCCCCAAAGAAAACAAGAAAGGAACAAAGGCAGCCAATCGGAACGGCTTATCATCTTGTTTTATTTTATTTTAAAAACACTTAACGTCACCAAAACACCTGTAGGATACGCCAAAACCTACCTCTGGGTTAAATGTCATACGCAATCCGTCCTGTAGTTTTGTGAGTAACCATGCAGACACAATTGTCACTAACTCTTTACATGTTATGAGAAGTTTTAGAGCTTTATCCTTCATTTTTTTCCAGCTCATTACGTGTTTTATTAACCTGTTGATTTGAACTTTCAATCCATTTTACAATCCTAATACTTTACAAACATATCCATAGCTTTCCCCTAAATGCTGCAGCTGAAGGTTAAAGAGGGGTGTCCGGTTGTTCTTTGACATTAGGATGTTGAATTGAGCAAATAGTGTTGTATTTCCATTTCACCTTGTCCTTTCACAGCGGCTACGAGGGAACGGAGGTCAGAGTTCAAACCGTGACAGCTGCAAATGTCAAACGACTGGTCACCTGCTGTTTTTGTCACCTTGAGTCATCGTTTAGGAGGACAGCCAGCCAGCAGAAAGCTAGAGGAGAGAGGTAGAAGTAGGGGGACAGAACTCCTCTTGCGAGCCTTCGGATGATGATGATGATGATGATGATGATATGAAAATGTGGAGTTTGAAAATGGGATATTGCATAAAGTGTCCCATTTGAAACCGTGTCACTCACTGATACATTTTCAGACCACATGTTATACTGTTGGTAAGCAGGAGAGACGGAGGGAGAGCGATTTTGGGGGTAAAATGAAGGGGGAGGGAGAGCATGAAGGGATTATGGCTCTGTATCTGAGCAGAAGATGTGGAGTGACGGAAGGAGGCAGCCAATGGGGTGAGGGCACGGCGTGTCGGAGTCAGGGATGAGAGAGGGGGGAGGGAGGGGGGGATTGTGGGTGGGTGAGAGCGTGGTTGGTACTGGTATTTCTACTCTGTCACATCGGGTTAGTGTGCAGCCGAGCACGACTGCTGAGCGCACCACTCTGGATTGCTCTGCACGCACACCTACACACACACACTCACCCACACACACAAACACACACAAACACACACTGCAGTCTCCCACAAGGCACACAAGGACACGGAACACAAGTGAGCACCGATGGAGGTCTGACAGAAACCAAGGGAGAGTGTTCAGCCTCCCAACTTTACCTCATTGTTACCGACTGTAGTCCACCCCATCAGCTGTGTGTGGGTTCAATTATCACAAGGGCGGAGTATTTTCTTTTCTCCCTGTTCTCACAAAATGTGCACACTAGAGGGGAAAAAATATTGGAAAGGCATAAACAAGAACCAAATACATTCCCAAAAGACGTTGGCAAAATGTTGCAACCTGATGTTCTTGGCTTCGAGCTGAAGGAACGCAGACTATGTGCTGGTTTGGGGAGGAAGTGTTCGAACCTCAATGAGGAGACCGCACAAAATGATATTTCTTCTCTGCCATCAAACCAGTGGTGGACAAAGTATTCAGATAATTTACTAGAGTGAAAGTTCAAATACCACACTTTGAAAATATTCCACCACAAGTCTGAGTCGTGCCTTTAATACGTTACTTAAAACGCTTTAATGTCCTGCTCAGCCGCTCGTTCCAGCACATTCTGAGTCACTGGTCCTTTTTTTTTTTGGTAAATGTCCACCGTTTGACTGAACCAGATGGTGTTTCCACTAGTCGATTCACGAACGCAGTGCTGAAAAAGAAAATCCCACCCAAAAAAAACTCTCAAAACAATTCGCCTTTGTTTGGTGAAAATTTCGACAGAAGGGATTTTTTATGGTGCATTTATATCACGTTAGGACTTATTGAACAGAACTAGGCTTAAGTTGACGTCCCCCACAAAGTTGTCTATCCCTGAAAAGCTCCCAATCCACTGCGTTGTACAAGCAATCCCCCTGATCATGATCCCTTCCTCAAATTAAACGTGAAGACAATTCATAAAAACTGTTATTCTTTTTTGTTGTTTTATAAAAAAGCTCCCCCTAATGAGTAAAACATGAACTATTAGACTAAAATGCAATATAAACAAGTTAGATCTCTATTTCTAACTGATATGTTGTGTAGTAGAGATATAAATGCTCAAGTAAAGTACAAGTACCTCAAATTTGTATTTGAGGTACTTGCACAGCACTTGAGTAAATATACTTAGTTACTTTCCACTACTGCATCAAACGCTTTTAATATGGGCGAAGGAGAGCAGCCAAGAATCATCATCATCATCATCAAAGATAATAGATCGGCGGGGGCAGAGCGGTCGACTCATCGACGCTCCGCTCACAATACAGAAGATGCTTTATCGTCCTTTCACGCAATATTTTCCTTGAGAAAATGAGAGAGGAGGGGAGGAGGGGGACAGAAAACGAGAATGGATGACGATGCAGCGTTCACATTGCGACCCCCCTCAGGGAGGAAGAACTGGAGGAACAGAGAGAAAGCAGATGGATGGCGAGATAAAGGAAAGGAATGGAGGCAGCAGGAATATTTCACTGTAAATGTACGATCACACGGAGCGGCCTGTGGCGAGGCAGCGAGAGAGAGAGGGAGGGAGAGGGAAGGAGGGGAGGCCACAAATGGATGGATGACGAGGAGGAGGACGAGATAGAGTGGTGAGGTGTGATGTGCGCTGACCCGAGCTCTTCTATGATGCCATAAACTTGGAGGCACGCTTCAGCGGCGTTGAGCGAGGACAGAGATATAAGCTGTCCTTGGCCACCAGCTCTGTGGCGGCCTGAGGTCAGCGAGGACGAGGACACGCTCACACACACACACACACACACACACACACACACACACACAATTACGCACACACACACCCACACAAACCCATGCACGCACACACAAACACACGTGCATGCACAAAAACCCCCACACACATGCTCGCGCACACACACACGCCCACGAAAACATGCACATGTAGGCACGCACGCACGCACACACGCACCCACACACACACACTCACTCACTCACGCACACACCCACACGCACACACAAACACACACGCAAGCACGCACACACTCATACACACACATCACACATGCATCAGGCGTCAGCAGCACCCTAGGGGTCATGAAGGTCACGCTCCCTAAATGGGTCCCACTGAAGAAGTGGTGCATGGTTATTAGGACGCAGAAGCTCCATTCAGGGGTTGTTGGACAGTTTCTCTATCAGCTCTCGTGGGCCGACAGAATGTTTCATCTCCAGGAGTTCAGAGGGAAACAAGGTTATGGATTGATGTGTTGAAAGTTGAACTCTTCAGTATTCCACAAAAGGAACATTGCAGCTACGATGAAGCACGTAGGTGTCGGCGTGATGGTGGCGATGATATGCTGCTTGAAACAGGACAAGCTGTCATCATAAGGGGAAAAGTTAATTCTGCTCCCTACAGAGAATGTCAGGTCATCATCCTGTGACTAGAAGCTAAAGCTGATCTTTAGAAACAGGAAATGCGGGTTTAGAGTTGCTTCTGACCTGGCTGAACTGAATTTAGGGGTGTGAATACTTTCTCTCACTGTGATTTAGTCATTCGATGTGAACCTTTTTGTAATAAGAGTAAAATTTCAAACTTGTATTATGTGTTTATTTCGGGTTTCCTTCGGTTTATGTTGAATGTTTATTTTTTGAAGATCGATTCCGGCTCAGTTTAGTCTGAGATAAACCCCAAAAATAAATAGAGGAATTCAAGAGCAGGTCCAATATTTTCTCACAGCACTGTAAATGATTAATCAAATGATGATCTTTCTTCTTCTTCTCTCAGCTCTTCCCTTCAGATGTCGCACAGCCGATCATCTGTTTCCATCCTGCCCTGTCCTCTGAATCTTTCTCTGGCCTCTAGGTGAAAGAGGAAGCATTTGGCTGCTGTGACAGAGGAAACATTTCTCGCTACATTTTACAGAATATTTTTATAGGTTCTTACACACAAGTAAAACTGAACAACAACAACTTCTATGTTTACCGAAATCACAGAGGTGTTCCATTCCTGGAGGAAACCTGATCAGAACTCCTGCCTCCTCCGTCGTGAAGGAGAAGCAGGTCCTCTCCGAGCTCTTCGCCATCTCTGTAAGGCTGAGACCAGCCACCCTATGAAGGAAGCTCACTTCAGCAGTTTGAATCCTTGACCTCATTCTTTCGGTCACTACCCAGAGCCCAGGACCGTAGATGACAGTTGGACCACAACAGACCGATACAACAACTGCATTACTGCCGATGCCGCACCGAACCGTCTGTCGCTCTTGGTCCATTTTCCCATCATTCGAAAACAAAATGCTTAAACTCCTTCGCTTGAGGCAAGGAGGGCGATCCATAGTGTTATAGAAGAGAACCATGGCCTCAGAATTGGAGATTCTGACTCTCAAACCGCTCCATGACTGATGAACATGACCAAATCATCAACAAACAGCAACAGAATTCTAAGTTCCCCGAACTGGACGCTCTCCTCCCCTCGACTTAATCACGAGATCCGGTTCATGAATATCAAGAGCAGAATCGGAGATGAGGGACAACCTGCTGTTTTCTGACACAAACTGAAATAACGAAAAGAAGGCGTTTTTCCTGGAACCTGGAACAGTACCCAAACTACTCAAAGCCAATTTACATGCTGGGTGATTTGCATAGAACTTGGTTGTGACTAAAAACCAAATCAACAAAGTAGCAACGGAGTGACGGTTTCTTATGGTCCATACATGACTCTGCAGAAAGAGAGAAACTCCAGACGCTCCATATGTGGAGCTGTCAGTCCTACAGGGGTGTCTCAGAGAGCCTCAATGGGGGAGACTGAGGAAACAGGTGGGGCACAGGGAGCACCTCAGGTGTCTCAGCGGTGGGGAGGGAGCGTAGAGGAGGATGGAGTTGAAGAATATGTTGGTGTGTGTGAGTGGGGGGTACAGAAAAAGATGTTATCTCTCCCACCTCCTCGTGCGTGCTGGTGTGAAGGGAGTCGCTGAAAACAGATGACCTACATTCTCTTTGAGACACGGGCTCCAGCAGCGAGGCCTCCTCCTCCTCCTCCTCCTCCTCCTCCCCCTCAGAAACAAGACAGAGTGAAATGTGGAGAAGAGCAGAAGAAGGAAAGAGAAGAAGACCGAGGAGGGGGAAGAATAGAAAGACAGAAACAGGCACGCTTCCAGTATCACGAGGCAGACATGAAAAGATGGAGGAGCAGAGGCGGACAAAAGGAAAGAGGGAAAGTTTTGATGGTAATTCTCATCGACTCTTCCTGCCTTCCCTCCTGAGTGGTTATATAAAACACATCTATAATTCTGTTCTATGCACATCAAAGAAGCTGCACCGCTATGCAATCTGCATATATGATGCATCAAGGGAACAGCAGGAGGGTGTGTGTGTGTGTGTATTTGTGTGTATGTGTGTGTGTTTGTGTGCGTGTTGAAAAAAAGCCTTTTGGAGAGTAGTTCGATTACATTCTGCTCTTAGGGCATTAAATGACATTTACTTCACCTGAGGGTCAAATTCAGCAGAAAGAACAAAAATAATAGCAAAAAAAAAAATTGGAATTTTAATCAACATGAAGACAAAATAAATTTGTGGCTGTGGCTGAGCAAGACATTTTAAGATTTTAGTGTGACTAGTGGAATTGATTACAGGGGCTTGTAAAAAAACAAAACAAAAAACTAGCCCCTGGTTACTCAGACATGTGGGTTCTGTCATTAAAAGAATGTTACTAACTGTAGAAGAAGAGACCTCCCCTCAAAGAAGAGCCTCGTGGTGAATGGTTTCCTGCCCACTGCTGCCCCCTACTGTTGACTATGTGCGCCTACAAGGAGAGGAAGGGCACGGCTGCGTCACGCAGGAATTTATTTGCCAAATACAGTTTATTCTGAAAATGCAGCCCAGTTTTTTATGTTTTCTTTTTAATTCTCGTGTTATAATTCAATCAGCATACATTCATCATTCGCTGGAAAATAGAAGAAATAGCATCAGCATAAAGGCCTTTTTTAATTTTTTCTATATCTCAACATTTTAAATTTTATAAACTCACATACTCACCAAATAAATACGGGAGAGGATTAGGGCCACAAATGACTTCAAAGAAAGCATTTTTTGGAATTCTGGTTTTAAACTCAGAAGTCTGACTTTTAATTCGGAATGTGGTTACATGATACATTTAGTGGAGTTCTGAGAATAACGTCAGAACTCTGAGAATAACGTCAGAACTCTGAGAATAACGTCAGAACTCTGAGAATTCAGAATTTAAAAATAAATAAATCAAACAGCCATTTGTTTCCTCTTCCTGTAAAAAAAGTTTTTACAGTAATTGTTTCTCTACAAAGAACTGCAACACTAAAGCAAATTTTAAGAATTGAAACTTATCATTAGTTAAAAAAAAAAGAAAAAAAAAGCCCTGAAAATTATCATTCCATACGTTTAAAATAAAATAAAAACTGTTTTACAACCTTTTCATAGGCATCTAAAATATAATGACGGATGGGTCATTATGGTTTCTTAAGGGTCCAGATGCAAATGTTAGCTGTCTTTTATCCAGCCCCGATAAACCTTGTTGGATCAGGATTTTGATCAGATTTATCTGTTAATGAGTGACATTTGATCCATATCTTCAGCTGGTTTTTATATAATCTGGCAACCCACAGTTCATCTAAGAACTGTTCTTTTTAAAGTTCACTGACCTACTTTCCAATTATAAATTCATTATTTAGGGCCTCGACCAATAAATCTTTTACAAATGATGTCATGGTGAATGTAGCCCTGACCCTGAAATATTAGAATCTTGCTTCCTTGTTCTCAGAACAGTCTCAAAAGAAATATAACCAAACCACTTTAATGAAATGTATTTGTTTGCCCTCTGGCTGAGAATCACAGAAGATTGTTATCATCTTTATTTATGTTGAGTAAATCAGAAGCGTGTTGAGTAACCATCAGTAGCAGGTAGCAGATTACAGAGACAGGAAATAGGAGAAAAAATGTTTTCCAGTAAGTTACCTGCAGAAAAAAAATTGCTGACTTCAGCGTCTCTATCTGTCAGCAAGAAAGCAAATAGTCCTAAAGTGTAAATAAATGTAATAGAGAAGTGGTTTTCCTCTTGGAACTACCTCAGGTCTCTGAAGAGTCCTCAGGGAAATCAAGAGAAGAATTTGAGCTACTTATCACAGCCATCGGTCCTTGCTCATTTCCTCATCTCCTTACTGTCCCCCTAACGACGTCCTCGTCTTATAAACACCAGGATATAACCCACAGGAATCCGCCATATTAGTTCTAACCCTTAGATGCTCCTTTCACAATATGACCAACCCTGCTGCCCGCGTATTTGCCGCCCCTGTGTTTGTGTCCGATGGCGGAGGCCTTCCTGCTGAGTCCGCTCTTCGGGGCTCCTCTCTTCGCTCTCATGTTTGACGTAGCTCTTCCATGTGGCTCCTTTTGTGCCTCCACATCTTCTTTCCTGTCATCGTGGAGATTCTCACAGACACTGGTGAAGCCATCTGGACTGTGAGCCTCCAGCCTTGTGCAGAACCACTTTGTGGTGCCGTAGAGAAGCTCCACGCAGCTGGAGATGGCTGCTATCACCCCCACAATGAAGTAGAAGCACAAGAAGATGGTTTTCTCTGCAGGGCGGGACACGAAGCAGTCCACCGTGTAGGGGCAGGGGAAGCGGCTGCAGGGGAACTGGGCCTCCACCCTGAAGCCGTACAGGAACCACTGGCCCACCAGGAAGCCAACTTCTGCCACTATGCGGAAGGCGACGTTGATGAAGTAGAACCTTCTCAGTCTGAAGTCTTCTCTGCAGTCTTCGCTGCACGGATGGTTGGATTTAGAGCGGATGGTCTGCTTGTTATGGTGATGCATGGCATACATGAGGAACACAAGGGACGGGGTGGCAATGAGGACGATGTGGAAAACCCAGAATCTGTACTGGGAGATGGGGAAGGCCATGTCGTAACACACCTGCTTGCAGCCCGGCTGGAGGGTGTTGCAGGCAAATTCCTCCTGTTCATCCTGAAACATGTCGGTGGCTATGGTCCCGAGGATCAGGATCCTGAAGACCAGCATGATCAGGAGCCAGAACCGACCAAGCATCGGCGAATGGGCCTGGAGGCTGTCGAAGAGTCCGCCGAGGAAGCTCCATTCCCCCATGATTGTGGTATTCCTGAAAGAGTCTGGAGATCAATCCGTATGTCCTTCTTAGCGTTAGCGCTGTCTCTGGATAGAGAAAGAAACTGAAACGGATCTTGTTTTCCCAGTCAGGTCAAAGATTGTTCTGAGGTTTATGACAGATGTGTTCCAATAATCTGAAACCAAGAATGACACATGGTTGTAATTACATGATTATAAAACAAAATAACATTAACGTGCAGAAATCCTATACCGCACCTTCCAGAAAGATTGGCTCCCTTTCTGTCTATAATCATGATCCTTAATTAAAACTATTCACAAAAATCTAAACGTTTATTTTAATGACAAAAGAAAAAAAGAAACTGCAGGTAATCCTTTCATTAAAAGTTAAGTGATTCATATTTCCAGTCCGACACAGCAATGATGCACAAAGATAAAGTCGTAGAGCTGCACAAATCTGACAATGGATACAAGAAATTCTTTCAACAGTTCAAAATGTCATTATGTCAGGGGATGTGTCCAAAAACGGACCCCAGAAACTGTTAGGAGGGGGGTATAACTGTCAGAAGACCCTCCAAAGATTGCAGCCAGAGAATCAATGAGGTCAGAAAGTCCCTAACCCCCACCAGATGTCGCCTACACCAAAACAAGAAGTTTGGGAGGGTAGCAAGAAAAAGAAAGCCTCTGGTGTCATTATTATTATTATTATTATTATCCACACACCAAGTTATGTGCCTAAAGTTTGTCAAACACCACTCTGACTTACTATGGAACAAGGTCAAAGGTTAGATGAGACCAAAGTAGAGATTCTTGGCAACAGACATCTGAGATGGGCGTGGTGCAGCAAGAAAGGAAGCCATAGAGAAAAGCCCCTCATACCCACTGGGAAGTCAGTTGGTGGATATCTGATGCTGTGGGGCTGTTTTTCTTCCAAATGTCCTGGACATCTTACAAACAACTCATGGTACCATTCATGCCAATGATCTGAAGAACACCTCACAATCGACCCAAGAATGGTTCAGAGATCACTAAATAAAGGTTTTACCACCCCGGTCACATGACCTAAAACCACACAGAACCTCTGCAGGATGTGCTGCGGAGGAGAGTCCACAAGCATCAACCTCAGAATCTGAAGAAGTTGAAGAGGTTCTGTCTGAAAGAACGGTCTTAGATCCTCTCCATGTGTTCTCAGACCTCATCACAAACACTCGACTTGATTTAAGGGTCACAAACACTCGACTTGATTTAAAGGGTTACATGTTTGTGAATAATTTGAATTAAAGGTCATGGGTACAACGCAGACAAAACATACATTTTTCTTTTGACCAATAATTTAATTAGACTATAACTACAGCCTTAATTGAGCAACAAGCTGCTGCTTATGAAGTATTATGGCTGGTAGAGCGCTAGATTCCAGCCAGTCTTTGTGACGACCTAACAATGCTTCTCAATTCATAGAAATTGTTTCATCGCTGGTTTGAATCCGTCATCAACGTCATTATTTCAGGTCAACACATTTTCTGGAAGTAAACAAAACAGGCCCAAAATCAAACCTGTTTCATCAAGTCCTGCTCTCTGTTTCGTCTTCCTCTCAGGTATCTTCAGCCGAACCAAAGGAAGAAAATTTTTACTCATGTTTGAATCTGTGCTGCCCGAGTGGCATGAGACGGAGTTCTGACTGGGTTCACAGCTGAGAGGGCGGCACCAGGGAAGGACATTCCTGCTGCTTCCTTATCTTTACTCATCAAAAGCCCCGGACAGAAGTGATGTTTTCTAAATCTTGATGAACGTTTCAAAGAACTTCCTATAAGGCAGGAAGGAGCAATTTCAAACGGAGACAAAAGTATTCGAGCTCACAACTTTAGAGAAATGGGCTGGCCGACCTTACGTGCACTGGGCTTCATCCAGTTGGCATTAAAAGACAAATCTTCAGCTTCATCGTTTGAAGGTAGTTATTTTCTTTAATGTAGGCATTAAAATGTTCCCGAGGGATTACTGAAATATTATATATAATATAGTTCCTTTCCCTTTCATCCCCCCAGCTCCCACTAGGGGTAGCTATCTTAATAATAGCTCCCCCTAGTGAGTTAAATATAAAACTAAACAAGTTAGATCTCCTGGACTGGATTCATATGCACCAAAAGTGGACCACATCAGATCATGGCCCAAAAACTGATTTAGGGAGATAAAGCGCCACCTAGTGTTGAAAAAAAAAGAAAAAGTTCCCAAAATCAATCCAGTTCTTCCTTGCACTAAGGTCAATGTGGTCATAAAAAATGAAATTGAGCCATAGTTTTTACTTATTGCGTAGGACCAAAGGGTCTGCTGCAGTCTCTGTGATTCCATAAGATCCCCTTTACAGGAATACATATATCAAAAAAGTTCCCTCTAACCCATGTACATTCTAGACTATTCCATCCATCACCAGCATGACTGATGCCTTCCCCGCTCCTTCTCAACTCATGCACAGTCAAAAACAATCTCACACTTCACTGGACGTTCCTCCTGAAGCAGGTCTCCTGCCGACCCGGTGGGGGTCTGCATTCAAACTTTATGGAAGGAAAAAAGAGTTGCATGATGTGAATCCTTTGGGACCAAAGAAATCGTCATATTACAAACACATACAAGTCAACTTTATTTTTCAAGACATAAGATCAACAGCCATTGAAATATTTACAAGACAAAACAAACACAGAAGAATAACCATATTTAAGGGTAAAAACAGATTTAGTCTAACCAACTTATGTATAAACAGACTTTCTCGGGAATCCTCCTGAATCTTCTAAGTGGTGAAACCTTTTCTATGATGAATGACGTTTTTAAAAACTGCAGCTTTTAAGATCAAATCCACCACACATGTAAAAACTCCTGTGTGTCAGCTGTTGAACCAGGAACCGTCTAGAATCACAGTAGACACTATCTACTGTAGTTTCTACGGTGTAGCTTATTAAAGAGCTTCTAATCAGAATCTAACAACATCCCTAGAGATCCTGGCTCGGAGACGAACGTTTAAAAGTCTGAATCTGAATCAGAGTCCAAGTTGTACATCACAGGTTTGCGGGCTCGTGAGGTCCTTTCCCGCGGCGGTGGCGCCACGGGAGATTCCATCTCCTGGTCTGAAGCCTTGAAGCTGTCGTCTTCGACCCACTTCTTGGTTTTCTACAAGAGCAGACATCATGTTCAGTTCTAGAAGGCCGTTCATGGTGATATATAATAAAAATAAACAGTAAAAGGCCCTGCTGAGGTCATCACACAGCATAAACACTGACCTTGATGCCTGCGGTGTTTTTAGCCTTGAGGCGTGACATGAGGTTTCCTGAGCTGCTGTCCGAGTCGTCGCTCTGCACCTGTTTCCGTTTCAGAACAGCTTTCTTCTTTGTAACCGCAGCTTTGGCTTCGGCCTCGGAGTCGCTGGAGTCAAATGAAGGGACCTTCTTGGCAGCGGTGTTGGATGCAGGTTTGGGCTTGGAGAAGGCCGCCAGGATGGAGGGCTGCTTCACGCCTGGGAGAAATCGACAGGAAATCAAACAATCACACAATGCAGATGAGGAAGGTTTGCATTTCTGTTGTTTAACCACCCACCCTGGACTTTAACCGTCTATATCTGTAGGGCATTAAAGAAAGACCACCCTGAGCTTCTCTCGGTGGCTTCATACCTGCAGTCGCCGTCTTGGAAGCAGCAGGTTTCCTGGCAGCGGGAGCCTTCTTAGGCACAGCCTGTTTGGTTTTACGTTGAACTGGAGGTTTGGAGGCGGGCGCCTGATCATCCGAGGGGGCTTCAAAGCACCAGACAAAAAGAGCACGAGATTAAGTCCGAGCATCAAACCACAAAAACTCTGTTTTCAAATACAAGTAAATTAGAAATAAAACGGGGGCTATACGACTGGAAATAATGACCTGCCTAAGAACAGGAAACTTGACATGAAAAGGTTTTTTATATTAACAGGTAAAAATCTCTAGCCTCCAAGATCTCAGCCGGATTGAAAACAAGTAAATTAATTAATCAAAGGTGATGATTCTTCTCAATTTATATATAGGAAATAGGAAATGTGCTCAAACATCAGCAAATGAGGATGGAATCATCTTGAAATGAGGTTGAACGTCTTAAATCTTATATTCCTTAAAACAAATAACACTAAACTTAAAACGGGGACATTTGCCTCGATCAGAGGAAAACATTTGGGAACAATTCTCAAATGTGAATGAACATTTACTTTGTTCTCTTCTCTTCAGACACCCCCTGAAAACTATGTTTTTCCTTGATTTAAGATATTTAGCCCTGGGTGGAGGTCAGGTTTTGCAGTGAACAGGATCAGGAAGGTTTCCTGGATGTACTTACAGCTAGACTTGGTTTTAACTGTTGATTTGCTCTTTGCCACTTTCTTTCTGCAGAGGAATGAGGAAATGGATTTTAAGCAGATTAAAACAGGATTTGAAGGTGATGTGTGATTTAGTTGAATGTCATTATTTTCATCCTCACGTGGGTTCTGGTGCTTTGGGAGGCGGGGCAGGTGAGTCGACGTCGCTGTCACCCACGGCGCTGGGCTCTGGGATGAAGCTGGTGTCATCATCACTGATTACAGGTTTGCGCTTTGGAGCGTCCTTCTTCCCCCAGTCGTCAAATTCATTCTCGCTGTCAGACATGCTGTACTTCACCGCAGCTTTACAAACGGAAGACAGAACGCTTTGAGTTAACACGTCTTCTCATTTCTCTCTCCCTTTAAACTATCTGATATCTTATCCGTTAAAAAATTACCACACAACTGTTACAAAGTTCATTTTTGGACTAATTCAGAGAGTCCTTCTTATCCAAAATACTTGTGGAGAGATTACGTCTTCATGTGAGTAAACAGCTGAGACCGTCTTTCTAGTGGACAACAGAACTTCAGACACATCATCAGTCAAACTAGGAGTGATGGTAGGGGTCAGGGGTCAGGGGTAGGTGCTTTGGAGCCAACTCACCTTTTGATTTGCGTTCAACCCTGTCCCGCGGTGCCACCACGTCCCCTGACTCCATCTCGCTGTCGCCGGATTGAGCGTCAGACTCGTCATCGGACCATGGGTTCTTCTTGGGCTTCTTGGCCACGGGCCTGAACTGAAGGGTGCTCTGCTTGCTGGACTTTGTTGTCGCTGCAGAAAAGAGTATTTGTTAGTCATTTCCGGTAAAAGTGAAGCTTCTGAACCATCAGTCTAGGCGTAAAGAAAGAACTCTAGGTTGTTACTTATGATGTGGCTGAAGTTTCTACAAGTTATTCAAGCTGCTAAATGAACCTCGGTGGGACCACCAGTGTGGACGCTGGTAATAATAGTAAGATTCGTCAACATTTTGATGAACATGTGAGGACATCACGATTGAAGCAAACAATATCCACACCATGATATCCACAGAATGGCTGCCAGTTATTATTTTACCAGCTCAACTGAACACACAAAACACTGAAAGGCATAAAGGAGGATATAATGAAATTAAAAAGTCCCTCTCTCTAAGGAATTGTCAGGGAGCAGATGGTATACACGGATTCTTCTGCCAGGAAACAGGGTTTTGATTGGTTATCCTAACATCGTGTCACTGTCAGAGTCCGTTCTCATGGTCAGCTGCTGTTTTAAGAATATTTATCACTGCATTCTCTCCTTAAAGACTAGTCAATGTCTCGGTCTGTCAACTGTTGTATGAGTAACGTAAAGAACAGACCATTTACTCCTAAGAGTAAGAATAAACTATGTCTTAGAACTGGAAGAGGAAATGAAGTTGATCAATGATCACGGTCAGTTACATTTCTTTCAAGCAGCTCGTCCAGTTAGACATTTCGCCCACAACATTTAATAATGGAAGTGGACACACAGATTAACTGTTGTTGCTGAAATATACGAGATGCATGCTATTATCTCATCTTTGTCACCTAACAGTCAGTAAAGCTTGAAACACAGTTTTGCTTTCACATGGCTGTGAAAGAAAGTTAAAAAAGAAGAAAAAAGATTTTCCCTTCTTTTGGTTCTCATCCACCTGTGGTTCTTAGTTTGTTTACTAGTTTGTACCTTGAACTAAGATAGTGAGACCTCGTCGAAACTGTGTCAATTATTGATGCGAGATAAGAGACGCCCAGCTACAGTTTATTTGCGAGATACTCAGAGAGCTTGTTGGAGTTGTCTGTAGATTTAGAGGCTGGCAATAACTCAGACATCAGTGGAGAAATCTGCTTGAATTTTTCCTAAACCGTGGGTTCTGTTGTAATTTGGTTCTTCGATGTTTTATACTGGAAAGAAACAAGAAATTACTCGACAACGTTTGTTTAACAATACCCCACTCAAAGTCTAGACGCGTGGAGCAAACCATAAAAACGTGCTGAACACATGTAGAAAGAGAGGGAGGAAGAAGTAAGAGAAGTGGGTTCAGAGGTCGGTTTCGGCCCGTGGCAGAGGTTTGCACTCTCTGGATGTTGACTAATACAAGTTCCTGTAATTGACAATTTAGTTGTTTAACTGAAATTTTTAAGTTCATTCATGTTGTTATCAAATGTAGTTTTACAAACTCTAAGCATCACAGAAATGCGAAAAAGATTAAAATACAACAAAAGAAACTCTGTCCTGTAGCTCTTCTCACCTTTCTCCTTAGCCTGGGTTTTATTTTTCTTGTTGAGTCGAGCAGCTAATCCGATCTCCTCACTTGGCTCGAAATTCTCTGCATCTTCTCCAAACTCCATCTTCACCACCACATTTTCAGTCTGCAATCATAAAATTGAGCTCAATCATAAAGTTCCTTTGAAGTGTGACACAGTTAAGACTCATAAACCGTTTTTTTTGCTTCACATGAATGTGATAACTGTAGCAATGAGCCCAAACAACATAATTCTACTTCTACATACCTTGATCTTCTTGCCTCTCTTGCCTTCCCCTTTCTTGATATCAGCCTTCCTGTTGGCTTCAGCTTTCATGGTGCTGGTGACCCGTGGGATGACGCGGCGACCCTGTGGTGTGGGCAGGGTCTCCTGCTTCACCTTCACCGTTTTTCCTTTACCAGCCCCCTTCTTAACGGGCATGGCAATAATCTCCTTTTCCTTTGCCTCGAAGCTCTGAACACAGGAAAGCACAAGATAAAGGGATCATCCAGAAGAGAAACTGTTTCAGAGCTCAGAGCATGATCACGATCCAATCAAGAGCCGATACCTCCAGTTCTTCGGAGAAAGCAGCAAGGTCCTCCTTCCACAGGTCTATTGGATTCTTCTTCTTCAGGGTGTTCAGCTCTGTAAGCTACAGGAGAAAAGTAGGGTCAGATGCCATCAAAGTCTGAACAAGATGGATACAATTAAATGAAAGAGCATAGCAGAATATGGCACCTTAGCGTCCCTCTGCTTGCACAGCTCCTCCTTCTTCTCTTTGGTCAGGTACCACATGGGCATGCTCAGCAGGTAGTTGTAGTCTGGCCCGCCGGCATCCTCCTTCTCTGCATCCTCATCCTCCTCGCCCTCTATCTCCCCCTCGTTCTAGGAGCATTCACACAAACATGACATTTCATCTGCTCGGGTCGGGGTGATTTGGCATTCATCGTTCGGGTGGACAGCTTCATACCTTCTCTTGAGCCAGTTTCCAAGCTTTCACTGGGTCCGAGTCGTAGCCCATCTCCTGCAGCATGCGGATCAGCTCCTTCTTTGGCTTGTTCTCTAAATGTAGAATAACAGAATATTTCAATGAAGGAAAACTAAAATGAACTCACACCTCTAGTGGGCGGTATAGTGCAGACACAACATTCTGTCCATTACTGATCCACTGATCTGCTCCGACAACTTTTCCACTCTGCATGGCCTTTTCTATAAACGCACATACAGTCTCTCTAGGAGGGAGGAGACCTCCACCTTGATGAATATAATCCGCACATTCCTCACTGTGCCAGCAGGTATAAGCGTAAAGTGTACATCTTTAAAATGAGTTTGCAGCAGTGCATGCTTTAAATAAAGTGTGAAAAGCTACTGACCAATAACCAAGGTGCCCTGGATTTTCTCCAGGATGAATCGGGCTTGGTTGGTGAGTTTAGCGCACTCTGCCCCCAGCATGCCCGTCAGCCAGTCCTTTCTCAGCACGTAGTACTTCATTCGCAGCTCGACGAAGTCCCTGAGGATATCCTGTACAGACTCGTATTTCTTAAGGCTTCCCACGTGGTCAAACAGAACCTAAAATGACAACGAGATGTTTAGAGAGTGTTACCTGAGGTCAAGGAAGACTTTATTCATTCTCTGAAACATAACAGGTGTGCGGCAGCCTCTACCATAGAGTTGCAGGTGAGGGGGCTCTGAAGTTTGAAGACTTTGTGGAGGCCAGCCGCCTCCACCTCCCGCAGCTTCTCCTCGGTCAGCTTCACCACAAAGCGCACAGTGGTGTCAGTGTGGTACTCCTTAAAGTCTGTGATCAGGGAGGGAGCCTTCTCTGTGCCGTTCAGCATGGGTTCCAGCACGTTCTCCTTGTAGGTCTAGACCACAGAAGAACAAGGTGAGGCCAATTCTCAGAACCACATGAAATTAATAACCATTTTCATTTTGCAATCTATTTACAGACAAAACTGTGAAATCGCCCTTTAAATGATCCAGAAACGAACCTGTGTCCAGGATTTAACAGGCAACTCTGAGATCTCGATGGTGGTGGAATCGATGATGGCTACCTCTCCACTGTTCATGTACTGGTTGTCCATCACATGTTCGATTGTGCCTCTGAAGCCTTTGTAGTTTGGGAGCTGTAAGGGGAAAAAAAGAAGAAGAAAATAATCAATCGGACTAAAAGACTCAAACGAGAGATCTCACAGAGCAGGAAGTCGTCTCCTGTTCCTACCATGGGCAGAGGCTCTTCGCCGTTGAGCATGCGATGGATGTTGCTGATGATCTCTCTAATGTCGTAGTTGGGGAGCTTGCTGGCCCAGCCCGTGCCGATACCCTCAGAACCGTTCACCAGTACAGTGGGGATGATGGGAATATACCACTCCGGCTCGACGCGTTGATTGTCGTCGTAGTTGTACTTGAGCAGGTTGTCATCCACAGCTGGGAAGAGGAGGCGGGTGAGAGGACTGAAAGACAGACAGAAAACAGTTTTGGAGTTAATCTCCAACTAGAAAGCCATGAACGTTCATGAAATCGACAACTCCACGTTCTCAGATCTGCGTATGTACCTGTAGCTTCTGGCTAGTTGTAACCAGTGAGGAGCCAACTGACCTGAGCATGGTGAAGATGTAACGGGGGCTGGCCGAGTCCTTGCCACCGTGTAACCTGGTCCCAAACTGGCCCAGAGGCTGCAGCAGGTTCAAGTTGTTGCTTCCCACAAAGTTCTGAGCCAAACCCACGATGGTCATCATCAGAGAAGCCTGAAAATCAGGAGTTGAGATCCAATCAGAACTTCTAAATACAGCAGTCATTATTTAACATCAAATGCCAATATACAATAATGAAATTACATATGATTCATTAATATGAAATGAAATAAGAAAAAAAAACTGGGCTGCTCCTTTAGGCAGCGCACCAACAATTCATTTAAAGTAAAGGTGAAATGACATAGTTTTCTCTTATCTCACCTCCCCGTGATGGTAGGCCGACATCTCAGCCACAGAGCCGGCCAACTGGGCCACCTTCACCTCCCGCTTGTCGTTTCTCTTGAAGCAACAGAACAGCACTTTCCTCTGTCCCGGTTTCAGACCTGACAAGCACACAAGCGTAAACAAACATTAGACCCTCACCCAACAAGAAGCGATTCCTCTGAGTGACAAATAAAGCTCTTGGTGATCATAACAATTTTGTGTACCGTCCACGAGGCAGGGAATTGACCTCTCATTGTCAGAGTTGGAGAAAAGTACCAGCTCCTTGTTGATGAAGTCGTTGTAGGAGAGGGACTTGGTGGCCTGGCCGTACAGGTAGTCCTGTGAGGAGACCAAAGATGGAGTGAAACCCGACAGAAAGCAGCTGTGAAGCACATGAAGCTGACTCACTGCTGGGATCTTACCTCGGGTAGGTTGTGCTCCCTGCGTTGGCGCCTGTTCATCATGAAGTTGGTCAGCCACTCTTTACGCTCTTCCACTTTCTTCTTGCTAAAGGCCTGGACGAAACAAGCATGCAAGAATTAGACATCCTTCTTCACACCTAGGTTTACACGATACACTTTCAGGTCCTAAATCTGTCTGGTTCCTTGAGAAACCAGGTCAAATCTCTTGAGGTAAGATCTAAACAGAGGAGTAACGTCTTACAAGGGTGATAGCCTCATCGTCTTCAGGTCCAGAGTACTTGAATGGGATTCGGTGTCTCTGCATGTCAGAGAAGTACTCCTTGGCCTCCTGCGATGTGCTGGTTCCCAAACCTGGATGGATACAAAGAAAGGGAAATGATCACATATGAAATTATGACACAGAGCGGTGATCGGGGTATTGGCCAGGCATGAAGGTGTGCTTACTTGCTGTTTAAACATCACACAGGGTTTTAGAACAAACCTTTGTAATATTTGATTTTCCAAGATTTGTGGTTTGGCTGACTATCCTTCCATGAGTTGAATTCAGGGATGCTGTAGAAAGACAGCTGAGTTTTCTTGTAAGACACCTGAGGAGGGAGAAAAGGACAAGTCAGAAACCACTTCATGTCTTCTCACCTCGTCAGTGGAACGGTTGACATGTTTGGGTCACCTGGCCAAACGAGGACAGAGAAGAGAAAATATAGATTTCCTCCATATCCTTTAACTTAATTCATTTTTGAGTTCTGAGGTTTGGACACTAGAGGGCAGCGGTGTTACTGCAACTCAATCTGATTACAAAAAGTCTGGACATCCTTTATGCCTAGAAAATCACACTTTATATCTGATTTCTTCAAATTATGTATCTGTTGTTCATCATTTTCCCGATCAACTAAATTAATTTTAAACCTAAAAAGGCCGAATTCTGAATAAAATAAGTTAAACGTGGCCCCAAATATCCTATGGTATCAGTGTAAGGTTGAACACCTTGATGATGGGGGTGATGAACTCTTCCAGGAAGTTGTGCCGCAGCAGTGAAGGCCAGTTGTGGTGGATGAAGTTGATCAGCAGGCCCTTAATGTGGGAGCCATCTTGATCCTGTCAATCACAGGGTTACAGCAGAGGTATGAGGTCATACTAGGCTAAGACAAAACGTAATGCTAAAGATTGATAACATTAGAGCTTTCACTGTGGCACAGTACGAATAACGAACATTTCATAAGAAGCGCCGAGAAAGCACTTAACAGTAGTCAGAGTTTTAAAATGATGAATACGATAAGGATATATTATAGGTCCAGGCAATTAATCAAAACAAAGTCGCAATGTAGATTCGTATATCAGTACTGCAGCATTTTCATTTGGGCTTTCAGCCGTGTCTTACAAGCAGCTCCTACTTTCATCCTGCTTGTTTTGTTGGACCTCTAATAAGTAGTTGAGGACAATAAAAAAGATTCTTGAACTAATTCATTCGCGAGAAGAAGTTAAAAAAGAAAAGAAAAGATCGTCACATATTCAAAAGGAGTACACGGAACGGCTGACGGACCTGATCTGTCATGATCATGATCTTTCCATAACGTAGGGTCTTGAGGGATTCTGGGTCGCTGTAGTTCTTCTTGTACTGAAGACCAAGGATCTTAATGATGTTGTTGATTTCAGCATTCTCCATGATCTGAGGAGGAAACCAAGCAGATGTTAGCTAGACTGAGAGAAGTCATTGTTATTGTGGTGCATAACAATATAAATCAATCGCTGTGACCCCACAGGCACCCATTACCATCAGCCACAACATTAGAACCAGTATCTGGTTCTAACGTCATGGTTATTTGATACAAATGACCAGCTTGTAAAAAAGACTTTTTTTTGTTTGTGTTTGTTTTGGAAAAAATATCAGGGTGCCGTAAGTGATTAAACATGTAACAAAGACACATCAGCCAAAACATTAGAACCAGAAACTGGTATTATTATTTTGGTTGCGCAGCAAATTTATCTCAGGAACATGCAGCTGCCATTTCATGACTGAGAAAAACACAGTGGGGCCTAACCTGTTTAAGCGAGGCCTCCCGGACATTGAGCATTTTTCCTCTGAGAGGGAAGACACCATAGCGATCTCTGCCAAGCACTCCCAGCCCAGAAACAGCCAATGTCTTGGCCGAGTCTCCCTCAGTGAGGATCAGTGTGCAGCTGATCGAGTTCTTCCCACCTGCCAGATAACATTATTACTGCAGGACGACCGCAGCTCATTTGCTTTCCCATGAGGCCAGACTGTATTTAAAAAGTGCTTCTTTTTTTCTTTTTTAGCTGTACCTGCATCATTGGCGTCGTCCAGTTTAGGCACTCCTTTGATTTTGGTGTGCTTCACAGCTGAGCATTTCTTGTTGAGCTGAGTCTGAGCCTTGAACTTGACCCAGTTCATGATGCTCTCCACAATCCCACAGGATGTGGCCTATGGGGACCAAATGGAGGAATTAATGATGGAAATGGAAGACATTTGGGTCGGAGAACGGATTGCTAGAGGTTTTTGACTGGTACCTGCTTGATGAACTTGTCACTGAGAGAACAGGTGGAGCCGAAGCTCTTCTGTTGCAGGGTCATGTTCTCCTTGGTCTGAGAGTCAAAGGTGGGGTTCTCGATCAGACAGTTTACAAACAGAGAGATGTGATTCTTTACCTAGAGAGGGAGAAAAGAGTGCACTCAACTATTGCCCACAGACATGTTTTGGAATTTTATCCACTCAGCTACTCCAGCCATTATGATAATGTAATTACTGTACTTGGAACGGCTTGACGGCCACGCCTGCTTTATTCTTCTTCTTCACCACTTCAATAATCTTGCCAACTACTTGGTCAGCCACATAGTCGACGTGCCTTCCTCCCTGCAATCAAGAGGGTAGACAAAAAAGAGAACAAATGTCATTTGTCTTAATCCTACTGACACAAACTGGCTGGGAGAGCAGCCAAACACGTACTTAGCTGACAAGGGAACCCGAGACAGCAGTCAATAAATGCACTACAAATGCGCTGTGGCACTACCTTGGTCGTAGCGATGCTGTTGACAAAGCTGACTTGCTGGAATCCTTTCTCACTCATGGTGAGGCAGACCTCCCAGCGCTCATTGACAATCTCATGGACCACCGTCAGAGGGTTGCCAGTCTCGTCCACCTTGTCCTTCAGGTACATGTCCACGTAGTTACGGAAGCCTGTCACCTGGAGAACAACAGCAATCGTCTTCAGTCTTAACCGCACTTAGACACAAATAACCAAGCAATCATCATTGTTAAAATGCTCGTACTGAAGGTAATTATCAATGGTAGAAGAGGAAGTTCTTTCATCCACGTCTTTATCGAATCAAGGCCGAAGTTAAAGATATTAATAAAATGGAACTTTTGATTTGATTGTGATGAGGATTTATTTTCATGGGCAAAAACAAAGAACCAGTTAAGCAAAAACAGAGCTGAGAAAAAGGAGGTTGCAGAGTGATAAAATAACTTACCGGCAGCCTCTTGCCATTGAAGAACACCCGGACACCCTTGGAGGCGCCCGCAATGTCGTAGGCCCTCCTGGTCATCAGAGCCACCGTGTCTTTGTCCAGGGTGGTCATTTTAAACTTTGGAAGATCTGGCCTGAATGTGATGCAAGTGTATTCCTCTCCCTCGAAGGGTTTGATGCTTGGATCACCTGTCCTGCCCATGTTTTCGTACCACGTCTAAAGAAAGCAGGGGCGGAGTGTAAAAGGACGATTTATGTTTGTCTTGGATACGATGAAAAAGGTGCCAACGTAGCTCCGCCTCCCTCCTACCTGCTTGAAGGTCTTCTTCGACTCTTTGCAGGCCGTCTCCACGCTGAATTTTGTGCTAAAGATGTTGCAAAGCTTCGCACCGTACCCATTACGGCCACCTGAAATATGGAAATGTGGTTCAGGACACTAGGAAGCCATAAAAATCTCCAAACTCCATTTCTGTTCAAACGGGGTCGTATGCTCATTATTAATGAAATCCACTGAAATAAGGAGGATGTGCAAATGGAGTCTAATAATGGAGTCTATGTAATTATCACCTAATTATTCTACTCACCAGTGACTTTCTTCTGTTCATCGTTGTAGTTACTGGAGGTGAGGAGCTGTCCGAAGATGAGGGCAGGCACATAGACCTTCTCCACCTTGTGCTCCACCACAGGAATACCCTTCCCATTATTCCACACGCTGATGGTGTTGTTTTCACTGAACGACAAACACACAAACACATTTCACCGTGTGCTCCTACGATAGAGGAAGGGAATCCTCATTTGGTGGTGCAGCATTCAATGTTACTCACACATCAATGTTGACTTTGATGCAGGACATGCTCTTATCCCGCTGCTTATTGTCAGCGGCATTTACTGTAATGGTTATAAATAAAATTGCTTCAGGATAATAAGAAACACAAACAGAACAGGAAGCGTTTTATCTATTTATGTCATACATCATCTCCAATTAAGAGCCATTCACTCACCGAGGATCTCATCGAAGATCTTGTAAAGCCCCGGAACAAATGTCACTTCACGGCTGTTCAGTCCTTCATCTTCATCGTGGACCCACATTTGCTGATGGGAGAATTCAAGAGATGACAAAGATCATCTACACATTTGTATAATGCAAAAACATTATTGCTGTTTCTCCAACTGCCCTCCTGATTGGTGCAGCAGGGGCAAAAATGTTAAGGGAACATCTAAACTCTTCTAACCTCACCGGACAGAAAATCAATGACAGTTCCTAAGGACATCAATAATCAGGCGCTGCTGTGTGACTTCTTACTTGGGTGACTGGTTCTACCGAGCCTATGTAGGAGTCCGGTCGGAGCAAAATGTGCTCCAGTTGAGTCTTCTTCTGATAGATCCTTTCCACTGACAGCCGCTTGCCATCCTTCTTGGTCTTGTCAAGCGGTTTGTTTTCAAAGAAGCTCTGCAGTAAATTACACAAGGGGAATTTCCTGGTGTTAATTTTTGTCCTTACAATGACCAACAAAATCAGAAAACCGCTCGTTCAAATGAACGGCACTGTCATTCAAAAATCACTGGGCCCCCCCAATGATATTTTAGCATTATACGGTCCATATGCGCCTCCATCATATTAAGTACAGTATTATTTATTTAAATCAATACAATAACGATAATCCATGAAATCTCAGTAGACCACTGTAGCCCCCACCAGGAGACATTGTCTAGAAAGCATCAGCTGAGCTCAACCTCTTCAAGAAAGGTTTATTACCATATGCATACTAAAAAAAAAACAGCGATTTACACAATGTATGGTGTTAATCGCCATTGCATGTGTGAAGGGGGATTGTGGCAATCCCTTCGCACAAAACAATAATAAAAATTAGACTTAAAAAAATAAGTGGACGCCGAGAGACCACCATACTTCCAGAAAAGGTTTGTAAGCTTTAAATGCTTATAGTTCAAACTTGCAATAACTCAAGTCAATTATTCATTTTTGCTGCTGCTGAATAACCACTCTACTTGTAATTATACTAGAGGGGTAATTCTAAGGGGGGTACAGATAGAGCATGAACACGGACAGGAAGATCATACTCATATCGAGGAGCCGAGAGCATAAGTGACAGAGATGAACAGCTTACAGCACCTGTGGGCCAAGATAAAGCTGTTTATGTTCCTGGGCCAACAAATTATAACGTTTTGTCCCTGATAATTAAATGGATTGCTTGACAGTAGTGATATCTGCACAAATATATGATGAAATGTGTCTTTTTGAGTCATGTTTCATGACATAATCACATTTATTTGATCCTAAAAATAAACAGGGCATACTCTGGAGAGGAGCCATCTACCGTTTCTATTATTAGTCACGTCCTCAAGTGATTCAGGACTTACATTTGGTGAGCGTTCTAAAATTAGATTAAATAAAAACTTATAAAGGATGGGGTATTTGTGGACCATTCCAAATCAGACTCAAACACAAATGATCCTATGTTAGGATGGGCAGAATATGAAAAGTCAAGAAACGGGAACTGTTGTCTCTCAGACTCCTTAAATGCAGAAATACGTTATGCTTGTATTAAAAAAATAATGAAAAAGTACAGGAAAACAAAACTATATTGAAAATATGAATAATGATGAGTTCAGGCTTCCAGAGGGTTTCCAGTGATTGATTTGTCCTTCCAAACACATTTGGATCCATAACCATTATATTTTTATATTTTTGATTTTGGTGTGCCACCGAAAGATTTTTGGTCTCCATTCTCTGAAAGAATTCTGGAGGTGTCACTGGTTCAAGAAGTGTCAAATTATTGTAGTTACTTGAATCACAAGTAAAAGTAGAAAGAGGCTGACAAATATATGATTACAAAGTAAGAGAAGCCAGATTGAGATGGTTAGGACATGGGCAAAGGAGGGGTAGGTGATCTATTGGTAGAAAGAAAATGGGCATAAAGCTACCAGGCAGACGAAAAAGGGGAAGACCGAAGAGGGGGTTGTCTAGATGGTGCTGCTGAATTACCACCAGGACATGCAGTTGGCTGGTGTGACAGATGATGATGATGATGCAGAGGACAGGAGAAGATGGAAACAGACGATCAGCCAAAAGATGAAGTGCTCAGGCTACAGATCATCTACATGATGTTCATGTGATCTGACTTTACTGAGCTGATAAATACCATTTTAGAGGGGGGGAAAAGGGCTTAGCGGTTGCAGCATTTTATCTTTAAATCATCAATATAAAAACGGCTAATCCAAAGCGAGTTACTTTTAAAATGTCAATTAATATGTTATTTGGCTACAACTTTTGTACGTTAAAAACAGGCTTACTAACTCTGGCATAGTCAGGTTACAAAAAAAGTTGATCCTAAAAGAAGGCAATAAATAACACAGCCATGTGTTGCTGTGATAAGGTATTTAAAAGCAATTTACAATAAACCAAAGACAAGATTGACTTCAACTATCCAGACAATATGATCAAAAGACGTCACAATTAGCCTCCATCACTTCTGACGTTGCTTTGTGTTGGGAGCTTTATTCCGGGGTAATAAAACATAAACACAACACAACACAATAATGGTATGGGGGAACATCGTGCATTGTTCTGAACGATACTTCACTTTAACATTATGCGTTACATTAAGGTCGAATAACGGCAATCTGGTTAAGGTAGGTCGACTAGCGCTAAGTTCCAACCGTTACACGTAATTTGTAGCTAGCACGTTAACATAACGTTACCTTCAGTGGCTCCGCCATTCTTCTTATTGTTTAACTGCTAAAACGCTAGAGAACCTAAGAACTACCTTTCTAATTAACACTAGGGAAAGCAACTTCTTTCTATCTCCGAGTAATAGCTGCTAACTAACTGCCCTGGCGCTAAGCTGCCGAGTGAAGGCCCCCAGTTCGAAAATTCAAAACTTTGAGAAAGGTCTCGCGCCAGTTTATATTGCCCAATCAGAAAAAAGGTCCTCTGACTTTTTGCTCCAATGAGGCGCTTAGAAACGCCTCTTTTTTTTCAAGGAGATAACCAATGAACGAAGGTTGAAGAGACACGAGCCCGCCTACTCTTGTGTTTCAGCTTTAAGGATTGAAAAGCTCTGTAAAAAAATTCTCATTAAAAACCTTGAACTTTAAACTAAAACTTAGTAAAAGTTATACAGTATAAACATCAAATCAAACATATCAACATCAAGGCACTTGTTGTTTAGCAAATGGTTCAGCTGTGTTCAGAGTGTTTTCCTATGACAAAGGATATTTTTAGAAATAATGATTTATAATCAATATTGCATCTAAAGGTATATTATATTATACTATATGTATTACATTATTTTACTTGTATATCTTGCAATGATGTATATTCACAATATTTTATCTTGTTCCTATTTTCTTACCTTATTAGTTTGTTATAGATATTCCTTAATAGTCCTGCCGCTGAAGATCCTTATTGTTAACGCTATAACTCAGAAACTATCCCATTGATCATATTCCAATTTCATACCCAAAAAGACCTTTGTGCAAGGGAGAAGTAGATTCATTTTCACGCTTTTTCGTGGACTGGTTAACTCAGGGACAGTACTTACGTTTTAGAAGAATGTGAGTTTGGTCTTAGAATTAATATATGCATAAATTTTTTTAAACCGAATTCAAATTGTATATGACTGAAAAGTCAGTGACATAATAGAATTGTCGTCTCCACCGCCGATTGTGTTGATCTACAGTATAGATCAACACTATACTGCAATATATAGTGTGTACTGCAATAACTCAAACACCAGTAGATCTATCTAGAATTTATTATATTTTACTCACTAAAGGGATTTTCTTTTTTAATAAAAAAAAAGGCTTTTCCTTAGCGTTTGTCCAGTTTAGTACAAATTTGCCACCTCAGAATGGACTCGAGATCTATCTAGTATATCATATAATACAATTTGACTAACTTGAAGTAATTTCTTATCTTAAGTAATCTTTCAAGTAATCTTTGAAGCTTGGTTGTTTAATCCAGAAGGATTTTCAGAGGTGAGAGAAACTTTGACATTCCCCGCAGCTAAAAATTGCCAGGATGCACAGAATGACTCGGAGCTTCTTAGTTTAATGTCGGTGCACATTCCATCACATCTATCGATTTACATTTACATCTTGTCTTCAAGCTACATTTCAAAATTCAAAATAAACCCCCCCCAAGGTCGTTTAGAGCCACGGTACAGTGAGTGACAGATGACTCTCAAACGCAGGAGAAGAGGCTGGATGTGTTTTCGTATATATTTGGAGCATAACCTTTTTTTATCAATCAGATAATTGACGGTTCAGGACATGCGACATGTTCAATTTCAATTTTGCTTGATTTATCAGTTTTCCTCCCCCTGCCTCTATCCCCCCCCTCCCTCTGCAGCCTGTCACTCATGCAAACACACCGTGCTTGATGGCTGCCTGAAAGCTGTTTAGATCTTAATGGGTTTTTCCTCCCCAAACGTCTCACCAATAATTTCTCTGTGCAGCCCCCTGCTTTTGCCTTTTAACCACTACATTTTGTCATCCAGGGATTTTCTTTGCTTTCCTGCTAATGTAAAGACCTTCATAAGTGCAGGATGTGGTAAAGACTGTTTATTCTGTTAAACATAAAGGTACCATAGACAACATTCTGCTTCTGTGGCTGTCAGTCAACGAAAATTCAATAATGCAATTTAGCTTTTCTCCCCATTCTCTCTTATCCAGCTTCCTCTGCTATGAGGCCCACTCAGTTGACCTTGGCAGGATAATAACAGGGCCAAGGAGCCCAAGCTCTGGTTCAGTGGATTCAGTGGAGCGTTTGTATACAAACACCTTCACACGCGCATAAAGGTGTAAAAAAAACATTACAGTCTGATTTTACACTTCCTGTCTTTTGCTGAAAATAATTATTGATCTCCTTTGAGAAATTAAAGAGGAAAAACAAGATTTCCTGATCCATTTTGAAGGGATGCAACACGGCTACCCTCAAAACGGAATATTTGAATCCCACTGGATCTGATAGAGAATGAACGGTCGGTGGTCATAGTGTTATGGCTGATTATTAGCTCTCTCCCTACTCAATCGCCTCATCAATGATATATATCCAAAAAATCAGATAAGGGATTAGTAAAAGTAGGTGTTCAGCCTTTTTTTTAGATTATGCTGCCATATTAAAGGAATATTACATCATTTTGAGAAACACACATATTAGCTTTGTTTGACAAAAAGGTCAGTACCACTCCCAGAAAAGGAACCAAATGCAAGGCTAAATCTTTTTGTTTGGTTCCACTAACAAAAGGTGGATGTGTCCAATGAATATAAACATAGTCGCTCAGACATTATGTCTTACTCCTTCCTCACATGTGCAGAAAAAGATAAGTGTAAAAACAACAACTAATGGTTTTTAATAAGAGAATGCAGCTGCACTGCATATCAAATGTTATGTAAGCAAACAACAAACAATCTGCTATGAGCATAAACTGCAGCAATAACACCTAAATACTTTATTAGACATGATTCATGTAATAAAGACATGAATTATGCCTGTTAAACAAACTGCATCACGAGGCCTGCATTGACACCGTTCCCACTCTAGCCATCACAATTCGGCCGTTGTCAAAGTCATTCACATCCTGGATACGTTTTGCCCATTTTGCCTTGTCCCAACACATCAACTTTGAGGACAAACTGTTCACCTGCTGCCTCTTGAATCCCACCCACTGACAGGCTTCCCTGTAACGGGTGGATCCATGTTATTGTGTTTTAAGTGGTTATGATGTTATGGCAGACTGGGATATGCACATCTAATGTCTCTTCAGGCATATTTGTCGTGAATATTTGGTTACTTATTCATTTACAGCTACTCCATTACTCTTCAAACCCGGTGACAGTCTGTCCTCCTCTTATCTCCTAGCAGTGGGCAGTTTGAAATGGAATACTAAGTACTCGCTGTTCCAAAAATAGGAACCCATCTGAAGCTGTTGAGAGATGTTAGCAAAGTAGATGGACAGCCATGCTCTCAGTTCTACCTGCGCTCCTGTTTATTTATTCATGGCCTTGTGTTTTCTGAGGTCGGATACAGCTGGATTGTTGGAAGTAAGAAACCTGACGTGGAACGGATCCTCTGACTGCTGTCTGACAGGGCGGCCGTGTGGCTCCATGTCACACAAGACCGCTGCTGCTTTAACACCAACAACTCTAGAGCGACGGAGGCAGTTGATTGTCGTTTCTGACATACCATAGACCTGCTTTAATTATACCTCAAATGTCACGATCCTACAGTAGTTCGACATTAGAGGACATATGATGATTCATATCAGAAGAACAGAACCTCACCTGTATTTATCACGAGGAATGAAGGTACCGGTAGTTTAATCTGACTGTCTGACCAACTTAGACGATTCCACTATTAAGATGTTATACACCAATTGTTTAATCCATAAAGAGACTGGGATGTAAAAACTTCATTTTTGTAGTTTTGCAGGTACTTGTAAGATGATTATTTTTAACTATATAAACCTGTCTAAACTAGTTGTATCGTCTGATTCCAATCTTTATGCTTCGTTGATGTTAAGTTAACATTCAAACGGATTGGTGCTGTAAGTCAGGTTTTACCCCACAAGAACCCAGACTCATTTCTAAATAATAGGAAAAAAGACAAAAAGATGGATGATTAAAATCAAGAAAATCCATAATATAAACCAAATGGACCACATACAGAGAACGCTTCTGAAATAGTTGTGCAGACGCTGCCCCTTGTCAGTTATCTGAAATGTTACATCTGCCTATAGTGGTCATGTTTTTTCTTCATTTTAAAATAAATCCACTTGAAAGTTTTTCTTTTTGCATAAGAAAAACTTATGCAAAAAGAAAAACTTTTTGCATAAGTTTTTTTAATATGTGGAATATTTGCAATTCCACATATTTATCAAATCTAGCCTACAGATCAGGCTTTACAATGTGAAAAAGCAAAAAATCGCAATAAAACTAACCTGTTTTCAATGAAATTGTTCAAAACTATGTTTCCAGAACTGGTTTAATTGAATTCATGACCTTCTATTAAAGGATTAGAAATGTTAAATGGATTAAAATGTGGGCCCAGGGGGAAATTCTATCATGTAAAGCACTTTACTTTCTTTTTTTTAGGTACCAAAAGAGAAATGTAAATAAAGTACATATGTTGAGGTATGCATTCGTTCTACTTCGTCTGTAAAGCTTGTTGTTTGGCAAAAGGTTCTAAATGTTTGAGTTAGACTGTTGGGGCCGAGTCTGAATGCTGAGAGTGAATGAAGTCCACATCTGTGTTTCTGAGTAATTCATTAAATACTTGCAAAGACAAGATCTAGACTCTTGGCAAGAAGTAAAGAGTGTAGAATGCAATGTCCATACAAAGAAGACACTTCTCCAGAATTATATCCAGATTTTAAAAAAAGCTGAAAGGACAGTCCTCCGGTGACTGAGAGAGTTTACCTCAGATGATATCCAGATGAAAGGGACAGCAACAAATTGTTTAAAGCTCGAAAATAAATACACCTGTATAATTCTCAGTTTGTGCTGAGGTAAATGTCGAACATTTTTATTTTTAAGTCCTGCATTGACATTTGCATTTCCTGTGGCGGCCTTGGAAGTCGTCCACGCGACCTTTAAGGTGAGCCCCCTCCCTGCCTGTCCTTGTGAATAGTTCTGAGAAACACAATGAAGGACTGAGAATTATTAACTGCTTTCAAAAGGGCAGTGGAAAACAGCGTTTACAAACTCCATCCTGTGTGTGCAGACGACTATAACGGCTTAACATTTAAGATTGAAGACGTTGCACAATCAGTGGCACCAATTCGGTTCTCTGGTTCGGACTTTCAAAAAAACCTAAAAGCTTTACACTTGAAAATAAATCGACCGCACCTCACGTTGAATATGTGCAGAGTTTATATGCGTTTTGACTTTTTGAGAGGGAAACACCTGATATGGTTTAGAAAAAGAACCAGATTGGATTATAGGGAACCACGACCTCTACTGACTGAGATAAGGGTTAATTGTATGCATAGATTTTTCTTGTGCAGGTATTTTAGGTTCCTTATGGTCTGCCTTCAAATAGTAGTTTACAACCTTTTCTGATTGTGACCACTGAGGAAAAGTCTACAGGAAAACAAGATCCAAGAAAACATCTCATTGGTGTCTCATTTCTGCAGACACAATTGGGCCGTGTTGAATATTCAGGTGATGCAACGGCTTCTTTTTGTCCTACATCACAGATTCAACTGAAGAGGATTCAGATATTGACATTGTGTGCATTCCATTACTTTTCTAACCTAAAAAAAAGTAATAGTTGCATCTTTGACCATTAAAAAAGGTCAAAGATGCAACTATTGATATTGTCAGGAGGATTGAGATGGTCAGAAGGAGCTGACAATCTCCTGACCCACTCCAGTGGGAGTCAATGGGATAAAATCTTTGGGATTTTTATCTACATTTTTTGTTATATATAAAGTACCTTAATGTAATTATGAACAGAAAATGTCACCAACCACAAAAACATGCAAGTAAATCAAAAAGCAATCCATGATCTGCTTTTTAAAAATATATATATATTTACAGCTCTAAATAGTATGGTTGGAACCTTTTGACAAGACTGAGCAATTTCCCCTCAGAAGAAAACATCACATTTATTTAAGTCAACTGGTCCAGCAAAACTAGATTGAATAAAGGGGAAACAAATTTCTCCAAAATGTCTGAATGAAGTGCTACATAAAACAGTTATAATGAATTTAATAACGTTATTTTTGATTCACCAAACACCATTACTAACTTACTACTTAAGTACTAACCACAGTTATATTGAATTTACTAAACCTAATTATGAACTCTTAAAATCTTTAACTACTAAATATATATGCGACTGAACTTCCTCTTTAAATGTTCAAAGATGCAACTATTACTTTTTTTTTTTTACATAAAAAGGTAAAGGAATGCACATAATGTCAACATATAATTGATGAACTAAACACAATTATGTTAAAATTACTAAACAGAATTGTGTTATTCCAACATTTTCTAATATTTAATTAATGTTTAATTGTTTAGTTTAATTGTCAAAGATCCTTTTAGCCATTTCAGCGGGGAAAAAAGTGGATGTAATGTAAACATTCATGTTTCATTTCAAAGAGTGAATAACGCTGTCGGTTAAAAATTCACCCAAAAAAAACGGGCTCTGGATCAATGAATATCTACAACATTATCAATAATATCAGCCTTCAAAGACAAGACTCTTCCCGGGGACGATGATATGAGCGAAGTATAATTGGTATTTGCAGGGGAAATCATTTACAGCCCATTTCTCACTATTTTTGATTAGATGCCTCAAGGATCGGTAGAAAATTAAATAGATAAAATGAGAGAGTGTTGTATTGAGAAAGACCAGGCAGAACTTTGATCTTGCTCAGGAATGAGGATCTGTGAGACAGTGTGTGTGTGTGTTTGTGTGTTTATGTCTATATACTGTACATATGCATGTTTTGTGTCTTTGTGTGGAAGACAATGTAGGAGGAGAATAAAGGCGGGAGATCTCGTTAACGAGTCATTTTCTTCCTCAGAGCGCACAGAAAATGCAAATGCTCAAACATTCCCATCCTTTTAAATTGACATTGTAGGAACTCTGACTCACGTACATTTTCAATTCCAATTCCCATCTTTCCCCTTGGCTTGGGTCTGCAGGTAGGCCTGCTGAGGGGCCAAGAGAGTGCTTTGAGATACTTGACACTCTGGAAGCAAAAGGAGGGAAAAAAGAGAGACTTTGATCCACATGAAAGCCTGGTCTATCAGCGCCAATGTCTGCTTGATAATGCATGCAGTGTCCATCTAGTTTACAACCTCGGCGGAGCATTTGAAGTAATCTGATCAAGCTGGGAACGAATGGCTGCCAGTGCACTCTCCTCTCTGAGGCTAGTAATCCCATTTTCTGCTGTTTCACTGTCATACGCTCCTCTACTTATCTGATCCTCTGCTAATTGACGAGGGCAGCCTTGTCACCTTGGAGCAGTGGAAGCAGTGGATAGAAAGCACCAGCATTTAACAGATGTGTGTGTGTGTGTGTGTGTGTGTGTGTGTGTGTGTGCGTGTGTGTGTGTGTGTGTCGCTTCTTTCTATATTGATATTGTTAATATTGTACTACAGTTTACTTTGAGAGACCTGATGGAGAGGTATTGAGAAGGCCAGAACGAGTTGCAGTGTCTTTGTGGCTTTAATAATAATAATAATAATAATAATAATAATAATAATAATAATAATAATAATAATAATAATAATAATAATAATAATACATTTCATTTATAACGCACTTTACATTTGGATCAAATGTCAAAGTGCTACAAGGTGACAGCAAGAAAAGTCACAAGTTCTGCTAAAAAGGAAAGTTTTCAGTCCTTTTTTAAAAAGTCTCAGTCGTCTGTGGAGCCCTCAGATGGTCAGGTAGGGAATTCCAGAGACGAGGGGGGCCGCAGAACACAAGGCCCGATCACCGATGGTGCTGAGCTTGGTCCCGGGGAAGGAGAGAAAGCATATGGAGGGAGGGATTGTGGGTCTGCATGAGGACGTCTGGAGTGATAGAGGAGTACGTCAGAGGGTACAGGATATGTATAAGAGCAGTATGGCAGCAGTACGCTGTGCAGTAGGTGGAGGTGGGACTGCACCAAGGATTGGCGCTGAGACCCTTCTTGTTTGCTATGGGGATGGACCTCCTGAGAGACGAGGTCCAGCAGGAGGCTCCATGGACGAAGATGTTTGCGGATGACATTGTGGTCTGGAGTGAGAGCATGGACCTACTGGGGAAAAAAACCCGGGAGAGGTGGAGGTTTGCGCTGGAGAGAAGAGGAATTAAAGTCAGTCGCTGCAAGACAGAATACATGCGTGAAGCTGCAAGGAGCAGAGGCGGAGAAGATGCAGGAGTGTAAGTATTTGGGGTCAAAGTTCAGATGGTACTGTATGGTAAAGAGACGGTGGTTCTGACAGGAGGCAGAGCTGGAGGGGTTACGTTTAGAAACCAGCACATCAGAGGGACAGTCCGGGTTAGACGTCTTGGAGACAAAGTAAGAGATTTCAATTTCAAAACACCTTTATTTAGCGAACAGTGAACTCAAACAAAGCCAATAGTGGTCAGTGTGGTAACTCTCTCACGTTCACAGAACTGCAGCCCGCTAAAAGTTCAAAAACCAGAGATTTGTCCCTTCACAGAGAGCGGCGGACATTCCTGGAAAACCCACACTGCTGCAAAGGAGGCCTTGTTGACGATGACGGAGCAGAAGAAGAATCAAAGCTGGGAAAGACTTAGGGGCTCATGGAAATTGAGAAGAAAGAAAGAAGAAATTCATTTGTCCATCTTTGCAGGGAGGGAAGAAAGTTTGGGCGGAGTGTTTTCCTGTATGATGATTTTTATTCCTCCAGCACCTACTGACTGATTTGATTGGACTTCCTTATCTTGTGGCATTAGACAAGAAAGGCTGAGAGATCCACCTCCCCGGCTGCAAGGCTGCATGTTTGAAACAAGCTTCAGATGAAATATGCTTGGTGTGGGCTGCCAACCCATCCGGTACATGCACGAGCCCAGTACCGTGTATGAGCTCGCTGAGAGAGAGAGAGAGAGAGAGAGAGAGAGAGAGAGAGAGACAGAGAGAGAGAGAGAGAGAGAGAGAGAGAGAGAGAGAGAGAGAGAGAGAGAGAGAGAGGAAGCTCTCTTGGCACCTGATGCACATTAGATCCACTCACTGCAACCATCAGATCCATATGTATGAATGGAGTATGGAATCAGCCCCGCTGCCGTTCAGCACGAACCCACTCTCACGATGTAACGGAATCCTTCCCAGCATCTCCGTTTGTGCGTAAATGCATTGCGCGGAACGGGAACTTTGCGTCTTTATTTATCCGGTAATTTCGAGGATCAGGGTCAGGGTCCAGTTTTTTCAGCCATGTTCTCTGGTTCACTGGTTGCGTGGAAACTGAAGGGCTGCACTGAGCGGGTCCTGAACTGTGGGAGCATTTCCACAGTGGAAGCAGCTGCGAGACGGAGGAGCTGACGGGATCAGACGGAGCGTCTTTCTGCTCATCCTTCCGCTGGACCTTTGGAAAAACACGCAGCACCAAAATGAGAGGAAAAGACACGGAGACGTGAGTACGATCCAAAACACGCGTGGTGATCATCCAGGGGCCACTTATATGCGTGTTTACAGGAATGAGAGTCAAACTAAACATCCTTCTGTCTTTTAACTTCATTTCCCAGCAGATGCTTGTCGCAAAAGCTGCACTTTAATTCTGAGCTGATATTAACGGTTATTGTTCGACTATTGCACAATAAATGTCTTCAGTTGTTTTTTTAAAGATAAATTGGACCTTATTAGATCAGTGTCGCTTTAAAGATGAAGTTTGTTCCTTAATATGCCCTTTAGATTCTGCATATATTTTCTCTCCACACAATTTGCATAATGGAAATAGAAAAATAGGAGCAGGACATTCATCCTGCTCAACATAATTAAGTAACACACCACACTCACACATAATCATATAATCAGTTAACTTACTTCTATATAAGGAGGGTATTTCATTTATTTATAGTTTATATACCTCCGTTATTACTTTTAGGCTTCTTTATACTTTTATGTTTTTATTTATGATGTGTTGTTTCACTTTTTTATTATTAGGTTGTTTGTAATTCTGTTTGATCACATTCTGTTATAGATTTAACAATTATATTTTTAAAAGTATAAATATAGTTTCCAATATTAAACAAAGTTGAACTATTATTATTATTATTATTATTATTATTAAGGTTTTACAGATTGATTTAAAGTAGAATGCTCATACAGAGTATTTGCACACCAGTTAAAACACGTTTATTACTGAGGTTTTCTTTTTATATATTGCTCTTCCTTTTCTTTTTATATAGTGTCATTTTAGTGTCTTCCGTCATTTTTTTGAAACACTATATAATATTTTGTTGTATATTATGATAAGCGAGTGACTTCCTCTCTGTATATAACTTAGATGAACTGATTGTGGATTTTAAAGCCCGTGTCTCATTCAAGACATGTATGTATCTATACTTAATAACAGTCTTTTGTAAGAATTAAGACTTTTTCTGACCGTCTTAATGAAACCCATTCACGCATTTTAGTAGCATTTTATTTCCAAATCTACAAGACAGACAAACACGTGCAGCTTTATTCTGCACCGGATGTAATTTTCTTATATTACCCACTAGGAGCTGGAGCAAACCACCGAACAATAATCCAAATGAGACAAAACCAAAAGCTTGAGTCACTTGTTGGAATGTTAATATTGAATACACATTCAAATGGATGGCCGGTACTCTGAGATTAAACTTTTATATCTCTCTTACAACCTGAAAAACGCTGACGGGCCTTCTGTAACCATATGCTTTTATGCATAATGACCTCTGGTTTTACCCAACAACAGTGTGTCGTGGTGGTGAATGAGCTCTTCAGGTACACTGAGTCTTGATCTGAGGAAAAGACAGTGAGCTAGAGATCAGTAGCGGAACGAGCTGAAAGCACTCAACTATCATTACAGCCGCATTAAAAGCCTGTGTTTCAATCGGAAGGTATCGGGATGCATCAGCATAATTAATCTGGGTTGCTTTTACATGCCTCCCGTGTTTGGGTTTGAGCCAAGTGAAATTACTGCCCCTCAAATAATCCGTGCCAGCGGCGACTCATCAGTCCAACACTGACACGGTTGGATTTATGAAGTGAGAGGCTGACCTTTGGTTGCGGGAGCAATGTATTTAGTTTGAATTAAAAATCCGTAGAGCGATTCATCAGAGATGGGATGATATCGTGAGGATGACTGACACAGACCTCACCTGATGGGGAGGCCGGATGATTTATTCACAGGCTACGGAATGACTTGCATAGAAAATGAATCAACATTCTCTTTTTGATTTTGCATGGAATCTTCTTTACACAGGTGCCCCACCCTTCTCTCCTTTCTTCCTGCATCCCCTATTTTCCCTTTTCATCAGTGGTATATCCTCATCTCCGTGTTTCCATCTCAATGCTGCCTCTCTACATAAAACCTCTTGATATAATTTTTCTGTCTCAACCCAGTGCCGGTTCCATCCCCCCTCCTATCCCACATGTTTTCTCCTCCTCTGTCAGCAGCCTTTGACTTCTGCACCCCCATTATCTCTCAGCAAAACACCGGCTCGGCCCTGTGTGACAGCCAGATTACAGCCTGTACGGGAGCGTGATGTTTAGCCAAATGGTTTGATTTACTTTTGTGCTCGGCTTTCTCTTTGTTTCACTTTGTTGATAACAAGTGCACAAGAGAATCCTTCGGAGGTTTCGTCCTCAGTGAAGATACCTGAATAAACATCTCAGGCGTGAGGGAGGGGTCTTAAAAGGAGAGGCTTCAACTGATGCATCAGGCTTCCGTCCGATCCACTGGCTCATTATCGGGGTGGTCTGGCAGGCGTTGCTTAAAGCTGCGGAGTAAAATAAGTATTATTATCTGAGCCTCATAGCAACATGACCCCCTCCCCCCCTCACTCACAAGCTTAAACGCCAGTCTTGCCTCCTCACGCTATCCTCTACCCCCAAACCGTCATGTGATACTTGGAGCTTACTTAGCTATCGATTTCATTTTTTAATCTTGGTAAGTGGATCTTGTGCAGTCTCCAGCAATTTGGACGGAATTAAGGAGTCGGCTTGAACTCTTTCTGTCTCAAAGAAGATCGGTCATCTTGTTGTCTGTTTCATCGGCCTCCTCCACACTGTTTACGGTATTAACATTTACTCCAACAAAAGGATTGGGTGGCCCAATCTGATGGCACACCGACTTAAGGAAATTTTCCTTAAGGGGATTAGAAACGGGATAGGAGGTAGTCCTGATCAGGTATTAATGAGGTGTTTTAGGGGGGTAGACCTTCTATTTTCAAAGGCTTACGTACAAAATATAGTTTAGGAGACACACGCATGAGCTTCTCCTGCTCTGTTTACTTATATCTCTGAGTGAGAAGTAAAACATCACAGCAGGTAATGACCATAGATGGATGGACGGATGAATGGATGAATGGATGATTTGATGGATGGATGGATGGATGAATGGATGGATGGATGGATGGATGGATGGATGGATGAATGGATGAATGGATGAATGGACGGATGGATGGGTTTACGTAATAGTTATGTCATCTACACACACAGAAGTAAGTTGATCAAATAAAAGCTCAATAAAGGAATTATTACCAAATGTTTTCTAGCTAAATATCACCAGAAAGTCTCGAATAAAAGCTACATCTTGCAGTCATGTCAAATTTAATAAACAAATTTACTGAACACAGTTATGTTGAATCTAATGAACCCAGTTGTGTAACCCTAATATCTTTCACTGATAAATGTATGCAGTTAAACTCCATTGTTTTAATACTCAACCATGGAAGTATTTAGTGGTTACAACAGAATCAACTCAGGTATGGCAATCAACATCCATGTTTCATTAACTGAAAACAGCGACCTCGCATGTTCTTAACACAGTTTTATTAATGTTTTTATCAACATAGTTAAGGTCGACGTTACTAAACACACGGTGTATCTCCAAAAAGCCCCCAATCCCCTGAGTTGTTCAAACTATTCCTCTAATTAAATGTGAAGTTATACCTGAAATACAGTGTTTTTCATTAAAAAAAACTCCCATAGTGAGTAAAATATGAACTATTGGAGTGAAATATGATATAAACTGAGTTATATGAGTATATATATATATATATATATATATATATATACAACTCCTTTAGTGGATTCAAATGCACAAAAATTTGGACTCTGTTGAGAAATGATGACCCGATGGCTTTTGAAGATAAAGCTCCCCCTAGTGCCGGAATATACTACTGACCTTTTCTAAAAATCCATCCAGTTCTTCCTCGCACTAAAGTCTGCAGTGGTATAAAACCAGAAAAAGAGCTATGATGCCGTTTATGAGTTATTGCGTTACAACCAACAATCTTTGACGAGTCCATCCCGACTTTGTCATTTCAAACTCTTCTGTTATTTCTTGAATACAATTAAACTCTGTTACTAAATAGTTTATTTCTTTTATGATCAAAAAGTCATTTAATGCAAAAAACATCCACGTTCGATGTCCGATGGTCGGACGGTGAGCGGGGAAAATGAATAATCACCAGACTGAAACTGTCTCATCCCGTCGGTGTGTATTTTTAGACATGATGAAAATAAATCTAAAAGTGATAAATCTGGCTGGTTTTATGTTTTGTTCAGAACATTTTGTTCCTCACAGCATGTCATCACCATGTTAATGTTAGTCGCTGTGCGCTGGAATAGCCTCGCACCACAGGGATGTCAATTATAAAAGAGGCAAAGTGAGACCAAAGGATTATCGCCACTTGTTTCTTGTGCTGCTTGGAAGGAAATGTTTGACTTGTGGACTTTCAAGGAAATACAATAGAAGTTTAATTGTTTGTGACCAACAGAATATTGACGTTAGCGCGCAGCTGTTCCACAGCCACACTGATAAGACGCTGAATAACCCATGTTCTGCATTACAAAAGCATCTTGGAGAGAAAATCTTTGGCTGTCTCCTGGCAAGAATCTGGAAACACGATTCATATCGGGATACAATATTGCAATATTTCATAATACTTCATAGACATGTGCCCTTTATGTTTAGGACACAGATAGATTATTTACATTTCCCTTTCTCAGTTGTTTTTTGCTAAACCATCGACCCTGGAAATCTACTCGAGCATTTAGAGTCACGTATTTATTGATTATTGTTATTATTATTATTATTATATGTATTTTGTTCCAGAAAGACTTTACCTTTGTAAGATTCATGTAATCCATGTAACCCTCTGGAGGAGTCAGAATCGACATTAACCCTTACTCTAACCCTTAAGCCACATTTACATCATGTAAAACCCACTCATCTTTTTTGCAGCAAAGCATTTCCATTATTATCGTTATTTCCTCACTTTAAAATAGCCTATTAGAAAAGTTAATCCAAAACATGCAGGTTTAAGCTTAGCGATGACGTGGGTGTGATCTGATGATCCAGCGAGTTAAATGGTTCTGAATCTGCATTACCTCAGATCCATATTGATGGCAGCGCCAAGTCTCTACCCTTCTCTTAGGGTAGAGACTTAATAACTCTAAACTCTGACCCAGTACATATTTCTACCCTTCAAATATAGATCTGAATCTCTCAGGATCCAATTCTGCAAAGTGGTCTATCATTATGATATATGTACTTTGGTATTTTCCAAGTTGATGAGCCAGATTTTATAATATCCCTGAAATGTCTGGGATATAAGAGTCTTCATCGCTGCCTTCTCTGATCCTTCGTGTTAACTCAATAACTCACAAACTCACAAACTGTTTTGTGTCATGGATCCTTTTAAAATGTTATATCCCCTTAGTCCTTTGTGGAGAAAGAACTGGGTTGATTTGGGGGAAAGTCAGCTATAAGTTTCCACCACAAGGGGGAGCTTTAGCCCTAAAGATTTTCGGTCTATAATTTCTCAACCGTTGGACCGATTTAGTCCAAATTCGGTGAATATGAATCAACTCGAGGAGATACATCGTCTTTTACAGTAAAATCTCATGTCTTCCTAACTAGGGGGAGCTTCTTTTTTTTTTTAAAAACCCAAAAGATACTGTTATTTGGCCATAACTTCACATTTAATTTGAGGAATTCAATAAAGGGAATTTCTTGCACAATTCAGGATTTGGGTTTTTTCGGGAAGACAACAGTGTAGGCCTAGTTGGGTTTAGTCAAGTCAACCTAACTGTGTTTAAGTACATGATTAATTGTGTGCTGTCATTGGAAAATTGATGTTGTTTCATTACTATATGACTTTTTTCTCTCAAAGGTATCTCCAAATGTTTTCGGGCCTTCACAACTCAACCGTTGGTCCGATTTAGTCCAAATGTGGTCAGTATGAATCTACTCAAAGAGCTCTATCTTTTATATATCCTATTTTACTCTAATAGTTTATATTTCATTTACATGGGGGGGGCTTCGTGGGGAAAACACAGTCTCTCATCTGTTACTTTGCAGCCATAAGTCCAACTGTGTCTGAATTTAATTCAGATGAATGGAGGAAGGGAATAATTAATTTTTTTGTCACGAGTTTATACCTTTGCTGACAAGGACGACAGCGAAGTTCTACTAATTCACAGTACTGGCCAAATGTGAAAAATGGCCCTACCTTACAAAACTGATGAAAGTGAAAGAGTCATTGCAAATTTAGACCGGCAGCCTGATCCACCTTGATTTTCTATCTTCTGCCACATTTGACGAAAATAAACGTATTAAGAAATCTTACGAGCGAAATTGAAAATGTGGGGGATCATCTCAACTCTTCCTCCTCTTGTTGGTGGAGGTAAACCACAATAAGCCTCTGCAGATGAATTATCAATTAAAAATAAAGTCAGTGTTTGGACAATTGTATCACTAACTGAAAGTTCATAAGTTTATTGGTATTTTCTTATACCTGCAATTTATTTTTCACAAGGTATCCTTCTAAATGCTGCTAACGTGGTTCTCTGTTGTTTTCATTGCGTCTCAGGTTCAGCTGCTACTCGGGAGGTTTCATGCGGATTTCTGGTCTTGCACCCAGGTAACCTGGAGCATGCCCGTATCCCACGATGTCCCTACCTGCGGACCGTCTGCTGCGACGCTCAGTGGTCATGTGTTTGCTGCTTCACAGCCTGGTGCTAATGACCTTCTGCTTCCACCATGCTGCTACCAGTTGCACTAAAAGCTGCTACTGCTCTGAGAACGACCGAGGCGGAAAGACGGTGCGCTGCAGCAATCTGCAGCTCACCGAGATCCCTCTGGATATCCCTAACGACACCCGGCGTGTCTACCTGGACTTCAACCTTTTCACCACAGTCCCGACGAATGCTTTTGCCGATTTGCTACATCTGGTTGAACTGGATTTATCACATAATGATTTGAGCCATTTGGAGGCCGGAGCTTTCAGAGGCCTGGGCTCCTCACTCCAGTTCTTAGACCTTTCCTCCAACAAGTTGGTACACTTCAACCCCGAGGCCTTCGAGGGCCTGCGGGCTCGCACCAACCTAACCAACAATCCATGGCATTGCGACTGCAACTTGCAAATGGCCCTTCCCCGCGTGGACCTGGAGCCCGCGTCACTGACGGGCATCGTGTGCAAGACTTCAGATCCCGAGGTAATAAGAGTTCAAGGACTCGCCTTTTTGTTGGCCCCAGACATAGACCTGTGCGTGGTGATGAAGAGGACTACAGATGTAGCCATGCTGGTGGTCATGTTCGGCTGGTTCGCCATGGTCATCTCCTACCTTGTTTACTACGTCAGGGCTAATCAGGAGGACGCCCGCAGACACCTGGAGTATCTCAAATCACTGCCCAGCAAGCAGGGCAAGTCAGAGGAGTCTTCCACTATCAGTACTGTTGTGTAGGACGGCTGGGGCCACACACTTAACGTGGTACCACAACGCAAACAGGGTGGAGTGCCATTAGTCTCAGATATTCCCCCCTATTGTTTTCATCCAAGGTGGGATAGAAAATATTTGCCTGCAGAAGAAAATTCCAGTCCGATGCAACCTAGCTCTGCTGAATAATTCATGTCTGAGTGACCCATTAGGGGATTTTGTGGTTTCGAGTTGATGGTCTTGTCCGTCGAGTAGGAAAGAAAAATCATCAGCATTTTTTTGTAAATCTCCAAATATGGCTTTCAAATGGGATTTGGTCAGTGGTGCATGCACCTTGATACACTTCTCTCTTATGCAGACGATTCAGGGAGCAGCAACAGACTTAAATATGACATGACAGCAGGATGAGGAATTCCACCTATAAAATGTTGTCCGTTAAAAAGCCTTGTGGTGTTCACCGGTATGTTACAAGTAAAACAATGTTTTACATTCATAATGTTGTCTTTGGAGTCTCTCTCATTGAACTCAGACGTCTGTCTCTCGAAAGTTGAGGAATATTAACAGCATATAGATGTGTGTGATGAATGGCCCATCAGTTATTACCTCCACCCCCAACGGGTTCCATTAATGTTTGCTGCCTCCCTCTTAGTTCGGCGATTATCTTATGCCTGTTTCAGACTACAATATTGTAGCCTGATTTAAAAACAATACGGTCGTTGATGACAGTATAGTTGGGCCTGAATGTGGAGACGACGTATGACAACTGGGTCCCTACAAACGGGGAAGTGTCTTCTAGGATGCTTCGCAACACCAGTTGTATCACGACACAAACTTGTGGCACAACGATCACCTGATCTGACAGGATGAAAGACCATCATTTAAGAGATAATATATTGTGTGTATTCTCAACTTGGCCCTTTGGTATAGGAAAGAGGCATTTAAAATTTGAACTGGATCCTGATCAAGATGCAAATCCAGCAAAGTCTTTGCTGGTAACAGCAAAAGCCAGAACATGAATGCAAAAGGCCCGTACAGAAGAGACGACTATGAATGAACTTACTCTCACTTTGGAATTGTTACAGATAGACATAGAGAGGTAACTATACTAAATGAACAACGCTCACTGTAAATTCATATTTATGTACTTTGCCATCTAAGGTTTCATGACGCTAACTATGCTTTGATGTAGCATTATGGCTAGCTCATTGAGCTAACGTTAGTCAGTCAAGAACTCTGACAATTGTGACAACTGAATTTGCGATTGTAATATATATCACTGTCTTCACTTCTGTTGTGGTTTTTGCCTTCGTGTGAGCCGTCTGGGCCACAAGAGGAACTCTCTCTCTGACTGCCTCACCAGTTACATCCCTGAATGTCGGGTTATTAATGAATCTTCATTGCCTCCGCCGCAGATCCTTCCTGTTAATTCGTAAACCGAAAAAGTATTTCATGGATCATTTCCAAATTTTCTGCCCCTATAGACCTTAGTGCGACGAAGAACTCGATTGATTTTGGGAAAGGCCAGTTGAATATTTTTGCCACCAGGAGGAGCTTTAACTCCAAGATCACAGTTCTCGGGCTGCATTTCTCAACTGTTTGTCCGATTTAGTCCAAATTGCATATGAATCACCTCGAAGATATCTTTCTGAGATGCATCATATTTTACTCACAAAGGGGGGCTCTTTTTAGGAAATTAAGGAGGCTGTAGCCCATTTGGTTGAGCCGTCGACGCCCAAGAGGAGGGTTTGTGGTTCGATCCCAGCCTCTGAGTGGACTTGTCATAGGGTCCTTGAGCTGCTCACTGCTCCTCAGCGATGAGTCAAATGTGGAACACAAGAATATTCTAAATTGCACTTAAAGAGACTTTACCCTTCTCCTGATACATTTGTCCATGTGTCGGCCCTTAGAACGTTTAATTATCTATCAGTGGGATGTAGTAGGTTTGTGAAGAGGGAACATTCAAGAACTAGTTGATAGAAGACAAGGGAATGGTATTTAATGCTGACATGGTACCAGAACCACAATGAAGCTCTGGAATGACTCCCAATTTGGACACGATACATCAGATTATACAACATATCCAGATCATCAAATTGTGAGAAACGGTTGATAAAGCAGGGAACAGCGTTCAGTAATGACTCATCCCTCTCACCCCCCTCACCCTGAGTAATTATGGGAACACAGAGGAGTCCTTCCTGACGACTCCTCCTTTTTAGACAGAGCCTCAGTCGTTGCTCTTTTTATTCTCTATCGTGCTTTTAAGGAGCACCCAGGGAGTGTCTGGGAGCCATACTGTCTAATGCCATCACTCCCAGCATACACGGGAGCATGACCTGCTGATTCATTTGAAAGTGATGCCATTGATCTTCAATTTCATCAGGCAAACATGAAGATGCATGTGTGTCTCTGCTAATCAAACTGTCAATACAAATGGAACCACAAAAACCTGATTGCATTAGATTTCTCCCACATCCTCTGTGGTCGATGTGAGAAGTGATTTGTCAATAAGGTTTTCCCTGTGTCAGACCCACACATGCCTATAGAGCAGAGCGTGTCAATAAATCATTCATGGCGACCATAAAAACACTTGAGCGGAAATTCTGGGAACGCGCCCATCATCCTCTGTGACCCAGTTCACGAGGAGGAATAAAGGGAGAATGCCACAGGGGATCAGATGCCCCCTCTACAGCCGGGCCTTACTTATGTTAAACACATTCAAAACGCCCATGGGTGCTTGGCCAGGGTCCAAAGTGTTCAAAGTGGCACCCAAAGCCAGTGTCAGTCTTTTGGTAAGGGTATATTTATAGAATAATACTGTAGTTCTTCGTCTGAGAAAGCAAGAAAATAGATACCCTTTGAGGAGAATAATGTAATTATGTAGTGGCAGCCAGCAGAAGATTAACAACCCTGACTCTGTCCATTAATAATAAAAGCTAAACTATCAGCTTGTCTTAAGCTCACTTTTAATCAAAGTCACATAATGAATTTATTTAATACTTACAAACTGAAATAATTGCAATTTTTCCACATTCACTCTAGCTTATGTTCTAGAAAGAATACTAGCAGAGATCCCTGACGGTAGGCGGTCCAAAGATTTAATACAGTACTTACAAATATAATTCAACAATAAACCACTCTATTTTCCTCTAACAAAGAATTTAAAGTTTTTCGTCTTCTGTTGTTGTCAAAAGCGCCGGATCGTTTTCTAAAATAATGAGAATATAACAGAAAATTGACATGTTTGTTTTTTCGTGTGGCTTGAGAAGTCTCAAGTCCGTTCTCACATGAGGAGATTCACAAGTGCATCAAAAATAGATGGTAGTCCTCTTTCTGTGATATTTCCTCACACACACACACACACACACACACACACACACACACACACACACACACACACACACACACACACACACACACACACACACACACACACACACACACCTCTTGAGGAAACAAACATCAGAAAAACAATGTCGGCCACCGGTGTGACTTGTGTGACTCTGTTTTTCTTTCAGCTAACGTATGTGAGAGCACATATTCTTTTGTTCACCTGTGTGTAGGACAGGTGAGTGCGGGTTGCTGAAACGTAACCCCCTCTATGCACAAATAAATGTTGCTGGAGTTCATTTAAATTTCAGGTCAGCTCAGTTTGCCCCGTCTGCTACACGGGACACGTTACACTGGTGTGAGCATTACAACTGCTTGGTAATGGGACACAAAGTGGGAGATAAGGTGACACATCCAATCCCCCAGAGCGCCGTCAGCCATGTTTGGGGTCGGGTTACGGCTGAAAATGTTTCCAAACTCTGAGATCACATGAGGTCTCCTGGTGAGAGGTCCCGCGGGTGCACGTAGTTTCCTGATTTGGAATTTGAAGGTAAGAAACGTCGAAGATGCTGCAATTAAAAACGGGAGGTTGACAAGTACACACTGTGGGTGAGTGTCAGTATTATGGGATGGACTGACTCAGGATGCTGTCTTAGCTTCTTTTTGCATCACAGCCCCCCCTGTTGTAAAATGTGTGCAAGTGAGAACAGCGGTACACTTAAAAAAAGCGAAAATCTATTCGAGGCAGGACACGATTAAACCACCCGAGGGTGCCAGGGACAAATGATCTGTGGGTCGTCACGGAAACACCTGCTACCAAACCGAGACAAAGTGGAATACGTTCTAACCTCAGAGCTGAGACAAGTTCATATTGAACTCGTTAGATCACACAGGGCACATTTATTAAACCTGTTCAATTTCCTAGTGTTTTAGTTGTACTATAAGTAATCAAATTACTAACAGAGTAAATGACAATCAGTTATTTTGAGTTATAACAACTTCTGATGAATTTTTATTCCACCAGGAAAGAGCATTTACAACAATTGGCTTTCTTTTTTACAACTAAAGGAAAGTTTCCCTTCATACGTGGAGGCATAAGCACAACTGATCAAAGTTTCTAATTTATTCAAATTAAGTCAACAACTTAAAAAAAAAAATCCTACACATTTTTACTATAATCATGAATGAGTTTTTAAATGTACATGTATTAAAATAATGAGTTACAGTCGGTTGTCTTGGAACATATTCCGTGAAGAGTAAGATCTGCAGAAATTTGTGTTTAAATGACTCACATGCTGTAATAACAAACATTCCTGAGTGAGCACATCTCAAAATAATGCTGTCATAATACACAATTCATCTAGATCAATAGATTACGATTCGAATCATGCGACCATGCATTTATTTATGTGGTATTAATTCCTGTCCTGGATTTTTTTATTTTCAGCGTGTGGTCTCTACATGCTTGGATACGTATTTATTTGAATGACAAATATCTATTCTTAGTACTTCAAAGAATATCAAAAAAGTAGTATGAAGGGTGGCATTCGGTAAATCAGAGTACTTCCCTAGTGTTTGCATGACGGTGTGAAAAGTGTTTCTTCTGAAACAACAGAAGTAGAAAAACAAAACAAGGTTTGGAGAGTAGGGCGCACTCCTGAAAGACTTTCCACTGACTCTCTCCACTTGGAACCGAAGAGGCGTGATCGTAGATCTGGGATTTTTCTGTGAATGAAATGTCAGGAATTTATAAAAAAAAAGAGGAACCTAAAGGCTAGTTTCTCAATCAGTGTTTCAATCCTCAGAAGATGGCACAATAGACGGATGTGGATTTACCAAATGCTGCTGATGAAAGCGCGGCGTGTCTGACTCAAGATTCTTTATTGAAATTACAAGTGGAGTCATGTCTGAGTGACAGTCAGTCCCATGTGAAGACTATCCTCACCCTTCCCTCTACTCCTTCATTTAGTCCAAATATGGTATATATGAATCCACTTTAGAAGAGCTAACTTATTTAAATCACATTTTGTCAAACATAACTTTGTCACCTTTGGTCCAATTTAGTCTAAATTGGTGCATATGAATGGACGCGAGGAGATGTATGTTGTATAAATAACATTTTATTTACTCTTAATAGCTCATATTTTACTCACTAAGGGAAGGTCTTTTTTTTATTTGATTTGATTTATTTATTTTTGTACAAAATTTCTGTCATAACTTCATATTTAATTTAAAGTTTCAATCAGGGGACTTGCTTGCTCAATGCAGGGAAATGTTTTTTTGGGGGGGGATATATCTTTGCTAGGCCTAGTTGTGACGATGGGAATAGAACTGACGATGACCACCCTGTTGAGACTTGCACTGAACTTCGACCCCCCCTTCCTAACTTTGATCTTAACCCTCTGACTCTACCCACTAACCCCGCTCTCAGCTCTCGTAACACCTGTTGCTACACCCAGTAAATATTCCCAGGAACACCTGAAGGTCATTGTGACGTACAAAACTAGTTATTCAATATTCAATATATGGGGAAGTCAGTTCCCCATATATTGAATGGGGAACTGACCCCCCCCCCCCCCCCCCCGGCAAGCTGTACATTTACAACATTTATCGGCCCACCTGGTCTGATGTCATAACTGCATAAACTGGTGGCAGACAGTAATCATTTCATTTAAGGGTTATTTTACTGTTCATACTATACATTCCACATAATTCCACGTGTCGACATCCAGGCGGCGATTCCTCCGTCGCCTGCTGCCTGCCCACCCGACCCCACCGAGACCCCATCCCGGATGGATGGAAGGATTTACTCTTAACTTGATTCATTATTCAGTTCATGAACTTATTTATGAGATATTCAACAGTTGTTTTTCACTCATTTATCGTACCTTGTTCCCTCCTACTGGCCCATGCCTGTACATCTCCTACCTCTGACGTTGTAAATCTCTTTTCTTGTCTGTTGAGGTAGAGTCTATGGATTATGTAAGCAGCTCTTTGTTGGTCAGTAAAATTTTCTGAACTGTTATTCAGATATTTTGATATCTTAGTCACTCTAAATTTACCATAAAATGACAAATCATTTCAATGACAACATTATTTCCATGATGAAATTCAGCATTTCCTGGAAAATAGTCAATTTTAATAAGATTGGCTCAAACTCTTTGTTAAAAATTGAACAGAACATTCTCGATAGTGGTGGTTAATGCCCCCTCCTCAGATGCCCCCTTGACCCGTGGTGTTCCCCAGGGCTCCATCCTTGGCCCCTTACTCTTTAGCGTATACATGCTGTCACTGGGTCAAATCATTTACAGGTTCAGTCCAGTGACATCTTTCGGTACGAAATAGAAATTCACAATGTAATGAACAAAAATAAGGGAGCCGTGCGTTAAAGACTTAAGTCCTTTTTAGATATAAAAAATTTGATTTTAATTTCCGTTACGACACGAGTGGAATCCCCGCCTTGGTGCAGCCTGGAGAGATGTTGTGACCAATATTAGGATTTTCAGAGAGTTGGAGCATAAAACATCTTAAACCTCTAATAATATCCAATAACACCAAATCATATTTTTAATTAAACTGAGCGGAACTGACATTTTCATAATATCAATATAACAAATGAAAATGCAGGCACAATTTGAGAGGTTTGAGAACCGGAGAAATCCATTTTCTTTGAGTGCTTATGTTGTGCAAAATGACTTTTCACACTCCTGCCAATAGAGGATTTAGAAACTAATTCACGTAGATTGCATGTTTTTGGAATGTGGGAGGAAGCTGGAGAACCCAGGAGGAACCAATGGTGACACTTTCTGCTTTCCTTTTAGATGCTTTCCATTAGATCTCTGGATGATGTGATTATGTATAAATAAATGTGGTATACGAATGAACAGAAAACATAGTCATCACTATGAGTGAGTCCCGATACCTTCCCCTCCCGGTTTCATCAGTCAGTCATTCAGTCTGCGGTATTTGATCCTGCTTTTACATCTCCTCTATTCCTGTTTCTGGATTCTCACAGTATTTGGTTGTAACTCTAAAACATCTTTTCTTTCCTTACCCTCTGACACCATAAATGCTGAGTCATCTTTTTGCCATATTTGCGCCCTATAAATCCAGGTCCTTTAGAGGAAATTGTCAAACAAAAATAATAAAAATGACAGATTTAAGAGGGGAAGGTTGAATGTAAAACTCTTTACTGCTTCTATCTTTGTCTTCTTTATCTTAAAAGCGCCTTTTGGACCTCCTCAATCTTTCCCTGCTCACCTGTGGGTCAGTCTTTTAAATGCCAGTGGAAGAGTCCGGCATTCATCATCCATGCAGGGCCTTGTAACGCGGAAAAGTTAAAGGTGACATCAATATGGATGGAATGAAGAGTGTCTGAGGGTTAAACATGCGTCTGCAGCCATAGAGGTGAACCGTCACATCGGGGCCGACGGGGTTCCGCGGAGCAAGGCGTCACCATTGATTAATGGCCTCCTTTCATGTGGAGGGTTGACTGGAGATCGGACCAGTGTGGATTTCAGGGATCAGATATGATCGCTACACTTTGCGGCCTATCAAGCATGCCAGATGTAACAAAGCTACAGCGACTGATCGAGTGGCGCTCGGTGTCGGAGCATGAAGCAGGCTGACCTGCAACAATGGAGGCACAGGACTGACCCAGGAGGTGATTTCATAACTCTGGTGGTCACACAGGTGTCCAGTATGTCTGCAGATTACAGATTAACTACGCTCACGCTGTCGTCCCTAGCACTAAGGGTGTATCCCTGAAAAGCCCCCAATCTCCTGTGTTGTACAAGCAAATCCCCTAGATTGAACTCCTCAAATTAAATGTGACTCATTAATCAGTAGTCAGTGATTTAACAAATGACTCAGTAATGAATATAAATATAATTTGGACACATCTGGACGTATGGTTTGGAAGTAACAGTCAAAAAAACATGTTTTTTGGCAAAAGTGAGCAAAATAAGACACAAATATATACAGTATATATATCTACAAGATTTATTTCCTCGAGTCAATCCATATGCAACAAATTTGGAGTAAATCGGACCAACGATTGAGAAGTTATGGGCCGAGAACTGTTATTTTGGAGATAAAGCTCCCCCTAGTGGCAGAAAATCACAACTGACATTGTTCAAAATCCATCCAGTTCTAGGATCTAGGATCCAGGTCTATTAGGGTATACATTTTGAAATTTGAAGTATAAAAACAATATCAGCTATTACACTATAACCATACTTACTTACTTAACAGAAAAAGTGTGTGTCAAAACGTAGATAATGACTCGTTTAGAAATCCTTGTGTCGCAACAAGGAAGGACTCATAACCACAGATTTACACTTTAACGTTTCCCCCTCCCTTCCTGCCCTTCTTTTTATAGCTGGTGAGACACAGACCCCTTAACTCCTTCTCCTCCCAAGCAGCTGTTCTGATTCTCTTCATGTGTGGATGTTGAAGTCCATTGGCTAATGGCTAATAAAAGCTAATAAAGAGACAACAAGACACCAAACAAGTCTTTTTAATACAAAATGCCTCCACACTACTGACAGGTGACGCGGTAACGAGATAATGTTAAATCACGTCGCCTGCAGTAGAAAACGAACAATTCATATACTATTCTAGTATAGTATGCCTCGTAAGCTGTTGCTTAATGTTATCATTGCTATTATCGTTATTATCAACCTGGGATCCCTGCTGCCGCCGCGGCCCGACCCTGGAGAAGCAGATGAAAGTGGATTATCATAGCTGCTATCATTGCTGCTCACGTCAGTGTTGATGTTGATAAAGATCTCTTTCTGACTGGGTCAGAGCATCTCCAGAGCTGCAGGTGTTGTTGAAGGGTCCCAGTCGGCAGTAGGTAGTAGCTACCAAAAAGGACACCCAGTGAGCCGCCGACAGGGTCATGGGAGGCCAGGGCTCATCGATGTGGAGGGAAGGCCTGTGCTGATAAAGTTACTTATGGTTCTGAAAGAAAGGTCACATCACAGCTTGATACGTTTGGGGGCTACGTAGCTGCACACCAGTCTGAGCGCCCATGCTGACCCTTGTCCACTGGTGACAATGCCCACAATACGCAAGTCAACATCAGAAGTGGACCACAGGGCAGTTGAGGGAGGAGGCCTGGTTTGATGAATCACATTTTCTATGACATCATGAGGACGGAGTGCTGCCTGTGCATCGTGGTGCAATCCCCCGACGCAAACGCAGCCAGGGGAGGCAGCGCGTTCATTTTAGGCAATCCACATGATGTAATAAAATAACATGAAAGAGGGGCAGACGGGAGAATCAGCGTGATGAAACACTGAACCCTGCAATTCATGTAGACGTTACCTTGACAAGTACCACCCGCCTAAATCTCGCAACGGCCTTTTTACAGCAGGATGACGCTCTTACACTACAGAAATGTTTAAACAAAAATGAGTTCAGGATGATGACGTTGCCTCCAAATTCGCCGGACCTCGATCCTGCTGGGCATCTGGAGGAGGTGCTGGACAAGCAAGTCCAATCCACGGAGACAACTCTGACCAGACTTAAAGGTTCAGTGTGTAAGATTGAGTGGGTAAATAGTGGTATCTCTTTAATATTTGTTTAGAAAAATCCCTAATACCTCCACATGAGCGGGTCCTCACTTCCATATGGAACCGATGATGATAATACTTATTATGTAGACTGACAGCTACAGCGTCAGTCTACATAATAAGTAGACCATCCATCTATCCACCAGATGGATGGATAGATGGATGGTTAGATGGATTGATGGTTGGATGGTTGGATGTTTGGATGGATGGATGGATGCATGGATGGTTGGATAGTTGGATGGATGGATGGTTGGATAGATGGATGGTTTGATGGATTGAAGGATGGAGGGATGATAGATGGTTGGATGGATGGGTTGTTAGATGGATGGTTGGATGGTTGGATGTTTGGATGGATGGATGTTTGGATGGATGGTTAGATGGATGGATGGATAGATGGATTGTTGGATGGATGAATGAATGAATAGATGGATGGATGGTTGGATGGATGGATGTTTGCATGATTGATGGATGAATGGTTGGAGATGGATGGTTGGATGGATGGATGGATGGATGGATGGATGGATGGATGGATGGATGGATGGATGGATGGATGGATGGATGGATGGATGGATGGATGAATGAATGGATGGATGGATGGATGTCATATTTTGGCGAGTTACTAAAGAACATATATCGATTAAAGTTCACCCAAATCCATAATCTATTTTGGGTTGGGGATTTTTTTCTTTTTTGTTTAATTTAAGTTTTTTTTACAGTGTAGTTGCTTTGGTTGATAAATATAATTACACTATTTTCTTTTTTTACAGCGTATATTTCTATAAGTTGTTGTGATTTAAAGAAGACTCTTCATCTGGGGGAAAAACTAAAAAGATTGAACATAAATGAACTCCATGAATAACTCCACTCACTCTTACTGAGTTTAAATTATTCATTTAAGTTGAAAATCTTTCATTTGCGTGACGGTTCCCAGGCAAAATTATTCCGTTCATCGACAATGCTCTTTTTTTTTTTAACGGTGTTTTGTTGAAGAACACACGCTTTGCTTTAAAACAAGGGCAGATAATAATGGCAGACAGTCAAACTCAGAGAACTGGACACTTGCGACATCATGTGATCAGATGACGCGGAAACGTCAGGTTTGAGGTGGAACAACCACATCTGTATCAGTTCTGTTTTTAGTTATTTTTTCCTCTGGATAGTACCATTTGCTTTTGGTCAAACTGAAGGAAAACAGATTTAACCTAGAAACCATTCGAGTGAGTTAAAACTTTACCTAATGAATGACGCAGTGGTTTCACTTTTACAGTGCAGAGTTTTGTGTACGTCTGGCGAGCTGTGTGGACACACTTCAAAGTATTCTAAATGTGGAAATAGTCCTTTCTTTTGTAAGTGGTCCCTGTGGTACTGAAATGGGGGATTCTCTCATTATCTTTTACAAATGCTTGTAAGAGATCGGATTTTCCAATCTATTAATGGCAAGCTCAAAGCGCAAATTAACTTCAAAAACACACAGGATGACATCACAGGTCGGAAGAAATTTCAAAAAAAGTTTGGTCCAAAAATCCTAAATTTCAAAAAAACAGTGTGGTTGAGGCCCGTTTATACTTTCAGTTTCCATTCCCCTCCAGGTCTGACTGAGGTGATCTTATGCAGCCGATCAAACTCACACCTGAGCTACACAACATGTCTTTATCAATACTAGAGCTAGATTGTGACGTAAAGGATGAATGTGAGTAACACACCATAACATTTCCGTAGAAAATACTTGATCTGTGTCAGCAGTAGAAGTCTTAAAAAAGAAACAGGCCTACCATCGATTCTCTTTTTTACAGTGTGCAATATTTGTCTTAAAATGCTACAACAATCAAATGTCAGATTTGTTGCACAAATAATAAACAATATCCATATTTTAGGTTCTTGAGGTTAAAACAGTGATTTTTCTTTTTCATTCAAAAAGCAGTTTGAAGAATTTTCAACGCCGGGATTTTTTTTTCTATTTAATGCTTTTGGGCTCTGGTCATGCACTGTAAAAAGAAAAATTGTGAATGACCTTAAAGGAATTACTTCAACTAGTGTCACCAAATGAAGTACTTCTGAGTCTAACATATCAATTCAAGTTCAAAATACTTAAATAACATACCTTATTCATCAACAACCTTCTTTTTACAGTACATGAAGGAGTTCCACTTCCCAAAAGAAATTCTTGGACTGTGTTACTGACTATTTACTTCTTCAATTTGCTTTCTACTACTTTTACACCCTTTTTCTTTATCCGCCTGGCATGGTTTTATTTTTACCTGTTTAATATTTCATTCAAATGAGATAAATAATCAGTTAAATACCTGGAATTTGACATTAAAACCAAAAACAATGACTTCAAAATAAGAGGTTTTTTTTCTTCTTATAATCCATTAAGCCTTTCATAAATTTATGGAGACATTATTTCTTTGCTTATTTCATTTCTTTGGGGGTATTTATTAATTTAATATAGTAGACACACTGATATATTAATAACGAATATAGTTGTAAAATAAAAAAAACACTCATAAAATCATTTCATATAGTAATATTTGTCTTTCATATAGTATTTGTCTTTGGTAAAGCATCATTTTGGAAAACAATTTGACCCTTACTGGACTTTTTTGGCTCGCATCAAGTTACATAATTCTCTTTAGTAAATCCCCACATGATTTATATGCCAAAAGAATCATTTTAATCCAATAGGAATTTCTTAACAGCCTTGATTAAAACCTCAAACCTCTACTTCTGTGGCCCCCTTGACCAGTGGCGTCCCCCGGGGCACCACTCTTGACCCCTTACTCTCTATCAATACTTTACATACTGCCGCTGGATATCAACAAGTATCAACAGTGGAAACAGTTTGTATAAGGACATTAAAGTATTAATTATCCCCCCTTCATTTTACTTGAGTAAAAAAGTTGTATTAATCCTTAACTTTAAGCTTTTCTTTTCTTCTTTTTTTTTTGAACATCTATGTGTCTTTCTATTTGAGTAATATAATGTGTGTACATTTGGTCCCTCTTGCTATATTCCATATTATTAGATTAGGAATAACATCATTAACCATTTCAATTCTTGAAGATGATTTTTTAGAAAGTCAGATGAAGGAATATTGGGAAACCCCACATGTGGGTCCAGCTATATACATGACTATAAATACAACATAAATCATGGTTAGTGATAGATAAGGGCATTCCTCACCAGAGACTATGAACATCCTGATTGGTGAGTAGTGATGAGGTCATGCTTATGAAATGCTGCTTTCTCTTCTTCTGCTGATTTAACCCAGAACCAGCAGAGACTCTGTAGGAGAGCCACATCCTCAACATCTGGACCACCAGGATTTAAAAACAAAACCAAACAAAAAAACTACAATAACGGTATTATAATTATCGAAGTTCATTTTAAAGCACCTGAAGCTGTCAAAGAGTAGACATTCAATCATTTCTAGATCCATCTACTCGGAAGGCTCGCTGCTGGAGTTACTTTTGGCTGAGGGTTTCGCGTTTCAGTGACTATTCTCAACTCGCACAGCTATTTCGCCCTGAGGAGGGGAGACGAGCTCGGTGCCGCAGAACAGAGGAGAGAGCCGGGCTTTGTTCCGACACGCACGCATAGGCACAGACGCACGCAAACGAAGCCCCATGTAATTAATCGGTGACATTTTGATTTTTCTCTACTTGCAGTCTTCGCCGTTCCCTGCTACATGGCCGCGATCAGCCTCAGCGCGCCTCTGCGCGAGACGAGCGCACTTGTTGCGGAGCCGCAGTTTCAGGACGTCGTTCTGCACAGCCGCACCGCGATAGAGAGGATCCTCTTCTCCATACCTGACGTGCACAAATCCTGCATTATTTCACAGGTGAGAAGCAGCAGATGCATCATTTGGTTTGGTTTGAAACCAGAAGCATGCACTGTAAAAAAATAAAAAAATAAAAAAAATAAAAATAAGGGTTATTCTGTCTATATGACATCATTTAGATGTCATACATATATTTGTATCTGCTTTTACTTTGTAGCACTTTGAGATTTGATCCAAATGTAAAGTGCATTTTAAATTAAATGTATTATTATTATTTGCAGATATGAAAACTTAAATAACCCAAGTTAACATTTTAGCAATAATCTGCCTTAATTTCTACAGAAATAAGACGTTAAATGATTTGTGATTTTGTCTTATTTTATTTTATTTACCGTAATATCTTGTTGGCCTATTTGATGACTCAATTTTATGTGGCAAAATTCTGGCAAACAGTGTTTAACCTGAAATTATATAGATTTCTTCTGGTTACCCATTTACCTTTAAAGGGAAATTACAAACCTACACACTTGATTTATTTTTTCTACAAATAGATATTTCTACCCAGATGATGTTTTCTCTCAGATGATGTTGAGAAATGATGAACTTTTTCTTTTCTTCTTTTCCTTTTCGTCAATCTGCGTTTTTTTTAGTATCAGATACAAGAGGACAGTCGTAAAATGCCTCCAGTAGGATTTTCGTTAATTTTAGAAGTAATTTACATCAAATTACCTTAATAATTTTAAGGACATAGGGATGGAGAATGTTAAAAAGCTCATTAAATCAAGTTATGGGAAATAACTTCATCACGATGGTTTGGTTAATAACTTATAAATGACCTGGTTTGGTTTAAATGGAGAATTTACATGTTTTGGGGGGGTTAAAGATAAAAACATATATATATTGTGTCTATTCCAATGGACACAGGGTTATTGGTCAGTTGTCGTTGAAGGGAATATAACATAGACAAAAAAACAATTGCCTCTATTTTGCCTTGTTTTTATGGGTTGTTTGGTGTTTTTACATATCAGTTAGCTGAAGCTATGTTGTGATAACATGTGAAATGTAAAACAGATGAGGTTATTATCTGACAATGAACACTGAGGGATTTTAGGGGTTAATATCAAGGTCAAGCTCAAGATTATTAAGATCGGATGATTTTATTGTTAGTTATAAGAACAGGCCGTTCGTCTTGCTGCTGGCCAGTATTCACAACCGGGCCAACCGTTAGTTCTCATTTCTGAGATAATTGTACTTTGAAGGTTGACATTTTACTTTAGATCTGTACTGCATGTCAGACATTCACTCCAGAGACGACAGGCCCGTTTCTTTCTGAGTTAACGAAATAATTCTCTCATTAATCTTAATTAAGAGTGTCTTGTTTATGTGATTAATGATTTATTTGTATTTTTCGACTATTGGCTGATTTTCTCTTGGCGCACAATGTCGTCTGAACGGATTTCAGATGAATCGTTTTACATCCGTCAAACATAAGTTCTAATAATCTTTGAGAAATCCTGCCGAGTCCAGCAGATCTGAATGAGCTCTCTGTTTGAACGACCGCAACGTCCTTATGTGCCTCAAAAAACTCATGAAAATACCGTCTGTATTCATTAAGTGTATCTGTACATGTGGAGCGTGTCCCTACTGAAGGACACGAGTTAACGGTCCTTACACAAGTTTGTCTTTGCTGAAAGGCACAAGTATATTTAAGTATGTCTTTACCCAAAGACACAAAAATCTAAATACAAGTATGTCCTTGCTGAAAGGCACAAGTATATTTAAGTATGTCTTTACCCAAAGACACAAATATCTAAATACAAGTTTGTCTTTGCTGAAAGGCACAAGTATATTTAAGTATGTCTTTACCCAAAGACACAAAAATCTAAATACAAGTATGTCCTTGCTGAAAGGCACAAGTATATTTAAGTATGTCTTTACCCAAAGACACAAATATCTAAATACAAGTTTGTCTTTGCTGAAAGGCACAAGTATATTTAAGTATGTCTTTACCCAAAGACACAAAAATCTAAATACAAGTTTGTCTTTGCTGAAAGGCACAAGTATATTTAAGTATGTCTTTGCCTAAAGACACGAAAATCTAAATACAAGTATGTCTTTGCTGAAAGGCACAAGTATATTTAAGTATGTCTTTGCCTAAAGACACGAAAATCTAAATACAAGTATGTCTTTGCTGAAAAGCACAAGTATATTTAAGTATGTCTTTATCCAAAGACACAAATATCTAAATACAAGTATGTCTTTGCTGAAAAGCACAAGTATATTGAAGTATGTCTTTGCTTAAAGACACAAATATCTTAATACAAGTATGTCTTCGCTGAAAGGCACAAGTATATTTAATTATGTCTTTACCCAAAGACACAATGATCTTCATAAAAGTATGTCTTTGCTGAAAGGCACAAATATTGTATTACAATTATGTCTTGGCTTACATAATACAATGAGTATTGTTAAATGAGTGCATTTACACTCAAATACCTTTACACATTCTGTCTTTGCATAAAGACACACGCATCTGTACAAGACTATGTATTTGCTTTAACACACAGATCTTTTTTTAAGTATAGCTTTTCTTACAGACACAACTGCATTTACATAAGTAGGCTATGTCTTTGCATAAGAGCACAATAAAGTAATATTGTCTCAGGTCAATTCTAACATGAAGCTGGATTAAACTAAACGTCCGTCATTTATCTGAAACATAATTCCTCTTTTTCCAACTTATTGCTGAGAGGGGTTTTCTTGCTGACTCAGTGACAGTGTCACGCTTCAGTAGCTTGTTTATTGCATTCAGTGATCATTAATAGTTATTTTATATATCTCATTTCTTTCAAAGTCTGTAATGATCTTAGAGAAAAGCTTAAAAACTCTAAATTGATTTAAAACTGTTGAGTCATAGAAGTCGGGCCTAAGTTCTGTACACTTGTCACATAATACTGAAGCAGATTTTCAAGGCTTGATTATATTTAATTGAGGATTTCAGTTTGCAAATAAACAGACCTACGGGAAAAGGAAATATGTTTCCTGTTGCATGCAGAGCTCCTATCTCTCCATAACATCTCTGCGCTATCTCTCCACGCCAGGCGCTGCAGCTCAACTCCTCAGAGAACGCAAAACTTGAGTGGATGGCCATCGCCATCAGAATCAAACCTGCTTCGGTACTCAGGGCCGTGTCAGAAAACTTCACATTGGTAAGCACTTTCTATGGGATTAAGTCTGTAATTGAAAGGCGGGGTTAAACAAAACAACCAACATGACCAGTGTGCTGGTGTTTTTTCCATTAGGAGACCAGTTTGAGGGTCATGTCTGAGGGTCTCCAGCTGCATCGAGACTACCTAGAGGCTTTGTCTCCTCACCTGGCGGAGAAGGACAAAGTGACGGACCTGATGACTGACATCAGAGATCTGGACTTTCAAATCAATAAGGTGGGTTAATACTTCTAAATCACAGAATTTGACAAATTAGCCTCATCCTAAGAAACACCTTTTAAGTGACTTTTTTTCTGTGCTTACAGATGTTGAAAATGCTTCAGGGAGAGTCTCAGGTGCAACCCACACCGACTCCTGTCACCTTACACCTGCCAGCCAACTATGAGGTTCAGGTGGCGACACACCTGACTCTGGTGCAACTTCAGTCCTTTGGGCAGGACATTGCCAGCAGCCTGAGGGTTCTGGACCAGAACAATGACGAGGAAGAGGAGGAGACGGAGAGCTGACCCAAGGGAAATATTTGATGACCGCTTTTGGCACTTTGGCCAAAACGTCTAATATACTGCCATTTTTTATCATGGCGTTAATTTATTAATATATTTATTTCTATCTATTTTTATTGGTACTAATATATTTATTTAACGAAAAAATATATTTATTTAGGGAATTTATTTTTTTATAGCAAAGCTCTGCTTCCCTCAATCCTGTTTTTGTCGACAGCAGGGGCAACTTTTGCTTAAAGCACTTGAGCAGCCTACAGTAGGTAGTAAGCACTAAAAATGACATCATTCTACTTTACCAAGTACCAAAAATATGTACGTATGTTTACATTTAAACGGTACAAAAATGTATTAATATTTCAAAAAATGTTGTTCTTAATATTATGTTTAATTTAAAAAAAAAAAATTGTCTCCGCTATAGATACAATTTATTTTCTAGTGTATAGAAACTTAATTATGTAACACTTTTGCAGTAATTGTAAGGTTTTGGTGGCCCACCTAAAGAAAACATGTCTATATTTTCGGATTTTCCAATAAAGAAACGCCCCTTTCCCCAATCTGTGAGTGATCTTTTTTGTCAATGACAATGCATAACAGTAAAACATTCAGAGACGGTGGAAAATGCTGACTGATGCTGTTTGCACCTAAATGTACACTGATTCCGTTACTGGAAAGGAGAAGTGGAACTACAAGTGAAAAAGAGGCCGATATATCCGACATGCCTCCAGACGCAGGAAGTGTTGCAAGAGGAGGGTAACCGCCTGATGACCACGAGTGTTGATCACTCAGAGGTGGATCCAAAGTCTCTGATACGTAGAGTCATGTGGCCGCCCTGTTCACATGCGACCGTCCCACTGACTCCATGTGACCTCGGCGGTTGGCTGTCATGTCAATCACCATGTGTAATCATAACACGATCCAAAACAATCAGTAAAGGACAACACAGCCAAAGGAACCGCCTTTTGAGGATTTTACTGTAAAACATATTTACAGGTTTGTCTGAGTGAAAAAAACCCATTAACAATAACAAAACAGTGTTTACAGAGACATGAGTATAAACATGTTGCTTCCCAAATGAAGTTCAGAGCAGCCCTCAACAGAAGATGAAAAACGGGCAGAGGTTTTTTTAGACCGTTGGCTGTGTGTGATCTTCAAAGAAGCTGAGCCAGCTGAGGTCAAATGTAAGTCCAGTTTAGAGGGCAGAGATGGCTTTTGCGGCTACTCTCCTCCCCACCGGCAGAGTCAGATCAGTGATGGCCAGGATGACCCTCGGCTTGGCCAGAGCAGGCAGCTTGACAAGCTCCGAAACCTGCATGCACACGCACAGACAGACACACACACACACACACAGAATAAACTTTGAGGATGAGGAGTATTACAATGTTTCTATATCTGTCTGTATGCTATGGGAAATAATAGCATCTCTTCAAAAACCACGGAACAGAATTCAGTAATATCACATATTTTGAAGGAGCCTGAAAAATGTGTTTTTTTTATAATTTTTCTTCAGTTTGCTTTTTTTCCTTCTTCACAGTTTTACTTATTAAATTTTGAAGAAAACAACATTCCCAAGCAGTGAATAGCGTTGCCGCCTCACAGCTAGAAGGTACCGGGATTGAATCCTCCTCTCCCCCGTGTCTGCGTGTGCTCCCTCTGGGTACTCTGGATGCAGCAGAAGACGACTGGTGATTCTAAATCACGATTACGGAGAATGATGAATCATGTTGATCCGGGCAGGAAGAAGAACTTCAAAGAAGTGTGGTTGAGCTTAATGAGAGGTCAGAACAAAACCCTTTGACCAAGATTCCTGGTCATGATTGATCAAGGAACACTCCCTCTCACCAGCCACTGTTCCCCGTCTCATGATTATACATTCACCCTGAAACCATATGTGTCACATACAACACCACCAACAAAAGGGCCTTTAACATCACATGTGTTTTATTCTATTCTATCACACACACCTACGACCAAAACCCTCACCCCTAGTCAAGATGTTTTGAGCCAATAGAACATTTAAGTAATAAATTCCATGTCTTCACGGTAAAATCTGCAACACTCATCCCTCACCTTATCTCCAACTGCCCGACTTCCTCCACCAGTTTAATCCCCTCCCCATGCATTACTCACCATGGTGAAGGGCATGAACTGCAGAATGCTTCCACGACTTCCCTGCTCAAGGCACTCAACACATTCCTCCATGAAACTCTGCACAAACTGGGTGTGAGGTCCCGCCATCTTAGAGGCCAGAATTGATGAAATGAGGAGGAAAAGGTTGGCTGAGGAGAAAAGAGCAGGAGGCATGTATCGTCTTTGCTGAAATGATCATTTATTATTATTTGTTATCATATATGCATGTTTGAATGGTATTCTTCTTAAGGTGATGAACAGTTCTTGCAGAGGTTTGGATCTAGATACAGTGGATTTAGAAAGTACTTACTTTTTTAATATTTTTACTGTGTTGTAGCCTAAATTTGTAACCCTAACCCTCAAGCTCAGGTCGTTGAAGGGTTGCAATGATGGTTTGGACTTCTGCAAGTTTAAATTTGAAATGTAATAGCAAAAGCTCTGAATACTTATGTTGATGTAATATTTTAGTTTTTCCTTTGTTATTATGGGGTATTATGGAGTGCAGATCATTGAGGTAAACATTGAAGTAGTATAGTAGATCCAGCGGATTCACAAAGGATGTTTTAAGCGGGGCGTAGAGAGTAAATGTATGTGTGATCATTTCCCTGTGCTGCATGCAGATAGAAGGAAATATGAGTGGACTCACCCAGGACCCGGTTGAGGGGGTCCCTCATGTTGACTGTGTGGAGTTGGGAGGCAGAGAGAGAACTGCTCATGGATCGGTCTCCTGGAGAGATGACATGAGAGAACAAAAGTGTTTATTTTGTCAATTTATTTTGTCCAAAACAAACAGTCAATAGAGGAGTCCAAGTTATCTGTGATGTTTTCTCTTGGTGGGTTGAATAAACACAACTCTAAAAGATTTCCTTCCACTGCTGTCTATGAGAATCCTCTGTTACTAGAATAACTTAACATGTACATTTCAAAAGGGCTGTTTGTATTCTTTAGACAAAGTCCTTTCATTTCACATTACACCAAATGTTCAACATTATTTATCCAACTGCAGATAAAAATCACAATTTCAGACGTTTTAAATGCTTCTTTATCCAAAGGTGCAGGTATAATCCCTTCTAAACAATACTCAGTGTCTAAATGACATATACATAATAAATATTGAATGAATAAGGTATAGCTTCTTTGGCAAGAATAATAAAAGTAAAACTTGTCGTCTACCAATGCAAATTAATACCCATAATCACGCAACACACAGTTTTTGTGAGGCTCTAGGGAATTCTTTATACAGCTGCAGCTAATACTGAAATCTTCAAAATTCCCAAGTCTGAAAAGTTTCAACGCCTTAGACATCATTCAGGTTGAAATCAGAATTAAAAGAGTGATTTGGAACCCGAACCAGTCTGGTTTCATTGAAACCAGAATGACAGAAGAATGACTGATCGGTAACAGACTGACCTGGACTAGAAAGGGCTACAGGCTCGTCCTCGTTGGAGCTCAGCAGGCGCATGAGTTTAGAGGGCTGGGTGTCGTCTAAAGGAAACAGGCTGTTGTAGTCCTGCAGCAAAATACACATCTGTTAGAGAATACAACGGAAACAACAAGCCCTGCTATTTAATCTAAGTTTCAAAGTGAAGATAAGAATATTTTCTTCAGAAACAAATTACTCAGAGTAAGAGATAGAGATAAGGAGATGGATATAGAGATATAGATAAATATAGCAAAAGAAATAGGCCGATTGATATATGGATAGTGATAAAAATAGAGATATACCTAGATATAAAGATGGAAAGTTATAGTTCGACAGATATAAAAATAAAGATAGCGATAATAATAGAGATAGATACAGACACAGAGACAGAAAGAGGAATGGTTCATTTAGTGATCCTAAGGGGAAATTCAGGAGCCTTTATGATATACAGACTCTTTTACCTCGATATCCTCTCTTTGTCTTTTGCGCTGTCGAGCCGAAAACGGGCCTTTGTTGTGAGAGGAGTAGGAGCTGAGCGCACACCACACACACAACCTGAGGAAGTATCGGGACAGAGTGCTAAGTTAACACCAGCACCCCCCAAAAGTGCCCACGCCTCTCAACATCAAATTTTCAAAGGTCTCCTACTTGGCCAGCGCCTTTCCAGGTGGGTCTGCCAGGCTACGCCAGTGGGCGGAGTCTGTTAGCAGGTCAGGCAGTATAGTACCCAGGAGGGTGAGGGTGATCTGATGAGTGTCCAGGCAAAAGATACTGTAGAGCAATTCCACCACCCGATTGGCCCACTCCTGCCGAGTCTCTTTTAGCAGCTCCTGAAATGACATTTAATAACGTAGCATCCAATAATCTGTTAGCCCCACTAAACTTAAGGTTTTTTTTCCACCATTACAAAAAAGGCACTATGTTGAGTTTGTGAGCACCAAATGCTTTGAAGAGGGAAAATATTAGCTGGCTTGCATAAAAATGGATTGAATATGGATTTAAAAGACTGTGAAAAAACCTAAATATTTATTTTATCTAAATATATATATACACATATATTTATATACACACATTACATTTATATTTAAGAAATGCATTAAAAAGCTTTTTAAGGCTAAAAAGACATAATTGTTTGGCGCAAAGTTAAATGTAACCATAAACAAGTTGATACCACAGATTTCATCTGGGTGCCTTTAAAAAAAAAAGAAGAAGATAATTATTTCTGCCCAGAAATTCAGCCATCCACTAAAAAAAGCAAAATACATCAAATAAATCTCAGATCTTCTGACATATGATGTGATTGACAATAAAACCCCATGTTGACCCATGCAGTGTAGGTATATAAGATAAAAATCGGGAGCATAAGCCCACCTTCAGTCCTTTCAGGACTGATATAATCCATAAATGCTTGTTGCTGAGCTGACTGGTTGGTCAATAATCCATTTGACTGTTTTTATTATAATGAACTGAACCAATTTGGGATTTTTTACTTTTGGTCACAATGGTGTGACAAATAATATCATCTAAAGCAATGAACTATTAAATTGTGATGCAGTTGTTTTCATGTTTTCTGTAATAACTCAAGATAATCATGAAATCATAATGAAATGAATTGCTGGCTGCAGCCTTAAGCAGAGCCAGTGCTGCTGATGTTGAGCCTCATGATAGGAGAACGTTTTCTTGGTCGTCCTACCTTGACCAAATTGTTGGTGAACCAGAAGACCCCTCCCATGTTGAGAAGACTCTCAAACAGATGCAGCGCCCTGCTGTCCACCCAGCCTTTCCGCAGCACCGTCTGGAACTGCTTGCTTAATGCCATGTGGATGGGGTCTTTGGCTGGCAGTAAGTTGCGGTAGGGGATCGGCTCCTGGCCCTCCACTGGGGGACGCAGGGTCGCGCCCGTTTGTTGGAAGACGTCGGCACACATGTGTTCCATAATGGAACTCATGATGATGACGCTGGTGAGAGGGTGGGCGAGAGAGCATATTAATAATGAAAGAGACTGGATATTACTCTCTAAAAAGGTCCATAAATATCTGATAATGGAAAAGTGTGAATAGATGTGGGTGTTTATTTGTTTCTACCGTTCATTGTAAAACTGCAGCGTGTTCTCCCCGTAGAGGGGAGTTACAAGCTGCCGGATCATAGTCTGGGGCTTCTCCCTCTCGTCTCGCCCCAACATCCTGACGTGGGCCACTAGCCAGGCGACCGCACAGACCGCCATACTGCACACTTTCCCCTTGATGTTGTCAGTGATCTTCTACACCCAGAGATGACAGAGGCCATAAAAAAGGGAAGGATGTGATTAATAGGATATGGCAAATGGTCAAAGGGAGAGGGCTGTGACTAGAAATGCATCCTCTCACATAGCAGGATACAAAGACTTGATGGAAAACAGAAAAAAGAGAAGTAGCCGACATATTTAGGACTTGGAAGCGTCATTGCGATTGCAAGTTGTCACTTAAAAGTGTCATCAGAGCATGTGACGCTCACTTGAGTAATGAGGCAAACTACATCAGGTGCATATTGAAAACTTTTAGACACGCAATAGAGAGGGAGGTTTCCAGTAGTTCCTTAGAATCCTATGAGCGATAACGTAAGATCACATGAGAAAGAAAAGAAAAAAGGAAAAAGCATTAAAGTTGGACGGACCTGGACTGCGTCCACAGACAGGACTCCGTTCTCCCAGGCATTCAGGACTTCCAGGATGGCTGCTGGAGTACTGAGGCAGATTTCGTGCCATTTAACCTGACTGTCACGACAAATGAACGTCAGAGGTAGTTTCACATTTACACTGTTGGGTAAATCTGAGAGGATGTCATCACAAAAAAAGCTGAAATGAAATTAAAACTAAAAATGAAACTTCAGAAGTCTGCAAGTCATCTGTGTAGTAAATATGAGTCTTCAATGCAGTACTTCTTCCACAATAACAACTATGACTGGGGCTTAAGAAATCACTCAACGCATGTTCAATACACCAAGTACAATTAAAAGATTACTTTCTCGTTAACATCTTTTCTTTGAAGTGATTTGAATCCGTCTATCCAACAATCAACAGCCGTTCTCATTCCCCAGCTCAAAACATTTAATGGAAACCCTCGACTTTAAAGCAGGACGAAATAAATCAATTGTTTTTAGACACACTGATGTCATTGTATGCAGCTCAACTTTTACTTTTTACTTGCACTTAAATGTATATTTTACAGAATAATGATTCTTGTTCACCCATGAACCATTTTCTCTATCAGCAAAGGCGATAAAATGACGAGTGGAAACAGGAAAGAGTTTAGCTGGCACACATTTCTTTTATATTGAGTAATTTTGTTCTATAAATTCATTCATTCTCTACTGCTTATCCTGTTCGGGCTCGCGGGGGGCTGGAGCCTACCCCAGCTGAAATCGGGCGAGAGGCAGGGTACACCCTGGACAAGTCGCCAGTTCATTGCAGGGCAGACACACACTTACAGTCACACTTACTCCTACGGGAAATTTTTGTGTCACCAATTCACCTATATCACATGTTTTTGGACTGTGAGAGGAAGCTGGAGTTCCCGGAGAGAACCAACGCAGACAAGGGCAGAACATGCAAACTGCACAGAAGGGCTGGCAGATGTGGATTTGAACCCGGTACCTTCTTGCTGTGAGGCAGCAGCGCTAACCACTGCGCCACACTGCCGCCCCTGTTCTATAAATGTAAATGTTAAATATGTGGATTTAGAAGTGTTATAACTATTTAAATTGATATTCCAATGGAAAAGGGTCATTATCAACATAACTGTTAATAAAGACAATAATAATTTTTTCCTCTTAATTTCTGATTTCGTCATACACAGCACAAACATCCAGGCCAACAATGGGAATTCTATTTTCTGTATTTGACCCATCCTTGAGGAGCAGTTGGCAGTTTCTGTGAAGCGGACTGGGAGCAAATTAGGGTTCAGGATCTTGTTTGAAGACCTTACGTAATGTCAACTGGAGGGGCTGGGATTGAACTGTGAACATCTGATTGGGGACAACTGCTCTAAGTAATGAGCTACAGCCGACCCATGTAACTTAAAATAACTACCGTTGACAGACGATTCAAAAAAATACAATCAAATTAATTACATGGTTAATTAATCAATCAAAATGAATCACATATATCCATTTTTTCTGTTAATAGCATTTCACACTTTTAAATTCAAATCCATTTGTTATTTTATTAAAACAATGAATAAATGGACTTTATAAACCTTACAGGTCATTCATCAGACGTTCAGAGCATTTATTTCACGGTTCACAGACGATACTGGCCATAGAAAAAGAAGATTTTAAATCTATGGTGTTATTACTGTGTCTCATTTTGAGAGTTCTGTGGGGCTTACTGTACACAGGAAAATATTTTTGAAAGATTCCATTTTGAAGAAAAAATGTTTTTGAGCCAAGAATAATGTAACATTCTCTGTGCGCGGACGTCTCCCTCGTTCACTTCTATCTGTATTTTTGTGTAACTTGGCCCAGCGTTACATTGATTACAAGTGTGTGCCAGCGTACGGAGAAGAGATCACAATGTATGGTTAGTCAATTTTAATTTATAACTTTAGTGTAAATTTCACTAGAATGAATCAAAATTAATATGTTATTTTGACAACACTTACATAACATAATTAACATCGTATGTTACATGGGTGAAAGTAAAGGGGAGAAAACATGTATGTTTAATTAAAAATTCATCTGTTACTTACACTAGTTTCATCTCTGAAGAGTTATTCAGCAGGGTGACCAGGCTCTCCACTTTGCCGGGCTCCGGTCTGAAGCAGGGGTGGTCTGGGTTCAGAGTTTTGCCCTCCTGAGGCATACATGTCTGCAGCCATGTTTCAAAGAAAGGTGTTTCCCCAGAGGGGCTGGGGTCTGACACTATCACCTGAGAATGAAAAGACAGAGCAGTCATGGATAAGCTGAGTCAATTTAATTTTGCATTCTTAATCAAACAGCCGACCAGATTAATCAATCAACATCCGTGCTGCTGGCAGAGAATGTTAGGTAGGCTCTGGGCATCTTATGGCCTTAAACTGAAAGAGCAGACTGATTTGCTATAAAGCCATACATTATTCTATAAAAGTAGAATAATCAACCCTTTAACATCCCTATTCTTCTTTGAACAAGCTTGATTTGTAATAGTCTAACCTCAGAGCCGTAGGTCTGCACCACGTGGCAGAGCATGAGGAAGGAGAGGTCAAAAAGCAGGGCTCGGACTGATGCAGACTTGGCTGAGGGAGAGGGAAAATTTCATTCAATAAATACAGTCAATGGAGGGAGAATTCCCCACATTGGAACATGCCACTCTTGATTTTTAACTCACATCCTTCACCGGTGATGTGCTTGGGAAACTCATTTAGCCTAGAAAATAAGAAAAGAGACATAAGACAGAAAACATGCCATAAGATTTCCACTTCAAGGGTTGCCTGGAGTTTTCTACATCATCATAACTCTCTGCCAGCCTTTACAAGCTTATGAATTAATATGCAAGGCATTGAAAGAGCCAAGTTTCTGAAAAATAAATGGGATCATTTGTCTCAAATTGTAGTTAAATTTTGCTTTTACTCACTTAATGAACTTCCTGGCAAAGGATTTGAGTTTCCCAGTGGCTGCTGCTGCTGCCAGGAGCAGATCCAAACTCTTGCCAGACAACATGTGTCCAAGGACCCCCAAAAGACCCTCAGGGGACTTGGAGTGGTCTGCATCTACTGTCTAAAGAATTTGAAAGGATTATGCTTTCTCTCTGCTGCAACTTTGAGAAAAAAATAATTGTCAATAATTCACTTTCATGTGAGTACATGATTAACAGCATTGTATTTTAAAGTGTTTTGATGATGCAACTCTTACGATTATTGTAAACTTGCGGCTTGATATACAACTATAACTATATATATATATATATATATATATATATATATATAAATAAAAGTGTTTTAATGAAGATGGAGTTAACTTATCTTTTTTCTTTGGGGTTAACTTTAATTCTCTATGCTCAGCTCAGTCACTTTTATGCGTCCCTTTATCATACGAAGATCAAGTACACATCTCTAAACATTACCTCAAAGATTCCTTTTCAAAGTATCTAAAACATCGAGTCACACCTGTCTTAAATGCATTTAGAAACATACTCTGCACCCCTCTGATGGTCAATGTTTGCTCCCAGAGGGGGTAAAAGTGATAATAAATGAGTTGGGTAATGATCAGCAACACCAGAATATTTTTTTCATGGCAGCCTTGACGAAGCCAAAGTGCCATGTTTGTTGGTTAAGAGAGGTGGACATAAGTTATTACATTTTTTTTTGTAGTATCCGTATAGTTTTGGACATTTCTGTGCTAATTAGTCCAAACCAGACCATTAATATCGAGCACAACGTCAACACAAGAGACTTGAGAATGGCCTGCACAATTTAGATTAGGTTATAGTGCTCTACCTTGAGAATATTTGTGACGGTGGGCTCAGCTCGCAGGATGAGACCTGGGTTTGGCTGGATGTTATTATTTTCTGCTGCTTTTTGTTTTGGGGCCAACTCCCTGTCCTCGGTCCTGAATCAAATTTGCAAGGGTGAGGAAAGGGTAGGGAGGGGCAGAGAGGAGACAGAGAAGGGGTAGTGGGATGTGGGAATAGGGTGTACTGCGTGAATTTGATGGCCAAAATTGAATTCAAGATTATTTAAAGGAAAAACAGAAAAGTTCAGAAAATGAAGAAAAAAATGAAAAGTTTCTCGCTCATTTTGGGCCCGTACCGTTTGGTTGTCAGACACTCTGTATTTGATTCTGTCAGCAGACCAAGCTTATTACACTCCTGTAGGAGCATGCCGAGGCAATCGCAACTATGGGAGGGAGCACATGAGAAATTATAAACATCATGGGCCGGTTTACCAGGAATTTAGCTGGCTCTCTTATCCACAATATCTTAGAACAAGATTAGAGGCTGTAGAGAATGCTGTAGGAGTCTGAGCACTTACTTGCATCTCTGATCTGCTTTGTCCAACAGTGGGGTGAGCTTGAGTAAGTAATGAAATGCATTATTCACATCCTCCATGAAGTCCTAGGGAACAAATCTCATGTCAAAAGGTGATAGTGAAATGTCCATCACTTTACATTTTAAGCATTGTTTTTCTTTTTTTTAAGATCATGGTTGCCACGCAGAAGTAAGCGCTCATGATGTTTTCATTGCATTAATCTGTCAGGAAGTCAAGTGTTTTACCTGTCCTTTGTCATTATTAGGATACTTCTTTAGTCGGAGAAGAACTTGTGGAATCTAGCATGAGGAAACAGATTTTTTAAGTGTGTTAACACTTGACAAAATTACGTTATACTGTCACTGTTGTCTGTAGATCCCGGAGGCAATACTTTGAATATTCCTCCATCTGATGTTTATTCATCAATCTTATATAATACTATGCACTGAAGTGCTTTTAGCTTGAGGCAATCATTTCAAGTAAATCAAGGCTAAAATCTAAAGAGACTAAAATGCCAGAGAGGAAATGTTGTTGAGAGTCAGCAGCACATGGAGATATGTACAGAAACATGAGAAAAGTAACATACAGGTGCAGTTTAAGACAAAAATGATATGGTAATAAGAACAAGGGTGTGAATATTTACAGATTCAGCAAATCACATTTATGTAAACCGTAAAAACAAGACTGTTTCTTAGTAATAAAAACTAATATATAAACTAAAAAATTATTATTACATTCTATTATTATTATTATTATACATTTATTGACACGAACGGAAGAATTTGGTGGAATCTAAATTATTTTACTTGAAGTGAAATTTTGTTCCTGATATCTTTTCACCAGTGTGTATTCAAATCAAAACGTCATACTCAGTATATGTCTGTATTACTATAAATAGATTAATTATAGAAAAACATATCAGTGTTTTTTGCAGTGAAACATATTATCATAGAAGTAAATACTGCCTTACAACATACATACATAAAATAAAGAAATAGCTGAAAACTGATATATGATATACAGATATATTATTTGTAGTATGATATTAAGGTATATAGTACATTTAATGGAATATGACAAAATATGAATTCCCACCAACGGACACAATGTTTGGGGCTTAAGTTACAAAGTTTCCTCAAACAAAATCACGAGGCATGCACATTAATTGTAAGAAAGAAGGACGTAAAAAAATCAGGCTGGGCAAAAATCAAAGACAAAAGCAGACCGATCTCACTTTGAGGAATGTGAAGGCAGTCCATTTCAGCTCTTCTGTGCCCTCTGGTGACTCGATGAGTCCAGTGAAACACGCTTTCCAGATCTCCAGGACAAAAAGTGGACCTGGGATTTGCTGTGGAGAACAAAACAATTTGAGAATATTCCTGTTGCAAAAATTAAACACAAAGAACAGCCGGCATTCACTTATAAGCTGGTTAGAAAGATATAGTTAAAAAAATTCAAAATTCAATGAAAAATCAATACTAATAATAAAGCATTATTACTGCACACCACACTGTATGAGATAGACAGAATATACATGTCTCTGTAATAAAATGTCCACCTGCATTCTCTTGATCATCATGAGCTGCTCCACCAGTGGCTGTGTCTCCCCTGCCAGATTCATGGTCCCTTCCAGCATGATGAAAGCATGGACTGATGGAAAGGAGGCATGTAGAGGGGGGTCACACTGTACAGACAGCATCAGAGGAATACTGAGGAAAGAGTTAGCACAAAGAATGTGGATTGTCATGATCTTTGAAACAGTGCATTGTCAAGTTGAAGCTGAGCAGGGCCATGCAGAAGTTTAAAAGCTTGATGCCTTCAATATTTAAGAATGAGGACTGGAATATACCCTTTGACTAGTGACAAGCTCTCCTCTAGTTTAGTTCTCAGTATTTGGTTGGGTACAATGTCGAAGCCTTCAATCACTTTCACCAATGACTGCTCTACATTACTCCAGGACCCTGTGGGGAAACAGCAGTAGAGACTATATTGATTTCCTGCTCATAACAACTCACAATAAATGTGAAGACTACGGATAGACTTTTTTTTAAATTTATTTCATCTCATCTTTACATTTTTCCGACAATCCCTTGTAATTCTGTCAAAATCTTTTGAGTTTACAGGTTTTCATGAAAGCAGAAACGTTATCGTAAAAGGCAGCAAAAATAATGCAGGTACCCTGTCCATTTTGGACATTATATGCATATGCGCACACACCTTGGTCCTCCAACCGAGCAATGTGGACTAGGGCTCTGTTCTTGGTACTGCTCATCAGAGCTTGAAGCCTCTCCTGGCATGCTGTCAAACTGGCCTCTGTGCCTGGAGATGGACCCAGTTCTCTCAGCCTCTCACAGTACCAGGCACAGCCCTGTAGCAGCCACACAACCACTCCCAGCAGAGCCCGACACAGCCCGATGCATTCCTCTGCTTTCCCGTGACAGCTACATAATGAGAGATGAGGCAGTGAGTCAGAGTGTTTTCTTTCATCAACACTCCACAAACAGCATAAAAATAAAACATTAGCCTTACATATAATCCCGACATGCTCAGAGGGTCTGTGTTGCTCATTAAGAGTTAGCAGTATGCAGCTGTAACTAAAGGTTAATGTCCAAATTAAATAAATAAAATGTGACAGCAGAACATTACTAATCTTGTTTTGTACGATCACTTATTCTAGTCCTGACCAAAACCTTGGATACAGCAATCTGGATAATCTGTAGGACATGTGAGTTACATTAATGGGAATGATAAGTAATTTAATCATAAAAAATAAACATTTCCCTCCAAATATGTTAATTTATAAAAAAGGAATCAGTGAACAAAGATGCATGAAGATTAAACTTACTGTATGGCTTACCCTCAATTATAGATCGATTAATCAATACGATAATATTTATATACTGGTGGTGCAAAGACATGGTTTACGAATGATGTGTATTTGGATTGGTTTGCCCTTCATGGATAACTTGACGGGTTTAACTCTAATAGTGTGAAAACAATTTTGCTGCTGTCTTTATTTTTTAGTAGTAAGAAAAAAGTAAGAATTTTCTAAATATTGGTGCAGAGCCATGGTGAAAAGATACACATAGAGCAGTTGTGTGGTCACAGCAATTTCAGTCAATTGTGCTACTGTAGCTCTTCTGAGGGAATGGATAAGAAGGTCTTTCCTTCACTATCACATGCATTAGTGAGTCTTAATTGCCCTTGGACCTGTCCCCAGTCCCTTTGGTAGGTACTAACCACTGGAGACTGAGAATACCCATTAAGACCAACAGTTCTGGAGATGCTCTGATGCAGTCATCAGGCCAGACACAATTTTCTCTTGTCAAAGTAGAAATTGTCAAAGATCCTTATGCTTGCCCATTTTTTCTGGTTCCAACACATCAGCTTTGAGGACAAAGTGTTTACTTGATATCTATTTTATCCCACCCAATGGTAGGTACTATTCTAAAGTGATTAATTGTTTTTTTGTCTTCACTTGCAAGTGGCTATAAGGTTATCGATCATCTCTATATTCTGGCAATTATGGCTGACCATAAATTACAGACTGATTTAGCAATACAAGTATTTATACCTAGCATTTACTTTAGAGAGCCATTTTTTCTATTATTATACAAGGATTACAATTAATATGGTTAGTACTTGTAACAAGGGTGGCAAAATTGCTCACTAAATTTGAGAGCGACAATAGTGTCATGATAAATACGCTGTGTAAATAAAGATTGATTGATGGATAACATAACCTACCTTAGACGATGGCAAAACATATCCATTATTTCCAACAGTGATTTGACACAAAGCTCCCGAGAGAAATCATCAAACTATCAGAAAAGAGACGGATTACAAAAAAATTGCTTGTATTACATGGTGAAATACATCATACCAAACATTCCAGGCATCATTACTTACTCTGCTGATGGCAGTAAGCACACTAGAATATGACACCATCTAAGAAGACAGAAGGTAATATTAATAAATTAACATAAAGACAGGTGGAAACATTTTAGAAATGAGACCACTAACAATGCAATATTTATCTTACCTGAGAGCTTATAGCATATTTTAAGTATGACAAAATAAGAGGGTTAGGAGAAGGTCCAATCATTGCCTGCTCCATCAGGGCCTCTGGAATTCATAAACATATTGTACAGCCACTTTACTATTGTAACAGATGTTATTGATTTCAAGACATCATCGTATCACTAACCTGCAAGGTTAAGGTAGTCCCATGTTGCTCCCTTTGGAAAGTGTTTCTTGATATTTATAGCCCACTGGTAGTCACTCCAGCGCTCCTTCCATGCTTGGAGAATGGCTTGCTTCAGATTGACTACCTTCATCCTGAGAGAAAATACCACTTTAATATTCAAGAACACATACATTAAAGTAGTTGTGTAGAGTGACACCATTCAGTGCATCTTACTCTAGCTAGCTTAGCTAGCTGGCGCTAGACGTTAGCTCGAGCCCCAATGAATTAGGAGGATACTATATGTTAACATACACAAATGCTACTTTAAACAAAACAAAAAAAGAAAAGACCCAAACACACTGCTTTGTTTTGGAATGTAATGCTTACCTGAGTTTCTCAGCTTTTCAAAACATAAGAGACATTTGCGTTTAGATACACCGCTTCACAATACAAAGTACGCCATATTTGACGCAAACAAAGTTAACGCTCATTGGTATACGTCATGACATCAGAGTATTCTTACCGCTGATTGGTTAGAGACGAGACAGCTTGACCAATTTTTCATCCTGATAGTAATGGCTTAACTGCAACGGAGGATGTCACTGTTCACTTATTAAAACATCATCGTTCAGCCAAAGTACTATGTAAGTACGTTTATGGTTCATAAAGAAAGCTAAGCAAAATTAATGAAAGATGCTAACATTCAAAAATAAAACAACAAATCAACTGAAATACTACATAATGACACCCGTTTTTATAATTATCACCTTTTTACAGTAAATTTGGAAATAGATATTTTCGTTGGCTATGTTCATTGACAGTGTGTGTCATTAATTTTAAGTAAATGTATTTGTCTACCTCCATCAGAGGTTAAGATTCCATCACAAATTGTCTTTGTATTAGTTTTTCTGTTTTCAGAATATTTCAAAACGTTAACTTCCATTCTAAGCAATTTTCACAAAGGGGTTGGATTTGGATTGTGAGAGCACAAAGTGAGGTTTTTAAGCAGATGCAGATCAAGTTGTAGATTTCTGTCCTTGGCAGAAATATGTTGTTTCTTATGTTTGTATTAGTTTTTTTCCGTAAATGAGCAACTTTGCCACCTACCTGTCAGCAACAATGAAGGTCAATGCAGTTACATTAGCATTCTTGCTAGGTCAGTTAACTAAATTTCAGTTAATCAGATTAATGTAAACTCATTTCTAAGCCCTGTATCAACACCTATCAATATTATAAGGATTATTATGGTTACACATTATCTACATATAGCTGTTTAAATCATGCTACATTTTGAATTATTAACTGCTCTGAGCCAACGCTTCATCGATTTAACTGCCCCATGCCTTCCCAGCACTGTGATAGCTTTTATTGGATAAACCGAAGTGAAATAGGTTTTTAGTTTGGTACAGCCAACTTAAACTAAATGCATGGCTTATGTGACATTTTTCTAGATATATCTGCAGTGGAACTTAGGAAATATGATAAATCCATAGGGAAGCTGGTTGTAAGTTGGATACACTCTTTTTCTGTGGCTTTTGCATTTGGGTTGTTGATTTTTCGCTTTTGTTTGAGTCTTTCTGGGCCATCGTATCTCAGGCATACGAGCGATGTGTAATCTAATAGCAAATATTTACCTACGGTATCAATAGTTCGGTAGCTAGCCCTAACTAAATATCCAGCTAGCTCACTCATTTTAGCTGAAATAATTAAAATAACTGAACTCTTTCTAAACTCACGGTCTGCAAGATCCTGCGAGTTTTGTCCAGTGATTAATTTGATCAAAAATGTCACATAAAGGAAAGTTAGAAATACACAAAAGCCAATTCATTAAAAAAGAATATTTATAAAAGGCTTATAAAATTCTAAAATAACTTTTTATTAGAATTTCGGCTAGTTATATTTTCCATGGATGGATTCATGGATATTTTCCATAGGAAACAGTGAAATGAACAGTTGTTTGACTCACTGCCTCAGTGTAATTTGATTTTTTTTTTTGCGTGTCCTTCCAACAGGGTTTTCTTTAAATTTCGACAAATCTTAGAGGTGGAAATACAAACGTTTCAATCTTTCATACATTCGATATACTATCATGACATCATTTGAACGTACTTGAGTAAAGTCCACTGCAAAGTTTGGGGTTGAGAGTTTTTCAAAACAATATTACATTAAAAAAAATCAAGTTTTCCACAACTAACCCCCACAAACTATATTTAGTTTGAACATTTTCTAACTCTTTTCACGTTTAAAAGTTCTATTAAAGATTTTCTATTAGTCTCCTTTCTGCTCTTGTACTCAGGTCTTCATCATGAATTAAAGCAGGTATTATGTTCTCCATATCAAAACCACACAACTGCCTCTGCAAGTGAAGGTCCTGAATTGAGTCTGCACTAACAAAGACCCTCATTTAGCCTGACATTGGAGATGTTGTCCAGACTAGACCCAGGTCTGTGTCCTGGTCTAGAGCCATGCCAGCCTGAGAGAGATGATCCATGTGTCTTGGCATATCTAGTTAGAGCAGGGATAGAAGGGTGATGAAGTTGTAAGGTGTGTGTGTCTTTGTGTGTAGGGACATTTGGGAAGAGGTATCCTATCCCTGTTATTGAGAGCTGAATTGTGAAGGGTGCTAACAGATTTGTTGAGATCGGAGAGACTGTAGTCACAGCTCCATGTCTGTTCTCATGAGTTTGCTGCTGGGGCAGAACCAGCTCTGAGAAAGAATCTCATCATTCTGCTCAGTTTCTGTATGATTTTCAATATATTTGCTGTAGCTCATCCCAATGAAACAGAATTAATCTAAACCATCTTAGTGTCAAATTGCAGTGAATATTTTATATTAGGATAATCTTTAAGACAGGGAGAGCAATGTTCACAATGGGACTTTACTGTTGTTTATCAGTTTCTCAAATGCAATTTTGTAGATGCTGGGTCACTATATTTATTATGGGTTTTGGTTATTTTTATATCAAATCCATTTGGGATTATTAGAAGCTTACCCATTCAACGCATGTGTACTTTGCACGTACAGGAGGAGGAAAATATTCTTCTAATATTTAATGGATTGTGCCTACATAGCTTGCACACCGTGTGAAAAGTCTAAATAACATTAGATTTTAGTTGGAAATTAATATCTAATTGATCCCATTTCCTTTTCTTCCACTCATCCAAGTTCGGGTCGCTATGACAGAAACAAGCAGGTAGAACAAACAAACATTCCACACATGTGGATTCAAACCCTGACCAGAATCCAACACTGATGATAGAAATTACAGTTAATGTTATAATTGGCAGCATGGTGGCGTAGTGGTTAGCATTGTTATCTTATAGCAACAAGGTTATGAGTTTGAAGCCTTTATGAACTCTGTAAAGTGTGCTTGAATTGTGGAGTTTGCATGCGTATGTTGCCTGTAGGTGTGATTGGTTGTAAAGAACTAGCAACATAATCAGGGCTTGCTCATAAGCTCCAGCCCACTCCCCTGCAAGTGGATATCAGTTTTTGACAGAGAACCAAAATTGAGGTCCAACTAAAATTGACATGTTAAAGCAATGTAATGTCTGTTAGACACTACAATTCAAATGTTATATATAAACCAGGTTTTCTTCGACCCAAAGGTGCTGGAATCAAACACCCTTAGAGGTAGGGTGTGAATTAACAAGAATTGTTTATTGCAAAAAGGTGCAAAAAGAATGAAGGGCAGGAGCGGGGCAGATAATTGGTCACAGTGTGGTAGCAGAAGAGCAGAATTCTTGAACAAGCTCAGAGAGGTAGGTTACCCACTTGGAAAAGAGAAACAGTATGAGTAAGAGTCCAAAAAGGTTTACAAAATGCCAACATTCTAGAAAAAGAGTCACAAACTCGGATACCGATGGGATAAATCAACGATCTGATGAGGAAGAGTGCGTAAATCTGGGGTTTATATTCAGCAGTCTTCAGGTGAGGTGATGAACCAGATTAAAGTCAGGTGGGCAGATGGCGTAGTAGGCAGGGTAGGTGAGCAGAGAGTGACAGGTAGCCACGCCCTGTTAACAAACTGGGAGAGACTGAACAAACAGGACAGGAGGAACAAAAGATGGAGAGGGAGGTGTACAACAAAGACATTCTGACAGTACATAGCGTCCTGTGCCAGCTGGACAAATGTTACAGTATAACTGCACATCTGTTACTGTTCTACTCACTTATATATGATACGTTATACAGTGTGTTATACAGTACGTGTGTTATACAGTGCATGTGTTATACAGTGCGTACGTTATACAGTGCATGAAATCACAGTCGGTCTCTAAATATTTCCCGTTCTTTCAAAACACATCCAGGCCTTTGGGCATACAGTGGTAATGAGCAAAGTTTGAAAGCCAGGAAATGTGAGATCTTCCCACATGTCCCCTCCAGTTGTCCATTCATGATACTCTATTACTTGGGATAGACTGGAGGCACCTCATGTACTGAAGAGGAGGTACGGCCCATAATATGCTGGCATGTTGAATGGTGTCCTATTCTCAGATCAGACCATCCATGCGGATGTACTGTAGTCACTGGTAGAACAGCTGATGATTAAAAGAATATAAATGAACATGCAGTTGGGAAGTCAAATGTTAAAGTTGTAGTTGGCAGTGCTTTTTTGACTCTGGCACCAAATATTAGTTGTATATGTAGACATTAAATATATCTGACTTTGGTGGTGGATTATCCCACCTCTCAGATTGTTTAGTTTAGTTATGCCATCTATCTGTTTGTCTGTCCATCTATCTATCTATCTATCTATCTATCTATCTATCTATCTATCTGTCTGTCTGTCTGTCTGTCTGTCTGTCTGTCTGTCTCTCTCTCTCTCTCTAACCCCACATCCCTATAACCCCCTCACAGTTTGAGCTTATGTATTCATGTATATAAATTCCCACAAGATAATATTATCATATTCCTCAGACCTCCAGTATATATATATTTGATGTTCACTATTACCGGATCTACCGTTAAGTACTTTTAGCGGTGAAAGTGTTGGCCCCAGAGCTGCTTGAGGCTTGATACTGAGGAGCTTTATATAGCCGCTTCAACACGATCTCTCCTCATTTCAGTCCAGGCTAGAGGGAATTTGTTCCAGCATTAATTATAACTAGCCTGGCCCGCCACTCTGGTTAGCTGCAGTCTGCACAAAGTATAAGGCTTTTTGTTTTATATCATGGAAGCAAATGTTTGAGTCCTGGCCCCAGCTGGCTTCATCAACTCTTCCCTGTGACTCAAAGGAGGGACATTCCCAAAGGAGCCTGGGTGTCAACTGGCTGTTACATAATTTATACAAAATATCGTCCATCCATCCATCTACTTATTCATTTTTATTAACTGCTAATGCTGTGCAGAAGGTCTGGAGCCTTTTTAGCAAGAGGCGGGGTACATGATGGTCAAGTTACTGATCATTCATACAAGAATGAAGAATTTGTAGTCATCAATTTGCCAATATTGCATGTTTTTTGACTGGGTGGTAGCTGGAGTACCTGGAGAGAACCCACCTCAACACAGGGAAAATGTTCAAATACCACACAGAAAAGCCCCACACAGATTTGAACCAGAACCCACTCCTCTCACAGTGAGATAGCTTTGGGAACCGCTACACCGCTGTGACTCTGAAGCTGCTGGTTACAGTTATTTCATGATGGATATCTCCTCTTCTCCCGGTGCAAAGGTCATCGTGCCTACTTGTCTGCTGCTCTGTATTTCGTCACGGAGTCACATCCCCAGGTCACCTCGTTCATCACCACAACCATCTTCGCTTTTGTTACCCTTTTCACTGAAGCTAAATTCAACTTGAATACAAATAACTCATCTGCTTCTCGGGTCTAAAAATAATTGGCTCGAATGGTCTTCCAGCTGATGAAATGTGGTTGGATCCTCTGCTCCTGCAGTCTAAATGGCAGCGTTCTTGAGCAAGACTCTGAACCCCAAGCTGCTCCGGATGGCTGTTCCGTTGGTTTGTGAATGATAGTGTGAATAGATATCGCTCCTGATGAGTAGATGGAGCTTTCCATGGTATTTTCTGCCACCACTGCATCAGTGTGTCTGAATGGATGAATGCTCTCTCTTGATTTAAAGCATGCGTGGTCGAGCAAAGGAGAAAGGCTCTACATAAGTACAGTCCATGATCACTAAAGAGTTACAATTACTGAACATGATAAATGCTGATTCATTTTATTGCCATCTTTGCACCCTATACACCTTGGCCTGGGTAATTTTACATGAACATTTCCTTGTCTTTCATTTTACAATCCCATTTTACTTCTCCAATCTCTCCAGATTCCCCTTTGGGTCAATCTTTTAAATGCCTGTGGAAGAGCCAAGCATTGGTCATCCATGCAGAATCTTGTCACAAGCTGCGGTAAAGGTGACACGTGTCTGGAAGAAATGAAGATTGAAGAATTAAGAGTGCATGTATTTGAGGGTAAAACGAAAGGACGGGCTTGTGAAAACAATTTTGTGCCAGAAGGCTGCAACAAACAGCCCAAATAGCTGAAGTTGAATTGTTGCCTACACCTGACATGGATTCAGGGCCATTAAACGGGAACACCCTGGAATGCATGCAACCAGTTGAGAGTAATTTTAGTAACTGAAGTCACGGTCCTCTTATTCCAGTGGCTACCCATTCGAACTGTATGGCATGTGTTTGGGATTACATACCAACCATCTCCCTTACAGGGCTGTTTACCCTGACATGCCCTTGATTATTCAGGACTTCTTTGCACCTAATCCAACTCCTACAGTACACTAGCGAGTGACATCATAGCTGATAAAAGACGGATCGATTTCAGCGTGAAGTCAAATTCTAAAGTCAGGTCCTGCACCAATGAAAATGTTTTTATGCTTTATGAAGTCATTGACGCTGTGTAGCACTAATCCTGAGCTTCACCTCTACACCATGTGTGTGACACCGAGCAACGCAAAGCGAACATACTGAGACCCAACGCCTGAGCTCCGCATAAATAGTGGCCCGCACATTAATCCTTCATTCGTCATCCACTGTGGGTGACCTAATCATTGCAACCTGACTGATTTAGAAACAAATAGTGCAAAGAGTTCAGGATTATTCATCACCAATCAAAATTTTTATATCTTTTTTGTTTTAACCTCTTCACTCTGTTACACCAATGACATACGTTTTGAATTCCATTCTTTCTTATCAGTAACTTTCAATTCAATTTTTGGCATTTAATGCATCATCCACAATAAAAATATGAAGGAAAATCCTTCTATATTTATCTCACTTGAATGACAGTGTTGTTATCTACCTGTTTCAATAAACAGCTCAAAGGCCAGTCTTAATGCTCAAGTACGATTTTTTTTACTTTGATTGGATTTTTTGTGTGTAGCCGTTTACATTACTCTTAAAATGTGTCCTATAGCAGACTCCAGTATGAACACTGCACTTTCCTAAACTGACCTGCATGTGCGAAAGAACAATAACAAAGACGTCATATGCAGAATGCAGTCAAAACAGAGATATAATGGAGGCCACTAAAGTTAGTATGAAAGCTTTCGTTTATAATGAAAGTGTTTATAGTGATGTTTTCGAGGAAAAGCGACTCCCGCCGGCGCGGCTTTGCTACTAATATCAATGACGCAAAGTCGCATGAATTCCGATATGACGGTTCCGGACTGAGGTCTCATTGCATAAAATCCGACCTGTTTCCGACATAGGACCAAATATGGAAGTAGCCCGTATCGGAACTGGAAAAACTCAAATTCCATGTGGTTTGTTAAGTTCACCCTGCTATAAAAATTTCGCTTTAACGTCCAATAATTTTTTTCATGTGTATACAGAGTACAATGTAACAAAGATAGCTAAAAGTGAAGTATCCATACTATTCAGTGTGACAGCGCCACTACTTCCGCACAATCAGTGTGTTGATGTTGGATGAGCTAAATGGGATGCACCCATTATTCATGTTATTGTTTATACCTTTGCTTTTCCAACTCTCGCATAACAAAATGGCCGCTAAAAACACTTAATAGTATGATTTAATGCTTAAAAACTAGCGCTACTACACTTCTGACGCAGTAGTCGTGGTAATATCAGTCTCTGGTGTGTCTGTATTGATCTGGCAGTCAGCGGCAGGCCTCTCGCCCAGCTCAGCAGGACCAAAAGGCTCCGGGTCCCGCTGATCGTTTGTGTGTCACCGTGATTAATTGATGAGCCTTCTTGAATAGTTGGCCGGGGACCAGGAAGTCATCTGACTTCCCCGATCTCCCTTCTTAAACCGGCCCTCATGTTGATGCATGACCTCAGCGGCCACTGCATCCGTTCATCAGGCGCGACGACGGACAGTGGTGGACAACAAAACGAGATTGAAACAAACTTCTTTTTTTTTCACAGTTAATTTTTAATTGAATAAATTAAATGACTTTGAATTAAAATCAAAAGCCCAGTAGACATCTCGCTGGACATAGGAAGACTTCTACAGAGGTCAGAGGTTTTTTCTAATCATCCCTTTAAGAGAAATACCTGTTTAATCATGAGAATCTGTGCTGAAATGAAACAACAGAAATGAAAGCATCGGAAATGGAGACAAGAAGCGTATATTTCTGCCTCTAAGTAGTGATTTCATTGAAGTACTCTTGATTAAAAAAAACAAAAACAGAAAGTTATTGACTGCTGTATCTATCAAAATGAATTTTGTACAAAAATAAGCAGGCTTGTTCGACCTGGCTGCGCCCTATAATACTCTCTAACCCTGCTATGCCCTTCCCTTTATAAACCATTATATTTAACTATTAATGTTGATTCAAATTTCTTTTTGAACGGCTCAGGTGGGAAATGCCGAAGCTTGAAAAAGCTCTACAAAAGCATGTAGTCATCATTGCATTTCAGTAACGTGGCATGTTTTCGCGTCACTTTTTTTTCAACCACCGAAATGTTGTGAGAAGGTGCAGAACATTCACACATCAGTGTAAAGAACCTTCCCAGAAGGCAATGAGCATAGACATTTATGTGGGGGTGGGTAAAGAGTGCTTCACTTATTAGCCAAATAATCCTTACACTTTCTGAGAAAAAGAAAAGGAAGAAAAAAGCAACATTTAAATAAGAAATATCATAAAGTCAAGCATACGACTAGCGTTGAATGACTATTAGGAAAATATCAGTCATTGTGACCAAAATAACAACCATTGTATGGTTCTCCTCTTTCTCGCCGTATCCTGTATGTTTCCTATGAAATCTTTTCATCATCAAAGTTAACTAAAATTGTTACACGAGATGTCAACTTTCTAATGAGGTAATAGATGAGCTCAACTCGATAAATAAAGTCTCTTATATATGTTGAGGTCTGAAAGATAATCGGGACGAGGTACTTAGATTAAAAGTTCATCTTGGATGTGACTGTACATGCCAAAGAGAACTAAAATGTCATCATGCATCATAAAAGTATCTCTTATAATATGATTGAATCTGTTCTTGCTACTTAAGAAGGTGATCAGTTTGCTTTTAGCTTTCGATTGAACTGGGATTTGCTTTAATTAATGGCATATTATGAGTGATTTAGATTTGTAAATACATCATATACAAATATTTTTTGCTGGAATATGGATGGGGAAGATTCTAATTCATACCAGAGCTACTCATCATCATTTTACGGTATTAAATCTGTGAAATCAATTGAGTACAATAAAAACACAAGGCCTGTCACCTGTTCTGTTAATCAAGAAATAGGCCAGTGCACCTTCACTGTATTAATAGAGAATTATTAGAAAATTGCTCTTAAAACTAACTCTCTAAAGTGGGCTTTGTGTTTATTGCTTCTATCAGACCTCGGACCAGTGTTTAAACTAGGTGTATTGCTAAAATACATTTAGCTGTCTACAGTAAGTTATGTTTTTAAAAGCTAGAGGAATCACTATGGGGAGTGAAAACAGAGGAATCTGCTTTCTCTTCTTTCTTTTTTTCACTTTGGCTCATCCATCAGCTTCAACATTACTGAAAATGATACCAGGGTTTTGGCCAAACTTAGTCTCGAACACATTGCTTTTACATGTCTAAGGATACATTTGATAATAGATAATAGTTTGTCGTGTGACGAAGCTATAACCCCGATATGTTATCGGAGTTAGAGCGAGGCCATACATTTGGAGTTTTGCATTACAGTAAAATTGTAAGGAGTCATTGAATCCCTGAAAAATTGGGGAGTCAGAAAAGCCACCGCCGCAGATCCTTTATGTTAATGCAATAACTCAAAAGCTGTTTCATGGATCAATTTCAAATTTGATGCTATCATAGACCTTAGTGTGAGGAAGATCTGGGTTGATTTTGAAAGGTTGGTTGTATATTTCAGAGACTAGGTGGAGCTTTATCTCCAAAAATCCTCAAGCCATTAATTCTCAAACGTTGGTCCAATGTAGAATGTACATTTTATTTCATAAGTCTTTGAAATATCTCTTTACTTACAGTCGATGTCTCTCATGGACACATGCAACGCACTTGATCATTTTAAATCAGGTTTTCGTCCACGTCACACATCTGAATCTGCACTCGCTTAAGTGACCAGTGAGTTCTGACTCGTAGCTGATGCTGGCAATTGCACTGTTTTAATTCTTTTGGATCTGAACTCTGCTTTTGATCAATTAGATGATGCAATCCTACTGGATGACCTTGAAGAGTGTGTGCATTAGAGAGCCTTCTTATCTAATTGGACTTTCTCTATAGCCATGGGCAACAATTCCTCATCTGTGACCCCTCTCACATGTGGTGTCCCCCAAGGCTTGACCCTTGGCCCTTTACTGTTTAGCATATACGTGCTGTCACTGGGACGTATTAGCAAATACTAAATCGGCTATCATTGCCGATGATACACAGATCAATGTCCCATAAAATTTCTGGTCAACAGGGCGATCTCAATATCAATCTTGACCATCTATGTTCCTGTCTGTCAGAGATAAAGTGCTGAATGTCACAAAACCTTCTCAAACTTAATGAAAACAAGTCAGAAATAATTGTCTTCGCTCCCCTGAAGTCCATCTCCATCTTAAAGAAACATCTAGGACCCCTGGCCTCAAATGTCAAACCTGCAGCCAGAAATATCGGTGTGATGTTTGAGGGTGACCTTTCTTTTAAAACACAAATAAGTAATATTATTAAATATTGCTTTTATCAATTAAGGACCATCTCCAGGATAAAGTCCTTCCTCTCTCGAGACCATATCAGACCTGTTTTAGCCTCTCTTCACTGGTTACCAGTTCGTTTTAGAATCGATTCCAAGATCTTTCAGGTTACTTTTATGGATAAGCTTACAGCTACATCACTGAACTGCTCCACCCATATGAGCCTGGGCGCAGTCTCAGATTTTCAGACAGAGCTCTGCTGGCTGTTCCTGAGACCCGCCTCAGAACTAAAGGTGACCGGTCTTTTTCAGTCAGGAAGGACCCTTCAGTTCTGGATCTCCCTGCCTGAGGAGCCAAGGCTCGCACTATCAGTACCATCCTTTAAGACAAATCTTAAAGAGACATCTTTTCAAGAAAGCTTTTTAGTCTTCCCAGTTGGTCTCTTATTGGTTCTTGTTATTTGTGATTGTTTTCTGTCATTGCTGGTGTCTCCTAATTCCTTGTTTTATCATGTAAAACACTTTGTAACTTATATTTGAAAATGTCTATACAAATGGGTTTTATTATTGGTAGTAGTATTATTATTAGAAGTATAAATTTGGTGCATACGAATGGACTCGAGGAGATCCATATTGCATATTTCATGTTTTACTCAAATAGTTTATATATCGCTCACTAGGGGGAGCATTTTCATGAGATCAGTGCCTGTTTGAAAGCAGCCTTCTCCCAATCAAAAGATCGGAGGTAGCCGATTCAAACCCCATTATTAAAAACACTATTTTCTGACATAACCTCACATTTAATTTGAGTTGATTTGATTTAGGGGCTTTTTGGGGGGATATGGGCCTTCTGTTGGGGACAACAGCATATGCCTAGTTAAATTTAGCCACTGTTAATGTAAAATTATTGGAAATTTCAGGCCAGAAACTGTTAGTATTCGGGCAATGCTAATCCTAAAAGTGAAGTGTTGTGTCAACACATTTATCCTTGAGCTGCTTCTTAATAATTCAGTACGTTTTGGATAGTTGTTGGGGTAGAAAAGCCCAAACTAAACCTTACGATTCAAAGCCAATTTGGCTATAGGTCAACTCTGCACCAAAGAAACACATTAAGAATATTTCTCAGTCTTGTGTTCTTTCTGTGCACATTTTAACATTATAGCAGTGCTATCTCGCTAAAATCTCAGTAGCGATTCCCCCACCTGATTCCCTTGTTCGTATGCATAGATTCTGTTTATGTGGATTTTTCCTCATCTTAATTTAGATCCAGATAGATAATGGAGGGAAACTTAATACAGATTTTATTTGAAAATAGTTATTAGTTAAAGTGGTGAAAGTATATTTGGACTTGAAGGTGCATTTCTTTGCAGGCTTACAAAATGGCTATTATAAAGCTATTTATTTGATGAATGAGACCCTGGATATTGCGATTCGAGCTACAAAAATTTGTAAAATACAAACATCTTTTGAGTGTGATTGTGCTTTAGTTATTTTGCTTTTTCTTATTTACTTGACCACTTAGCAGGATTGTGCATATTATTTGTAGGCCAGTGCAGCCAAGTCATGACATTTACTGGCTTGTAAGTTGTTAGTTGTTTTAAGATTAAAATATGTGCCATTAAAGAAATTATAGACAATTTAAGATCAGTATATTCCCATTATGCTCTTCATTGTGCAATTAAGTATGAATACTCTTCCTGTGTTTTGCGATCATACAAACACATACTGAAATTAAGGTGTTGAATCATGTTATTCTCAGCGGTTCATGGGTCGGATGTTTTATCATGGCTCGTTGCATCTGAATGCTGCAGTGCACACATTTTCAATGTGTCACTGAGCGTAGGTCCAGGAAGCTACAGCGAAGTGAGGAGAGCTCCAGGGAGGCTATGTAACACTGTTATTTGTACCTAAGAACAAGTTTACGTCGCAACTTGTATTTTTTTCAGAGATGGTTTGTGGAAACCGATGCTGCACACAAAACATAACTTACCTAAGCCATGTATTTACACCTAACATTTGATCATAAGGTTCTGTTATCATCGTTTTTTTTTGATGCAAAGTCATCGAAGACCCTAAACTCAAAATGACCCTATGAAAAAAAGATTCAAGTTTCCGTGAAGGAAGAAGGTCATTTCTCTAGCCTTTCTCTTGATTGTAGACATTCCTTACCACACAGTTCTAAGCTCTGTGCTTTTGCTTTTCTTCATTCCTTCCAGTTCTGTTGGTATCACACTTCCAATCTTTCACAGTAGTCAGATTTCCCTATGGCACTTTGCATTGTTCTGCATTTTTAACCTTGGATAAAGTTATTGAAAGTTGACCATTGGGTCATGGGTAGAGGTCATATCTCTGACTCTCTACGATATGACCTTTGGTCCAGTGCCCTGTTGGCTTGCAAGCGTTCAAACTCATGCCGGCTGTTCTGTTCTGGACTCAGATTTGCCAGTGCCCTGCTGCCACCACCTACATCTTGCTCCTCGTCATCGCGGCTCAGAAAGGCCAGCTCATTTTCATAACAGAACGAGTTAGAGCTGGGCAACAGGAACTTGTTCTCCACGATGTCCTTGGCACTGCAGCGGGGGGTGGACGGCACCTCATAGGTTTTGTGAAAGTGAGAATAGTCCACCTTGTACAGATTTTTCTCTTCAAACAAGACCGGTTCAAAACGGTGACCCCAAAGGATTTCAGAGGCCAAGTAGGAGCTGCGAGCCTGCGTGGTCATGGCGGTCGCTTCGACCATCCCCTCTAAGATGACGATAATCTCAAAGTCTGCTGTCTCCAAGTCCTGTTCGCTGATCCCAAAAAGGGGACTCTCCTCATCTATCTCGTGGAGAATAGTTATCGGTGAAACCAAGAAAATCCTGTCCAAACCTTTGTCGAAGCCCACATCCACGTCTATCTGATCCAGAGGAATATACTCCCCCTCGTGTGTGATCCGGGGTTTAATGAGCTGTGCCCTGACGTGGGCCTCTACAATGTGACTCTTACGAAGGTTCCCTACCCTCCACATGAGGCACAACTTTCTATCCCGCATGGCAATGACAGCGTTGTGGCTAAACAACAGAGTTTCTGCTCGCTTCTTGGGCCTCGCCATCTTGGCCATGATGGCGCCAATCATAAAACAGTCAATAATGCAGCCTACTATGGACTGGAAGACCACCATGAAGACAGCCACTGGGCACTCCTCAGTCACACAGCGGTAGCCATAACCTATGGTAGACTGTGTTTCAATGGAGAATAGAAAAGCGGCCACAAATCCATTGACCTGAAGGACACACGGAGTAAAGTTGTCATCTCCGGCGGGGTTATCCAGATCTCCATGTAGCAAAGCAATGACCCAGAAGGCTAAGCCAAAGACTAGCCAGGAGACAACAAATACAAGGGTGAAGACTGACAGCATCCACCGCCAGCGAATATCAACACATGTGGTGAATATGTCGGCCATGTAGCGCTGCGGCTTGTCCTCCATGTTGGCAAACTGCACGTTGCACTGGCCATTCTTCTTGACAAAGCGGTTGCGGCATTTGCGACGTGTGTGGATTTTGCCATTGCCAAAACCATTCATGCCATGCATGGTAGTGAGGCGGAGAGCCTCTTCCTCTGATGACACAATGCTGTAGCGGTTGATCCGTCCTACACTCATGCTCCTGGCCGCGCCACCAATTGCACGGTCAGAGCAGAAGTGCAGGCTTGGAGTCCCAGTATGCGATCGAGGCCCCTCACTGCGAATTCACCGGCTGAACTCCATCTGAGAACGTCAAAGTCACGGATCTGGGTCGGAGCCTCGTGCTGTAATCCAGTCCCTGCAGAACGTGTCAGAGTAGGACAATGTTAGCATGTTTTTGTCACATAATGGTTAAATCACATCATACCTGTGAGCAAACATTTCCAAAGAGCCAATTATAACAGTTTTTACTAACAGACCCAGAATTACCACAGAAGTCAACAAGGGTAAAATACCAAGATAAGAAATCATTGACGTAGTTCCTGTTATTTACAATTCTTGAAAAAGTAAGCTTTATCTATATAAATAAAAGAATGAAATACTTTAAATTCTCACAGTATAAGAAGGTATAAGATATTTGTTGAAAAAAATTAAATAGAGTTACTTCCCAAGGAAACCCTCATTCCACATAAATCCCAACACAGAAAGATCCCAAAATTCAAATTACAACCATGGAAACGAGAAACTGCGAATAATCTAAGTTCCTAAATAACCTTCAGCACTTGAGTGTTGTGTGCAGAAAGCTTTGTGGAAAAGTAATGAATAGTATTTGAGTATTTTCTCCAGAAAATTAAACAAATAGTTACAAAGTCCAAGTTCAGGTTGTAACTATGAAAATTGAGCAAATAAAAATGAAATCCATTGATGTCAAACGACACCACTTATTTTATTCCTGGATGAGGATAATATAATAAGCTGCTTTGATTTGAACAACCAGATAAATCTGAAATGGATGAACTTGAAATTAAAATAAAAGTTTCTGATTATATAAGGACACTCAAAACTGTGAAATGAAAAATGACACAAACAATTATTTTTCCATGTAATCTTCTTACTTCTAATGTATTCTTCTGTTGATTTGACATTTGTTAAAAGCCTCTCCTTTACTGAGTTCATGATAAAGTTTTACAGTTTGTTGAATATAGTTAAGCCTTTATGATAAACGGTATTTTCCTGTCCCACTCTCAAGTCTTAGGGTTTATAGAATTAGCCTCCTTGAATGGTTCCTACTTCTTTTCACAGTCTCGCTCTCATCACGACTCAGTGGGCCTGCCCTGGAGGGTCCTCGTGTCTTTTCATGTCGCCAGGGTAACTGAGAGGCTGGTCTCAGCTGGCATCACCTGTGCTTTTCTCTTTATATATCATGGAGACGGCGTAGAGGATAAGTCCTCACTTATCTGATGTTTATTATTCTATTATGTTAGACTACTCATGTTTTTCATGAAATCAGGACGTCTTATTTTAGGCCTACCAGAGATGGGAAGGCTGCATGTGAGTTCTCGGCACGGCTCGGTTGTATTTATAGAGTAACGGCAGGAAGCCATACCGTGATCTCAGCCAACAAGCTACGGCCTTCTATCGGTTCTAAGTTTGACTGTCCTTTAAGTGGGATACTTTTTTAGGGACAGTAGAGAGATGTGTGTGTGTGTGTGTGTGTGTGTGTGTGCGTGTGTGTGTGTGTGTGTGTGTGTGTGTGTGTGTGTGTGTGTGTGTGTGTGTGTGTGTGTGTGTGTGCGCGTGTGTGTGTGTGTGGGTGTGTGTGTGTGTGTGTGTGCGCGTGTGTGTGTGTGCGTGCGTGTGTGTGTGTCTGCGTGTGTGTGCATTTAAACCATAGTCTTAGGAGATTTGCATGTGTGCCCCTGATTCCATGGACTCTCAATCCTCACTTTGTGCAAAGATGCAACTTTTTCTTTGGCCCCATTCTGTACAATTTGCGGTTTTTATTAATCATGTTTCCGAGGGATGCTGTAAATTTAGGCCGTGTCAGGGCGCTCCAACAAGCAGGTAGTGCAGTCCCCCCCCCCATGCTCTGACCTTTATTACATAGGGACTATAGCTGCATACTGACACAACCTAATTCCATCTTATGCATGGAGTATGTGACAACATACTGGATTGCTATGAATTGAATTTTGCAGTATGTCCATAAAGTCGTCACATGTTTTTATTAGCCAGGCAGCAGATAACCTGACCATTGCACCGGATGTGGAGTCTCAGAGTCAACATCTTTTTTACCCCTGAGGACTGACTGAGGCCCTTCTGGCAGACAGCTTTTATCGCCTGGCCACATCCTTTCTGTGTCTGCCCGCCTGATTTGGGCCCTGAAGACCTGACAGCTCACTCATGTGCGTTCCCAAATCCCAGGTGCCCTGCCGTCTGCCAAACCCTCGCACTAATGCCGCCTCACTCGCGCTGTTTTAGGTGGAACTTCTCCTTAACCGCAGGCAGATTACCTCACCCGCAATTATATCACTAGACTATGCTGTAGGTAAATGTGGTGGTCCAATTCTTAAATAAACCTTTTCTCTTTTGACAGTATCACAATAAATCAGACGGAACAGAGCTGTTAATAAAAAAATAAGAGTCTACTCTTAAATATATGGATCTGTCAACAAGAACAAGCCTTTAAAATTTACCCAAACAGGCTATTCAAGCATGTTGGTGCTCTTTGGGTCACTTAGTGGGGGTAGGGCTTGGCTTGGCGCCATAGTAACCACAGTGGCTGTGTTATATAATCGAGATGAGTTTTGAGTCTGAACTTGTTGTACGTCTTGGTCTCGGCATGCATGACCTGAGCAGACCCACATGCTGTCCAGTCTCCATATCATAGTTCCGTAACAAAGGGACCATTTTTAGTCACTGCTGATGAGAAGCTGCCAGGGCCAGACTTTGAATCCAGTTATTTAGCCTCCATCTACTATATCTACATGTCTTACCTGTAGATATCGGTTATTTGTGTTAGGTATAAGCATTTTTAAAATAAGAAATGAAAAAGTCCAGTCAATCCTGGTTTAAATGAATATGTACATTTAAAAAAAAAGTGTAGCCAAGATCAAATCCTGCAACAAGCATATTTAAACTTACTGGTACAAAGAAAAGGCAATATGTTGATGCAAGCTCACTGCATTTTTTAAACTGTTGTCTGCAATCATTACATTAAAATTATTGGATATGATAAAACTTAATTACATGTTAATATCAGTACCTTTGATAGCCACACTATATCAATATCTATAATAATATAATACCATTTACTTGATCACTTTATCAATATAATGGAACCTAATATATCACATAATATCACATATATGATACAACAGGAGGTTGACCAATGTGCTGCACAGCATTTAATATGTTTAATATGTAATGTGTATTTATCACCTATCAGGTCCTAATGCTGCATCTCAAAATTCTGATTGAGGGTCAACCTTTTTTGTTTGCCATTACAGATTTTGCCTTTTTGTGAGGGAGGCTGTTGTTGCATCTTGCAGAATAAGGCGGGACATGACATTTTATTCACACTCGGACTAATAATTAAATGACAAACCATTTGTGAGCTAGTCCTACTGAGAAGTGACAAAGGGAGATGATGAGCTTTCTGGCTTATTAGGATGAATGCGATAGTTAATGTGTATGTGCAAAATAATGGAAGGGGATATGGGGAAGAACAATGAAGCGGCGCCGGAGAGGTTATTTCATCACAAGACAGGAAACTGAGCTCCACCACTACGATCACGGCCCACCTCCCAGGGCCATTGTGACGGAAGAGCCAAGGCTCAGGTGTCGGCGTATTTTCCTATGGCTCACCACGCGGGGCTTATCTTGTCTCAAGTGACCTACAGGTATTTTCCTATAGAAAGTAACACCGCTTCACTACGCAGAGCGCTCTCTGATTGACAGGTGTGTAGAACAAATACTAGTGTTCGGTTTGTTTTCAGATGTGTTCCAGTAATCAGGGGCATTTCATAGGCTTTCTAGACAGCAAGACAAGAATAGGGGCTGTAAGATTCAGTATGTAGGCCATCCCCTGTGCCCAGATGAGAGCTCAGGTGGTTGCAGAGACTAGTGTTCGTGAAGAACTCACCTGCTCACATCGGTCTAACAGCTGCTATATTCTATGCATGTAGAGCAAAAATCTGTAGTTGTTTTTTTTGACAGGCTTCACCTGTAGCTCTTCTACCCTTCATACACCTGGTTCCCTTTGATATATAATCCCAACATGTGAGGGCTTTTTGATCCATTTTGTGCCGCTTTTGTAATTGCGTGTATTCATCTTTGATTGACTCGCTCCTGTAACAAACCTGAACTCTTTCATTTCCAGCTTTAAGCGGTTAGCAGAGCAGTCAGGCTTACATATGTTACGTTTCTGCTAGACAGAATATATGAAGGCGTAAGGAGAGGACAAATACGGGCCAGATCGTGTGTCTGTAGCTTCTATGTTTCATATAATCAGGTCGTCTGCATGTTAAATGGCTCCTTTGAATAATCAGTGATTCATCAGAGTTACACTGAGATGAGAAGGAGGACGAGGTCATTGAACTCCTCCATCTCATTTTCCCCTTTTTTTTTTTGGTAGAGAAGTGCAGAACCTGAAGCAACACGTCTATCCATTAATCCCCACTTGTGTCTGACAACTAATAGATGCTTCAATACTGATCAGATATAATGGTGTTAAACTGTGGATTTGTCCTTAAGGTGTTTGGTCAATTAAATTGGGGATGATAATTCAGAAATGTATGTTTGCTTTCGGTAACTGAACATGTCATTCTACCAATTTTACTACAAACGAATGATTATTATGAACTATTTTTGAAAATTGTTATTTTTGTAGGTCAAATGTAAAAAGCCAAAACTATATTCCCATCAATGTTCGCCATATTTCAGATAGATCCTAAAATTGTTCATTCTGCTTTCCAGAATTACTTTCAGATTTTTTAAAATTAAAATTAGTTTATATTCATTTTATTTTTATATTTCATTTTTCTGTTGACTGAATAATTGATTATTTAATATGTTCAGCAGTACTATTGTCGCACCATATGTTAAACTGTACAGCTTCAGTCTTTGACACGGAAAGAGACAATTTAAACTCATCACTGTACACAACTGGATTTTTGTTTAAGGTGATTACTTTTAATTTTTCGATTACTTTTCCCCTGAACCTTATTCGTAGAATTCTTTTTGTCTTTGTGTTTTATTTGTTTTAACCCCTTTGAGGGTATCAGACCATCAATGTCATCTCCAGATATTTTCAGGCAGGGCCTTGAAGGCCACTCCACGATCTAAGCTAAAGGCTAAAGGTGAGGTATGCTGCATGACGTCATTCGACAGAAAATACTTTTTTCAACAGTTAACACTCTGTGTCAGTGGATTTTAAACATGAGAGGGAGAATACAGCCACAAATATACTCTTTTAATTTCTAGTATAAACCTTTGATCAAGATGAATAGTATAATAGAAATAGGCGTAACAGCATTTTTAGCAGTTTTATACATTTTATACCAGTTTGGTAGGAAGGTTGTCAGATTTAATTGTCATTTAATTGATTTGAGTTGATTATATCAGCAATCTGATTACATTTCAACAGAGGGATTGTGCTCTAAAGATCATTTTGTTCCAGAGCCACTTTTATGACAAAGACCTGTGACATCAAACACTGATGGGAAAAAACATGCTACAAGTTTGACATGAAGTTTTCCGAGCGTCTCTTACCTTTGTTCCTGTCCGTCCTCCCCTCAGGCTGCAGAAACGGAGGGTGTTATAATCTCTCCCAATGCCCCTGTATAACAATCTGACGCATTCTCTGCATCTGTCCCTGCATCTGCTCCGTCTTCCTGCGTTAGTCTAATGCCGGAGAAAACCACTCCATCATCTTCAGCGCGAGGCACAGACCCCATTTTAATTTCTTCATCATGGCTTGATGTCTCGCCTTTCTTTGCAGGTGCTGATCTGCAAGCAGAGATGACACGCAGGATAAATCACCCCAGAACCTCGGGCCAAGTCAGTCGGTTGTTGCTGGACATGAAGACAAGTACAAAAGGTGGATTATTCCAGTGGAAATTCAGCTTTTGGTATCTCCATTTTCTGCAGCAATGTCTTCACCTTGTCTTCTTCTCATCCTTCATCTTCACTGGCATGAACTCTATCTTTCACATTTCTCATAAACTCCACAATAACCCCTCCCTGCTTATTAAATGAACATCTCTCTCTATCAATCTTTTGCATCTGATCTGCTCGGACTCTCTCCCTCTCTCTCTCTCTCTGACTATTTCTTCACTCTCTCCCTAACTATTTCTCTCCCTACCTCCGTGGTGTCACAGAAAACTGCCATTTGCAGCCTCCCTCCCTCTCTCTCTCTTTTCTCTCCTCCCCACCTCTCTTTTCCTCTCCCTCTTGTTGCCTCTCTCTCACTCACTCCCACATCATGGCACCACCAGTTGACAGTGAGTCCATGCACATAAGCATCATTCAGAAAAGTCTAGCAGCCAATCCAACATTGTATCCATCAGACGCTGATCAAAAGTAAACAGAAGCAACATAGTTAATCACATGAAACTGATAGAGTCAGCGTTTTTGAGCCCATCTGTTCGCCTTAACTCTGACACTGTATTTTTCCTACCTATAAAAGAGCACAGAAATTCACCTGGCCTTCACCTGGCCTTCACCTGGCGTCTCGAGAGAACACTGACTGTGACACGACTGGGCCAAATGAACCTTTTCAACCTCCCTCCATGATGAGAGTTTCCATGTGTGCTCTGCGGTCTGGGTTTGCATCAATACATTATGCTGCCGGCTGCTGTGTCTGTTTGCAGATTGATGCCTTTCACACTTGTCAACAGCAACTAATCAACATCGTTTGACCCAAGGATGCCTGTGTGTGCTTGTGTTCATGCGTGTTTGACGCCACAGCAGTCCAGCTTCACCAGGACTCCAGTGTCAGACGGATCGCTATGAAAGTGCACCTATCACTACATGAGTCCACTCCCAAGAAAGAGCTCTCTCCACTGTTTACACAGGATTGTTCCCTCACTGTGTCTCTGTGTCCCTGGTAAATTCTTCACCATCACTGTTTTTTCCTACCGAGTCCCAGCTTCTCCTCCAATCACCAACACTGCTTCTCTTGACAGCTTCCAAGTGTGACATTAACCTCGGAGCAGAGAGCCTGCTCCCCTTTTCTCATGTCTGTCTTCTCAGAGATCCGGGCATCAGTCAAACTCTAAAAGAAATGACAATTAGTAACAGAGGGCGTTGAAGGAGTGACAAGTTTCTAAATGCAGCCATACCGGCTCAGCCCCTGCTTTATCACTAATGATTCATCAGTGCTGAAACCTTCTCACTGCGCTCCTGTTCGCTCCACTCTGCAGCTCTGATTTCGTACTTTTAAGGGTGATTTGCAGCAGCCTGTGCGCGATCATCACCGAGCTATTGTGTTTGGCAGAGGGCGTCAGCTAATACAGTTCAACGCTTTCTTTTAAAGTCCCTCGGGGTAGGTGTCTGCAACAGGTACTGCACCTGCTCCGCCATGATGTGCCGCTCCGACGCAGTGGCCCTGCAAGCCCGGGGCACAATGGATCACAAGGTTCACACATCTAGACTATAAACGTCATTGTGTAACTGTGCATAATCACAGGTTGCAGCTCACATATCCTTTGCATGTGTGTGTCTAAATGAGATGGTATTGCCTCCGAGCGAGATGGTTAAGTGGGATCCACTGCTGCTTCCATGGCTACAGGTATAACACATATTTCACTGTTTTCAGAGCATTATGAATCGGTAGGATTGAAGGAACAGGAGAGAAAGAGGGCGAGAGAGAAAAAGTCAATGTCAAAAAAAACAAAAAGCCCCAGAGAGTAAGAGTGTGTGGTAAAAATAACCCAAAAATGGGAGATTGTGTCCAATCATTATGAAACAGACATAATCATTTTGTTCAAAAAGGCACAAGGTTTTTTTTCCAATACTTAAATAACCAGCGTGAAAAAGTATTCACCCGCTGAGTGTAGCTAATGAAGCAACCTTCTGCAGCAACATCTGTAAAATGCTTTCAATAACTGGAGATCAGTCTCTGACACGTGGTGAAATTTTGGCCCGCTCTTCTATGCAGAACTGCTCGTCCCAGTTCTCGTCTTCTTCATGGGGTTCAGGTACGTACTTCAACTGGACCACTGGCCTGTGGCTGCTTGGATGTTTTATCTGAATCTTTTTGACCTTCTAAATGAGCCTTTAATGTGCTTTTGTTGGAGTCTCAGATACACACAAAAAATAGAAGAAATCAGGAGGGGGTCAAATACTTTTTCACATCACGGTGTGGAGCACCTGCTATGGAAGCTCATTGCTGCCATGCCAGAAAATAATTCAAACAAAATATCAGGATTACATTTTAACATTCTAATTTTCAATAATGTATCAACTTTAAACTTGATACATTGAGCGACATTGCAATGACGTGAAACTCCTGTTTGAATGAGAAAACATCTGTGGAGGAAGTCGTGGTTAAAATGTGAAAAAGATGATGTTTTATTGTGATAATGATTATGTAAAAACATAGATATCAAGTTTTAACGTGAAAATTAGTACGATAAAACATGATACTGATAACGTTTTAACTTGAAAATTAGAATCTAAAAACGTAACAATTATACATAAACATGAAAATTATCACGTAACATGCGAGAATGATCAGTTAAAAATGTGAAAAAAAGTGATTTAAAAAAGTGATAACTGTCATGTGAAAACATGGTGAAAAGATCATTTTAATGTGAAAATGATATGAAAACATGAATAATATAAACATTTGAAAATGATCACATTTTAAAATGAATATTAGAAAGTAAAATTGTGAAAATCATCACTTTATAAAGTGATACAGATTTTTTTTTCCTGTCTTGCACGACAGCAATATCCTTACATGCTCTGACCAGAACCCCCAAAGCACTTTACAACACAAGCCAGTACTTACCCATTGTCTCACACACACATGTGTGCACACACAAACACATTTCAAACGGTGGTGGGAGAGGCTGGCACCTATCATACCCCCTCTTCAGGGCTGATAACCATTTACACAATGACTAGTTCACCTAGGGAGCAGCATCATCTGGTGACATGTAGACTGCATAGAGTGGGGGAACAAACAAATAAGTGGACGAGTTGTTTCCACCCCTACAAAACTATGAAACGTCTTCTATTACCACTGCTACTTATGATACGTTTATTAAATAAAGACACACACACATCATAACATACATACATAATAAAAGTAATTGGCATTAATCCCACTGGCCCTACAAATAAACATTTCAAAATGGTTTGGCGATGGTGACATTTTCGTCTCCCACAATCATGTTCCCCACAGGCAGACACATCACCGGACCTCTACTGACTTACTGTTGCTGACAGCTCAATCGTCCATCATCAGAATCAAGGGATATCACCTAAAGGCTTTTTACACATGAAAGGCAAAATGTATAAAATATGAGTTCTGTTAGTGATACTTCAAATCTAGAATGTCAGTCTGAGTATTTTGCTGATTTATTTAAAGATTTAGGGGGATAAGATAGTTTAAAGATAGTTATATTCAATCACATTGAGATTGATCTATTTAATGAATGAAAACTACCCTCTGTCACTTTTGATATATCCCAACTACAGCCACATGCTGCCACCGCAGCCTCCCCTTTTTCTCTTCACCTCTCGTTGTGACAAATCATTTTGTCTCACATGAATGTCTCTCAGTATATTGTGTGGAGGAGCGCTGTACTCTGAACCCAACACCCCTCCCCTCTCTGCTCGCCTTGTCACTAAGCACCTCTGTTACATTATTCTCTCAGACTCCTGTCTGATGCAGCTATTTCAGGCTTTGGAGCCATTCCTGTTCATTTCATTTTTCCCGACATCATTTCATATCAGCGGGGATAAGGAACGTGATATTATCGTACTCACTCTGTTTAAAAGTGTTTACGTTGTTCTCGGGCCCAGATTTTAGTATTTGAGCATGATTGCGTTGGCGTGTACATGTGTGTATTTTCTGAAATAATATCTTAACAAAAAAATGAAAAGCTGACGCATTTTCTTTATGTTTGCATACAATCCGATATATTTGCACGAATGGGAATCACTTCAATGGTATGCTGTTGCCGTTTCATGCACATCATTGCCAAACAAAATAATAACTAGAAAAAGCACTCCGAGAATTCAAACCTACGCCAAGGCACAGCAGTACCATAGGTTTAGGAAACATTCATGCAGATGTCTCTCTATACCGACAACTCCAACATACTCTCTGAGTATCTGTCAAATATTCTGTAGCTGCCGGTCCTCTCCTACACCTTCCACTTCAGGGTCTCTGTTCAGCCCACTGAGCCCCCAGCTCTACCAGTGAATCAAAACATGAACAACCAAACAGTTGAGCAGGACATTAAAGGGTTGTGGTGTAGGTTTTAATGTTTAGATGTGTTTAGTATTTCAGAAAGGGGATTCATGGTTCAAATCTACCTCGAGATCAGGAGCGTTCCTTTCTGGAGTTTGCCTGCTCTCCCCGTGTCTGCGTGTTTTCTTTGGGGTACTCCTTCATCCAAAAACAGGAAATGCAGGTGAATTTGCGACTCCAAATTTCCTGTAAGTGTCAAGTGACTTTCGGTGGTTGTTTCTTTACCAGCTGGGATAGGCTCAAGCAAAATGGACGGACTTAAACACTCTGTTTTGTATTTTTTTAAATTTCTGTTTGAACTTGAATACCAAGACGAAAACTGTTTTAAGTGAAAAGAAAAACTTTTCTGTTTCCCAATTTCATGCATGTATAAACCGGTGTAAACCAAGAGCTATCCTGAAATTCTTGCTTACATGACAGTGTGTCACAATTTGATGGCACTTATGGTCATCTGTAGGGGCTTTGGTAAAACAATAAATTGGTTGTTTAGACGACGGGTGGAGCAGTGCCACTGGGCTCGTGGCCTGTGGCAGGATGTCCCTCTGGAGCGGGAGTTCTTTCGTAGTCCCACGTATCAGAAGGGGCATTTCTGAAAACCAGGCCAGAGCAGCCGGGACCAGCTGCACCTCCTCCATCCAAGTCCTCTTTATACGGGATGGAAGGAGGCCAAATCCCCGTACATGTGGTATATGTAACTGGGTGGAGAGGTAGTCTCTTCACTCAGAGAACAACGGTTACTGCTAATCAGCAGCTTTTGTGACATCTGCTGGTTTTAGATCCGTACTGATTTTGAGAGACAGTGAGTCTTTTTATCTGGTTGCTAAATCGTACAGGTTTTTAGATCGACCTATGAACGTCTGGTAGAGTGCTGGTAAATACTTTTTGATAGTTTTCCCCTCGCCTGAAGCTTGTATTCTCTTTTGAAAAGAGTTTCATTACCTAATGTGCTGCGCGGTGCGATGCTGGGGGTGGCCTATGGGTGTCTAAGGTTCACTTTGTCCTCACCTTGACTGCACACTGAGAAAAAGTTCTTGTCTGCCTCACCACTGATTCCCCGGGGGGTGAGGAAATTAATTGGCTCAGGATCCAGTGTCCTGGCAGCCGCGTCTCCCTCCGCTGACCCTGACCGCTGCTTCTGAACACCTTCATGGTGAACGAATTCTTCAGGTGCATTTTGTTGTCACTACTGAGATGCATAAGTCTTTCGTAATGCAGTCTTTACGCATTATTTGATATAAGAATACATCTCTCATGTCAACACCAGCAGGCAAACCAGTGGAGGCTGGTGAGTTTAAAACTTCGGGAGGACGGAGAGATTTTTTTTAAGAAGTCAGAAATGATATCTTTCTTTATCCAATGCGCAAAGGAGAAGAGCAGAAACGGCTTACTTAATATTTCAGTGTTGCATCTCCTTTTTTGCCAGGGGACACCGGGTTTTGGCCAGTTCACTATAATATATGCGGGCAAACTTTGCATGAATTAAACCATTGTGCCTTTAGGTTCTGTTATATGCTCTGATTTTTAAAGGTCTATATGTTTACAGTTGGTTTCACCCAAAGGAAAAAACTAAAGACACCCAGCAAGACAACTTGTATGTAGGCCTGCTTATCACATGTCTAATAAAAGCCTAGTAGAGGGAGTTGTCATTAGGAATAAACCCTCGTCCGTACAATCAGGGGCCTCATTAAAGCCCTTTACGTTCTTCGATGTTAGCATTTCTTGCAAATTAGCTCACTTTAAATGGCAGAACGAGGGCAGATAGTCGGCGGGCGCATTGCGACTTGCGTTCCCCCGTTTCTCTGTTCCTCTGATGGTAATGACGGTTCGTAATGACGGTTCCTGTGAGTCCCTCAGAGTTAGCCATTATGAGGGGACTGGTCTGCGCTGTGCTGGCAATGTTGGACAAAACCAGTGGAATCCAGGCCATTAACCGCATCAACACTTTGTAAGAGTCCCTGTCTTATTGTAAGGGTGTTTCTTTTTCCATTAATACTAATGTATTTAAAGAATCATCCATGTAGTTGATCTTAAGTTTGAGTGTGTCGCCTGAGTTAGTCGGCTTCTCGCGTATAGTGTATGTGCACACAGAGAAATGTCTGCATGCAGGGCTATTTGTAGCAGATCCGGCCCCCCTGGGAACCCATCCTCCATCTGTCGATGCCACACAGCCGAGCCCTAATTTTACCCAAAATTCACCAACAGCTAAACCCTTTTTGGCGGTGGTATCACAGAGCTTATTATTTCAAAACCATTGCACTCTACATTCTTTTACTCATGCAAACTTTGTTCTTTTCTTCCTCCCTCTGTCCCCTCTCTCTCTCTCTCTCTCTCTCTCTCTCCCAGAAACACAGAGTCACAGAAATCTGTCTTTGCACTCCTCAAGCTCTTTCACACACTCAAGCGCAGTCACTGTCACGCCTACACACACTTGTCTGTATTGTCCAAAATAGACATAAACTTCAGATTTATCACTAAATGGCGGAGAGACATGTCATCATATGCTTTAAATGCCATTCACTACTGGAGGTGGAACAAAGGGTTCAAAAGTGTGTTGTGGTATCACTGGTATGTTGCGATGCAGAGAAATAGCCCTGTGGCCTTGGAAAAATGAATTAAGCAATGGGGCATATGGTAGTTTGTGCAGGCATATGGTGGGATGCAACTCGCCCCTTTAGCTCAGGGCTCTTCTGAAGAGGGCTACAACATGCCATTCATAAGACGCCGCTGAAAAGATCTCCTTTACACATGAGGGCTGGAGAGAAGAGCCAATGTACTGTATTTATTTTAGGCCCATTATGGTTCATACCTCATATGTTTTTCCATTGTGCTCAGATAACCTACTTTACTGCTGACGGAAAGGGAAACATTATACAGGGAAATCAAACAAAAAGCGGCTACTTTCATAAAATAATCCATTAATCTGCCATTATTGTTAAATATAGGAACATTTTCTTCCTATTATATCCCCCTAAAAGTGGATATTATAGAATCTTCATCACTGTTGCTGCCACAGGTCTTTAACCCCCAATAACTCCAAATAACTTTTTCACCGATCATTTTCAAATTTTATTCCTTCATAGATCTTAGTGCAAGGAACAACTGGATTGAACTTTGGAATGGTCAGTTGCATATTTCTGCCATGGGGAGAAGCTTTATCATAAAAATCACACTTTTTAGGCCATCATTTCCAAACCATTTGTCTGATTTAATCCAAATTTGGAGTGCTTGAATTGTCTCAGGGAGATCTATCTTGTAGATATCTATATAGATATATATAGATATAGATATATATAGATATATATCAAATTTTACTCTAATAGGTCATATTTGTACTCAATAGGCGGAGCTGTTTTTAAAAAGCGCCTGAAGAAGTGCTAACCTGTGTCAGAGGTTTTTAAAGGAAACGAAGGACTTAAAACATATTGAAGAATCCACTGCTTCTGCCTTCACTCCTGACACGTGTTCATGAAGAAGCGCCAGCTGAACAAAGACAAAACCCACCATTGGCAGAACCTGAGAGACAGAATGACCAAACTGGAAGACAAGTCCAACCTGAAGTTTACTGTGTTTGTTCAAGCAGTTGAGAAGAAAGATCTCACTGTCTTCTTAAACCTCTTCTTTGTGGCAGCGATCGGAGCTAATCCACCTGCAGAAGATGAAGAGAGGACCCTGAGAACAGGCCACTCGGCCTGCACACAACAAGGGACCCAGAATTGCAAGTTTTCTACTACGAACCGCCAGAGAGACACGACGGATGGAGAAGGGAGGGGAACAGGTGAGGATTTTCCATAACTTCTCCACAGAGACCCAGGGGAAACACAACGATTTCAAACAGAGAGAGAGAGCTCTTCATGACCTCCAGCTGAACTTCAGCTGGAGGTCATGAAGCAGAATCCAGCTGCACTCGGCATCATCCATCTCTGTGATCTGCATGAAAATAATGAATCATGCAGAAATAAAGGATTTCTTTGAATACCACACCTTTTGGTTTGTTCAAGGATTCAGACATGAAGATCTTAACATCTGAGATGTGATCATGAACACTTCTAATGTAAGAAATGACCAATAATCATTTCTCTTCTTTTTTTTTATGATTATTTGTAATTATTAGTTTTCCGTATTTCGTCATCTTACTAAGATCTTTCATGTTGGAGCTCTCCTGATTTTTAATCCAACTTAAACGCCAAAGATTGACCCTCTAATCCACTATTCTTCAACTCCACCTTGAACCTTCAACACATGAACATCCTTATATTCTCACTCTGCTACAGCTGAGCATGGCACCGGTACCATCACTTGTTCCCAACGCTGGAGCTTTTCAAGTTGGGCCCAGTGTTGCGTGGCAGAAGCTGCTAGCAAGGCCATAGCAGTGTCGTTGCGTCAGCTTTATTCCCCGCTGAGGCTTTACACTAATTCACTGTATCCGATCCTGCAGCAAGGCACTCAATGGCCCCGCTCACCAGCTCCAAAGGCCAAATATTTCTTCCATTGTTCCCTGGAGAGAGGCTGGATTTAAAGGGATGGCCGGGGATGGGAATGATGTTCAGCAGATTTTTTTTTTTTTTTGGGGGGGGGGGTAGCTACTGTTTACTGAGTGGAATTGAAATTCTAATAGAAGAGTGAATGTTTGTATGTATATATATGTCCGTGTGTGTTGGGGAGTGGGGGGTGTTGGAAGGAGTAGGGGGGGTGTCAGTGTCCGAAGGTAAACCGCTGGGATTTGCTCTGGTGCAGTGAGAGATTAAGCTCCATGAGTTGCCATCTTTAGCAGCTCTCGCTGTGGGTGTGTGCATGAAAAGTGAGAAGTAGACCGAGGCAGTGTGAAAATCAGCCTTAACAGTTAGTCCTCATTTTAGCCATGGCTAACACGTCATTTTAGAAGAGAGGATGTAAGCGGTGGTACAAGAGAAATCACAATTGCACCTGACATTGTATCCAACAAAATATCAACAAAACCATCAGCAATGATCTAAGTTAAAATTTAGACTATCTATGGTTCCTTAAACTCATGTGTTTGTAGCCTTTTGCTGACTTCACAGTGATGAGGTACTTTAAAGAACATTGCTGCACTCCCTGTGAACAAGTGGCAGTTTCTGAAAAAAAAAAAATACATATGTGATGTGATATGGATCAATGGCCTAAGACTTCTAAATATAATTCTTGTGAGCCACAGGTGACACTGCAGTAAAGTAGAGTATCGCAAAGTACTTCATGTGACCACAGCAAAGAGTAGCACTAACAGTCCATAATGACTCAACCATTTAGTTCTATGAAGTCAGCAATATACTCAAAGATCAGATTCCATAGTGACTCAATGATGAAGATGATTACAGTGAACTATATTATCAGAGTTAATTAATTTTAAAAAAACCTGAGATTTCCTTGTGTTCATTCATATGAGCTTAATTTATTCACAGTTGGACTTTTAAACTGTGTTTTCAACAAAAAAGTCCACCTACTGAGTAAAATATGAATTATGATAGTGAAATATTAACAAAAAGGTAGATGAGGAGTCCTGGTGTCGATTCATACGAGTCAATTTGGACTTATTTGGACTTAATCTGTGTTTTTTTTGCAACAAAACTAAGATAACTAACCATCAAACAGACAAACAAATGAACTGTGGGGAAAACAAACTCCTCCTTCCTTAGCGAAGGTAAAAATTATTTTTTATTAAAAAAAAAAAAAAAAGATGCTTGCCTTAGTGAGTGAAATAGGAACAATTATATATAAGTGCAGGCAGTTCATCATGTGAGATACATTTGGAATAAATCAGATCAACAGTTAGGAAGTTATTTTCCAAAAACAGTGTTTTTCATTTGTTTAAAAAGCTCCTCCTAGTGAGTCAATTATGAACTACGAGAGATAGATTTCCTCGAGTTGATTCAGAAACACCAAATTTGGACTGAATCAAACGAACGGTTGAGAAATTATCGCCCAAAATCAATCCAGTTCTTCCTCGAACTAGGTTCTATGTGGGTGTAAAATTTGAAGGGTATCCACAAAATAGTTTTTGAGTTACCGCGTTAACATGAAGGATCTTTGGCAGATGTAGCGATATCCATTCCATAACATCTCAGACTTTCAGAGGGTGTAATTATTGTTTGTTTGAAGTTGTATGAGTGATTGACCTGATTTTCTGGAATAAAAACCTCTAGTGTATTTTTGCACCTTTTGACTCCTTGTTGGTTAGACGGCTCGTTCTCGCTGGAAGTGTTTCATTGCAGAGACTTCAGCGATGGACCCACACACGTGCAACATTTAGTTTGAGTGCATCCAATCCTCCGGCATTAACGCCTAAAGCTGTGCGCTTAGAACATTACCCAGCTCAGGAGAGCCGGGATGGGGGGGGGGCTCTCATTACAGCATGAGCCTCCTGAGTGAGCCCTCATGTCACCATTAGGTCCAGACCCGCGTTGGCATGAAAGGAAAGGTGAAAACTGGCAGTCACCACTCTTCTTCATTACACTGATGGGGTAGAGGCTATTATTGGCCCGATATACACGTCCGTAAGACTAGGAACCGACGGCACCCTCTGAGCTTTTGTCTCCCCTGTAACTCCATCTCATCCCTTCTGAACTCCCTCTCCTCCTCCTGCGTCTGACAAACTGATGCCATCTTCTTTCACAAAGTTGTGATTTTTAAACCCCAATGGAGATTAAAAACAAACACGATACGATTAACTTTAGAAAGAAAGAAAGAAAGAATCCTTTATTAGTCACATAGTACAACATAGTGAAATTACTTCTCTGCATTTGACCCATCCCTGAGGGAGCAGTGGGCAGCCCCTCGTGGAGCGCCCGGGGAGCTAAGGATTCAGGGTCTTGCTCAAGGACCCTACGACAAGTAGACCCTGGTGGGATTCGAACCGGCTACCTTCCGATCGGGAGACGGCCGCTCTACCCACTGAGCCACAGCCGTTCCCCGTACGTCAATTTGTCTTGGACTCACATGCTGCGCGCAGTTGTAGCAGAACTAATCACAAATGGTCCAAACAGAACCAGCCGTACCACAACACAACATAAATTTAACATAATCCCTTTTTGGCACATACACACATATTGCACATACGAACATATTGCACAGTCCACAGTATTAAAAAAACCTGAAGACGATTGATCTTTTGGACCAGAGCATTAACTTTCAACACTGAGATCCAGTTGAAGGTTTTGTCCAAGTGAACGGCACCAAAGCTGATTTTCACAAACCTCAGCTCTTATGACGAAAATTTCACTCAATGGACCTTGGATATAACACCTACATTTAGATTTAACATTTAGGTTTAGATTCTTATATTAAGTTGTACATTTAGATTTAATATTCATTATTACAACTTTTTTTTTCCCCAGGAGAGGACATGTGATTATTTTGATAAATATAGTTTTAAATCTTAGATTAACTTAGAAATAAACAAGTTTCTCTCAAAATCACCTTTTAAACATGCAAATCTGGCAAATATGTTTCCGTTAATTTAAGCATGTGTCGCTTTACAATCGAGTCGGTGTCATTTTGGAAGAAATAGGTTAAAAATCTGACTTGATATTTGTAAATGAGGAACTAAAGAATTGAGTTCTTTTATTCTGTTTATATACTTCAGTGATTCAAGCTGCAGCTATTTGGACTGTTTACAAACAGATGCATTCGAAAAAATTTCTAAAACATTTTTTGATTCTCAAAGTGAGTCAGCATGAGCGGATGGTGGTGGTAATAACCACTGGACGAGAAACTTATGAAGAGCAGAAACTCAAATGTTCTCTCTTAAACATCTGAGGACTGTCTGTCTCTGAGGATTTAAAACTGTTTATCAAAGTGTCTCGTTACAGAGCCGCGTAATCATCAAATTACACGTTTTATATCCTATTCATTTGGTATGGACACACCGCAGGTTTTGTGATTCTCTTTGCTGATACTCAAAACAATAGCTGCAGCAACAGCCTGGAGGATTAGAGTTTCGTCTTTCAGCAGCTGGAAACTATCCTCCAATTATTGTAATTTGCCGGCGTGGAAGCAGATGGGACGGCATGAGGAAAGCCACGGTGTCACTCCGATCGCTGGCCTCTCACCGTCCTCTGAGCATCACTGCATCGGCTGCTTTATCACCTCTGCCCACTCCATCCTCCTAGATCGTGTTTCACCACTTTGCGACCCCCTGAGGCCTCAGAGATTTTCTATTTCTGAGTGAGAGGGAGACCTGTGATTTTCTTTCAGAGTTTTCTTCCTGGTATAATACTAATGTGGATGTATAGAATATTGAACTTTTTTTTAAGACGAACATCAATTATTTTGACTTTAGACTTAATTATCCATTACTCTATAGAATTAATGATTGATTCAAGTACTTTGAGGTTTGGAAGGAAAAGATACAAAAAACATTAAATTATTATTATATCATTAATATCAATACTAAAGCCGGCCTACCCTGTTGTGCCCGATAGTGAGAACATAACCTTGAAGGTCCCAAATCCCCTGCATTTTACAAACAATGCCCCTTATTCAACTCCTCAAATTAAATGCGACTCATTCATAATCTCAAACAGTCCATATTTACTCAACCTAACTATTTCCATGAGGTCATCAATATGCCCTAAGATCAAATGCAATTATTAATTTAGTCACGGTTAACGATTTAATCTAATAAAACAAGAACAATATCCCTTCTGTCTGTTCATATGAGCTGAATTTAGACACAACCCAGCTGATATTTGGGAGGTTACAGACTAGAAACTGTGTTTTCCACAAAAAGTTACCCCAATGAGTAAATACTAGTAGTACTTCCTGTTTGGATTCATTTGAGCCAGTTTGGACTAAATTGGACTTAATCTGTGTGAGATAAATCTTCAGCTACTGGCATGAATATCAACTGACTTTTCCCAAAATCAATTCAGTTCTTCCTTGCCACTAAGATCTACGGAGGTGTCAAATTTGAAAATGATCCACATATAATTTTTGAGTTATTGCGGTAACACGTAGGATCTGACAGAAATGGACACAAATGGATGTGGTAGCGGCGGGTGATGTCAATTCCATGATATCCCCAAAGTTTTCAGGGACATAATCATGTCACAGTAGCGTCCTGTAACGCGTCTTATTGTCCTGTTGTTATGTTTGTCAATCAATCAATGTACTGCCCCTCCAACCGGCACAAACAAGAAGAATGCAAAGACGCCAAATTGAAGGAAAAAGCAGAAATATCTTTAATAATGGTTTGACACATAACTCCTTTCAAACCAAACATTTCTGTTTTCTGACCCAGTCATAGTAGTTTTTGAAGTGACTGAAGTTGGAGCAGTGCAAAGGCAAGCGGACATTGTTACTGTGCTGTCAGCCCAGCTTAGTGTCCGGAACGAAACCGTCCTTACCGATCTGATGTCACAGTGAGTCACAAAGGCAGGACATCAGAGGAGCGTAGAGTCTACGCCGTAGACAGTCCCAGGATATTTTCGACCTTTTCCCAGCTATCACCCCGGTTTGCTGTCTCCAACAGCTCAGGAAAACATTCACTGACTTAACAATTATGACCAATCTTCGTCTTTGTAAACCTCTGGAGCCTGAGCTCAGGCTAGGTTTAGGATTAGGGGCGTGGTCTTACGATCCAAGGTGTTAAACCTTTGTACAAGCCACACAGGTATCATGCCACGTAATATTTTTTTCATCAACAAAATTAGCCACGGGGCTACTTACCCTTTGTGATGCATTGATTTTCTCAAAATGCCATGTGACCCTTATCTCATTATCTTTATTTTTGGTTGATTTTCATCATATGTGGGGCCTCTGTGGATATTCTGGTAGCTTTAACGCCTCTGTGATGGATTTCCCTCAGCGGGGGTGTTAACAATCTGGATAAAATGCTGTCTTATAAGTGACATGATGTAATGTGTGGGTTTTTTCTGGACAGTAAATCACAGGCTACACCCTGTTCTGTGGCAGAGTACCACTGTGTTATGTCTAGATCTGCCAGCGTCATGGATCTTGTAAAGAGGAACTTGCGACAGATCAGATTAGGTCCAAAGATGGACCAGGATTGATTTGTGTGCAGTTTACACAAATTCAGTCTGGTCAAAAGAGCGGAGAACAAGAAGACTTAGATGTTTATGATGTTGGTGCAGAGATTAGCACTTTTACCCCAAAGGAGGAATTCATTTGATTCAGGAATCACCTCGGCTCCTTGTGTTTGTAGTTCCATTGTCTGTGCGTCTGTAACCACTCGCCAACTCCCGCCGTATTCCCTGATTCGTGTTCAAGAGTCATCATGACATTTGCGGCTGAACTTTGTCAACAGCTATTGGCCATACGACACAAGCACAGATGTCCTAATCAGGTCTTCAGTCACCTTTAAAGCTCTCCTGACTTTATATTGAGTGCCTCTGCCATCCAAATTTTAATTTCTTCCATAATTTGATTTATGGTGAAATATCTTCACAACTGAAGACAATCAAACCAGCCTATGCTATTGCTAATTGGCCAGGTTTATTGCGTCGAGAAGATAAACGGGGCTTGAAAAAAGATGTTAACATTGTACTTAATTAACAGCAGCATGTTAATATTGACAATTGCTAACTCTGATGTTAGCATTTAGCTCAAAGCACCATATGGCTAAATCCGGAGTCATAGAGCTGCTACCCCGCAGTAGTCTAAGGCACGACAAAATACCATCAAATATTTAGACTTTTTGCAATTCTTTACTTTTGATTCGAAATTTGAATACACTGTGAATATTATTTATATTTCAGAATTAAATTCTCCTGAAGATTTCCCTTGGAGAAAATGTTAATGGCTATTTTAGCAGCTTGATAAACACAAATTGTATGGTATTACATTTAAACTATATATCGTTTGGATTAAATATAAGACATTGTTTCAGTAATACTTTTTGCTCTCATAATAACTGGAGGTCAGTTTTTGTCGTTACTTATTCTGTTTCTTGCTCCTCGGTATTCCCTCCTGGCCTTTTCTGTGGGAACATCTAATCAACTCCACTGTAATTGGAGCTGCACACACACACACACACACACACACACACACACAGACACACACAAATGATGTGAACGGTAGTGCTCCAAAAGTGAAAGCAGAGCTTTCAGCATCGGTACCTTTAATTTGGTTTGAAAACAGAAAGTCCACCTTGAGTTAGGAGTTTTAATGAGACGCTGTACATTTTCTCACTTTTTCAACTTATAAACATTCAGAGAGTCCATAATTATCCTGCCTAGTGGTCTCCTTATCTGATTGACGTAAAATATGTATGTATGTATGTATATCAGTGGCTAGAGAGGTTTTATAAGAAATGTAATCTTACATGTTTGAAAGTTTCATTCAGATCATTTCTCGAAAAAAAAAAGCCATATTAAATGTCATATTTCATATTTCCTGGCTTATTTGTGCTTCAGTGCTGTGTGTCGGTGATGGAAGCCAGAGGAAATGTGCTGAACAGCTTGTCAGCTGTTGCTGACCAGACTCTAGGATTCAATTAGCACTATCACCAAGCTGTGCGTCTGTAGGGTAATTGACCAAATCAACTTAGCCCTTCCAGGACTGGGTCGAAGCCAGTGAATATTTGGAACCGGTTCGTCACATTTCCACAGTCAAAGGATCGTGTCATTGCCAAGAATACAGGTACCAAGACCTTACTGGTGCCGGAACAAGAACCAGTTATGTCCGTAGCTGAGGGTGAGATTTCTGCAACCAAAGCAAAACTGTCTGATGCCCATTTATAAGCACAGATAAACAAATGACTCAGTCAGGACAATCACTGTTATGAATAAAGGCTCAACATTAAAGACGGATGTGGACCTTTGGAGTCTTTCATGCATTCATGTTGCCGTATTTGTCAACATATTGTGTAAATTAACAGGTGAAGCCAATCTGCAAGCGAAACAAGTCAAAAAAAAAAAAAAAAAAAAGTGAAGTGGTGTAATGATAAGGCTCTAGTGCTGATGTGATATAATGACATGACTTTAGTGCTGATGTGAAATAATGACATGACTTTAGTGCTAGTGTGATGTAATGTCATAACTCTAGGGCTGATTTGATGTAATGTAATGACTCTACTGTCAATCTGGTGTAATAATAAGCTTGTAGTTCCTATGTGATGGAATGAGGTGGTTTTAGTGGCGATGTGAAGTAATGAGGTGGTTCTAGTGGCGATGTAAAGTAATGAGGTGGTTCTAGTACCGATGTGAAGTAATGAGGTGGTTCTAGTGCTGATGTGAAGTAATGAGGTGGTTCTAGTGGCGATGTAAAGTAATGAGGTGGTTCTAGTACCGATGTGAAGTAATGAGGTGGTTCTAGTACCGATGTGAAGTAATGATGTGGTTCTAGTGGCGATGTGAAGTAATGAGGTGGTTCTAGTGCTGATGTGAAGTAATGAGGTGGTTCTAGTGGCGATGTGAAGTAATGAGGTGGTTCTAGTGCTGATGTGAAGTAATGAGGTGGTTCTAGTGACGATGTGAAGTAATGAGATGGTTCTAGTACCGATGTGAAGTAATGATGTGGTTCTAGTGGCGATGTGAAGTAATGAGGTGGTTCTAGTGGCGATGTGAAGTAATGAGGTGGTTCTAGTGCTGATGTGAAGTAATGAGGTGGTTCTAGTGACGATGTGAAGTAATGAGGTGGTTCTAGTACCGATGTGAAGTAATGATGTGGTTCTAGTGGCGATGTGAAGTAATGAGGTGGTTCTAGTGCTGATGTGAAGTAATGAGGTGGTTCTAGTGAAGTAATGAGGTGGTTGTAGTACCGATGTGAAGTAATGAGGTGGTTCTAGTACCGATGTGAAGTAATGATGTGGTTCTAGTACCGATGTGAAGTAATGATGTGGTTCTAGTGGCGATGTGAAGTAATGAGGTGGTTCTAGTGCTGATGTGAAGTAATGAGGTGGTTCTAGTGCTGATGTGAAGTAATGAGATGGTTCTAGTGCTGATGTGAAGTAATGAGGTGGTTCTAGTGCCGATGTGAAGTAATGACTCTATCACTAGGCTTTAACCAGCATTTACTTTGACACTGACGTAATTTCCTCCAACATTCCCCTCTTTGAAAAGAAATGTACAAAAATGGCTGTCACTTTGCGTTGGCTCATGTGTGACCCCTGAGGAACGGTAGAGTGCTCTGTGCTTCAGTGCAGCCCAGTGCTGAGCTTGCTGCTGCCCAGCAAAGTAACTCCTGCACTATCAACGTATCACCCAACGTACACTAGAACCTCCAGGAACTCTGCAGGGTCATAGTGGAGTTCCCCCCTCTAAAGTCACTCTTGCATCAAATCAAGGCAGGCTGGACAGAAAGACCTGAAACATTTGAATCATTAATGACCTGATGGGCTGGAAGTTATTGCTAAAACAGTCAATTCTAACAACAACAGAAGTGTAAACAATAATAGAGCAGGTAAAACTTGTTCTTGTTCTGTTGCTCCTACATTTGCCATCAGTTTCCTCCACACATCTTGCCTTGTCGGTTACATTAAAGGGCCAAACTCTTTTTAAAGCAGATATCTTGTGGAAATGTTTAATGCGGTAAAACTTATGCATAACACGGATTGTGTGTTTCTCTCTGCCAGATATAAAAACATGCCACTTCAGTTTGATGTTTTGATTTCATCAAAATGTCTGGATCCAAAAACTCGATGAAGTCTGCCACATGCCTCATTAGTACTTCGTCGTAGAGTTTTTCACTGCTGTGCTAGTTTAGTTAGATTTCACACCCATCCTTTTTTAAACCTTTTACCACTGAATGAATCAGATCTAATCTTTTAACGGTTTATGGATTTGTGATCAGGCTCAAAGCGTTAGATCCTCTCTCCTCACTTCTTGCCCATTTCTATCCAGTCAAGCGATCTGATCTTATTACTTCACTAATTAACTGCAGCCGGTGGTATTTTTAGTAACTAGGTCAGCCTATGACCTGTGTGCACTGGCTGGATTTGTGGGACCATACCCTCATGATAAGTAAAAATCTGTGACACTTTGATAGAAATGCTTTGCTCCTGTCTGTTGATGACGGATGCATCCCTTCAATAATCCGACCGATTATCAGCTCATAAAACCACACGCAGAAATGTGTCGATTGACGCTAGTAATCAAATATATTTTAAAGAACTGGCGATATTTTATTTGATATAAGCAGTGGTTTTACCGCCATGGAAACAAAGATGTGGCCCTTAAAAGGACACGTCTTATCAAAACAACGATAAAAGCCAGCCGTAAGAGTGATGTGAAGTGACAGGAAGGATCACCCTCCACAAGGGCTAAGAGCCAGTCCAAAAACATTCCTCTGACAAATTCTATCTGTCTCTCTATTAAAGTCACATTAAAAACTAGAAAAAAACACTAAGATAGCAGAGAAACTTCTGCTAAGGCACAACAGAACCCTAGGTTCAAGAAAATTGCATTAATTAATTAATCTCCATTAATGTCCGAGTTATTGCCAGCCTCTAAATATACCGACAACTCCAACAAGCGCTCTTGAGTTTTTCTGAAATACTCTGTAGCTGGTCGTCTCCTGCGCCTTCAACTTCAGCATCTCTGTTCAGCCCACTGAGCCCCCAGCTCCACCCCCAAAGAAACAAAGCAAATTTGTCTCTTTTTTCAAGCGACAGAATGTAGTTTAATTTAGTTTAGTTTAGTTTAGTTTAGTTTAGTTTAGTCTGCTAAATTCAAAAATACACAGAAGAGAAATAGTATCAGAGGATAAGTGATGTGATGTGATTTTGATGTGGTGGATTAGAGGCAGGTCGTCAGGAACGGTGACTGACTCATGCCTTTGGTTATCACAGTAGGTGATCCTCAAGTGGTCCTTCAGTTCTCTTACCGGAGTGTTTCTCTTCTCAGCGACGATGAGGCTTTGAACAAACGTGTCTGAGTTTCTGTAAAAGCCTGTCCTTGCTCTGTCTTCCTCTTGAGTTTCTTTCTCGGACGCTCTCCAAAGTTTGGCCCGTTGCTACTTTTTCTACTGTAAGTCTATGTCTCCATGTCCTTTTCTTTCTTCGTCAGTCAGCTTCTCCTTTCCCTCACCAGTTTTTCAATCTCCTGGACTCTTTCAGACTTGGGCTCGGTTGATGGTTCCTTCTGCGATCCCTGGATCTGGACTCAAAATATCTCCACCTCATAGTTTCAAATGTTGTCATCCAATGTCTCCAGTTTTCTTTCAACACTTCCTCTTTGTCCTTGTATGATGGACAAATTCTACATTGATGACCTCCCACTCCTTCTTCTAAAGGAATTTGGCCACAAGATTTTGTTTTTTTTTCTTCCAACCGTCTCTCTGTGCGGCTGTGGAATCCCGTCCAATGGCAGCTTTGTCCCTGGTTGAGCTTCGCCTTGAGTGTTGAGATCCCGAGGGATGTCCCTTAGGTGGTTTTAATGTTATGTCTGAATTTATTGAACACAAACGTATTCTCTGCCATGAGCAATGATTTTCATGCTTTGTTATACTTCTTAACCACTTACATTAGTGGTAATCCTGTGTTGAAAGCTTCATTTATCACAGTGTGTGTGTGTTTGGATAATACTGACATTGTAAACCACATGACAGTGAATCTATTTGTTTTTATTGACGACCTGTCATGTTAGGCTCCCTTTGCTGTTCAAACACAATCAAAATGAATCATCTACCACTCTGAATCATCTAGTTGAATTCTACCTGATCTCCGTGCTGCAGGGGCACCAGTTCTGTACCAACCTAAGGGCCCGGTTGACCATCATCCCAACTATCATTCAGTTTACAGTCTCTGCTCCTCTCTTAGCAGCAGACGAGGCTCCCTTTTCTTTCTAACCTGACACAAAAACACATTGATGTCAGAGTAAAAGCTTTTGTATGTAAAAAGCCAGAAACAAAGAGACGGGAGAGAAATAAGCAATGCGAGTTCTGCTCCTGCTGATGAGAGTGACTAATGAATGCCAGACTCTGCCATACTTCCTACACACATCTATGAATGAGGAGTTCATGAAATGCTTTTGTGTGCATGACAACTCTATTCACTGATGCTCTGAATGATCTACCTCCCTCCCCTATTCTCCCAAAAAGATAGTCGAACCACATAATACTGCATGATCATTTAACATGTACACCCCCGTGTAGAATCCTTTCTGTGCTCATGTGACCACTGACATACTAACAGCTATCTTCATATTTTCTAAAATAAGAAGAGGACATCAGTGCATTGCCCCACTTACTAAGACATATGTGAAGCAGAGGATCACACTTTGAGACCTGTGATTATTCATTTTCACTTCCAGGCACTCCCTGACACCTTTGAGGAGAAAACATGGCTGCTTAGGAAGATCTGTGTCACTGCAAATAGCGGCTGTGTGTCTGTGTCTGTGTGTGTGTGTGTGTGTGTGTGTGTGTGCGTGTGTGTGTGTGTTATATGCACATTTGAATGCATACATGCTGTGAACCGAATCTCCATGTTACCTGGTTGTGTGACAGTATTTGCATTGATGCATGATTCGTGTCTTATGGACTCAAGTTCTGGACGCGGGACAGATATGACCGCTTCTAGACTCTTTATTCTCTGAATGATATTCCAGCTCCGGTTCCCTCGTTCACCTTGCAACACTGATCACCTGAAACCCAGCACCTGAAGCCACCTACCACCAGTAGGCTTCATTTGTCACTTTCACCGCATGGCTGCATGCATAGATGCATGGCACTCTCGACGCTAGGGGGTTCTCAACGTGTAGCCCAATGGTCATTGTTGGAATTCTTCATTAATTTAAGATTACCTTTCCAAATAAATTAGGGAAAAAAACCCCGTTAAATACCAATAAATGAGTTGTGATCAGATCTGAACACATTTTCAGCGTATTATCTGTCTGTTATAAATCCACTGTATTCAGGGTTCTTTAAAACTTTATCCACATAGTTTGTCTCCCATGTCCCCTTTTTTATTGTAAAGAAAAAGGAAAAAAAATACTATTGGTGATTCTGTATGAGGCATAATTGTACCTAGCTAACTGAGGCAGAACATATTTATCTCTACCTTGCTCAGTGCAAGGATTTCCTTTTCATGTTGGTCAAAGTCATTTCTGCCAAATTCTTATGGCTTCCAGTCGTTCTCACTGGCAGAGAGAAACTGCTGCGTGACATAAAGAAAATCAAGGCAGACAGGAATTATCAGATTTCATCTCCCATCTTGATCTCAAGTTCTTATAGTCTTAATAGGAAATGAAAACGAATAAGTTTAACACTTTTTTTTTGACCACAATACACACATTATTATGTGAGGGACGTATTCTGGCATCTCTGATTATAATTCCTTAAGATATTTATAAATCACTGCTTGTTATATCATCCAAAAGTCAGTGATATTAAGGAATCATCATCATTATATCCAACGCAGATCCTTCGTGTTTACGCAATAACTATCACATGGATCAGTTTCTAAGTTTCCACTCACCGTGGGGATTTTGGGAAACGTCAGTTGCCTATTTCCGCCACTAGAGGGAGCTTTATCTCTAAAATCAAAAAATCATCATTTTAAGGCCAAACTTTCTCAACTGTTGGTCTGATATAGTCCAGATTTGGTGCATATTTAATATCTAAATTTTATATTATCATATTTTATTCCATGAGTTAATGTTTCACTCATTATGGGGCGTTTTTTTTTTTTTTCTTTGCAAAAATGTTACAGTAAGGTATAGTAAGGATAACATAATACAAAATGTGATCTCAACTTATGCATTTATATTCAAGTCTCTCACAGGTGTGTTTCTTCTGCACACAATACAATCTCCCATATAAAGGTTCCAGGAGAAAACCACATGGTCAGTAGTGTAGGGCAGGAGAAAACCACATGGTCAGTAAGGTAGGGGGGGTTAAACGACTCACACCGTTATTCTCAAAAGTTTATGACAATGTTACAATTTATCACCTAAGTCAGACTGTCCACATCTGCCGCCAACAAAGATCCTTTGTATTAACGTAATAACTCAAAACACTATTGCATGAATCTTTTTAACATTTTACATCCACATAGACCTTAGTGCGAGGTAGAACTGGATTGATTTTGGGAAAGGTCAGTTGTATATTTCCAACACTAGGGGGAGCTTTCATATGAAAATCCCTGTAATTTTGACATAACTTCTAACCGTTGATTAGATTTAGACATTTGGTGTATATGATTAGACAAAAGAAGATCTGTCTTGTCTATATATGGACCAAAAAACAAACAAACGGTTGTTCTGCACCTACCCTGTGTTCCAAACCCCCCCGCTACACGGTCACTCTTACAGCATCTAACGTTCATGCATCACACATCCAGGCAGACTATCGCATTGCATGAAGCGATTCCCACAACAGTTGTTTTTGTTTCCACCAACTGCGGTGAGGAAGGTTGTGTTTCTTGTCTCAGCTGCCGCTCACTAAACTTTTTCCATTTTTGCTAGATGAGGGCGGCGCTGGCCAGACCTTTCAACGAAGCCGTCTCCTCACTTTCACTGAGCTGTGCTGAGATACTCTGGCTCTTAGCCATGCCAGCCCTCTCCTCCTCCTCCTCTTCCTCCTGCTTTATCTCTTAATTGTCCCATCTGTGCTGACCCCCCCCCCCCCCCCAAGGACCCACAACAAGGAAGATGTAAACTAAGCTAGCACAAGACCAACAAACCCTCCTCCATTATTCATCCGTTCCCTTTAATGAATTTTCCATTCACCTTCATGCGTCCGCCACAAATAAAAGAAGCCATTATCGTGTTTGATCACTTTAATTTAAACTCGATTACACTGTATTGCTTTGTGAAACTGTCTGACCTGCATTAAAGACTTCCTGCATGTAAAGTAGCAGAGGCAGTGAGTGGGAGCTAAATAATGGACCAGAAAATGGAACACGAGGGGCATTTTTCAGCAGATAGGGTGCCCTAAAAACAAGAGAACACAAGGTGCTGCGCTGAAACTCATTTATCCTTCACATGCTCATTCCTCTCCGGAAACAAATTAGATTGTGTTTGCTTACTTCCAAACAACTAAACCGTGTTCCTTTCAGTGTTCCCGCCAGCCAAAGTGTGTTATTCCCAGTGGCGTGATAAATCTGGTGGATATTACGTGTATAATTAATCTTCCTCTCCGACCCTCTTTTCCTGTTTACACTGAAGAGGCTGTGTAGGCTTTCACTGTTGTAGCAGGCTTGGAGATTGAGTGTCAATCGCAAAGATAATACGTTTGTTTACATACCATGATCATGAAAAGGAGGCCAGCTAAATATTTCATTGCTTCTTCGAGTTACTTTGGATCAGACACCCTGTGACCCAACACTGGAGTCGGATCTGGACACATCCAGTCACGCTTAAACACCTCTACGGGGCTCTGGCTCACATTTGGGAGTGTAGGTTTCTACTTGGCCAAGAAAAAACAACAACTATCGGTCTTGTGTCTCTGAATGTTGGACTGTCTGCAACTAATGGGCCTCAATTGGTTCCTTATATCCCTGAAAAATCAAGGTAATTCTGTTGTCGTCGACGCGATAACTCAAAAATTATTTCATGGATCAATTTCAGATTTTATAGCCGCATAGACCTTAGAGCAAGGAAGAACTGGATTGATTTTGGGAAAGGTTGGTTACAATTCTCCACCGCCAGGGGCAGCTTTATCTCCAAAAGCTTTCAGGCAATCATTTTGTCATATTTGACTGTAATTATTCACATTTAGCTCACAAATTGACTCATGTGAATCTTCATAAGGAGATCTATCTTGTATATTTCTTATTTCGTCATAATAGCTCATATCTTATTAGCTTTTCGTGGAAAACTCGGTTCATCGTCTGTAATTTCCCCAACCATTAGTGCAGTTTTGTCTAAATTAAGTTTATCTGAATTGAGACAAGGAAATCTGTCTTGGTTTCTTCCTGAGCTCAGAAGAAATAGTTAACTGTGTTCATCTTCATTATTGAGTCACTACAGGATCGGATCTCAGAGCATATTGCTTCTTCATAGAAATAGTTCGGTTGAGTCGATCTGGACTGTGAAGCATGTGAGGAGGAATCTAGAGGTCATCGATTGGACACAGTTTTCATAAAACGTCTCTTTGAAGTATGTAAATGAAGTCTTGTCAGCTCCCCGCCGTCCCTGACCTCACTTTGGCTCCATGGCACGTTTGTAGGCACTTCACACACTTTGCTCGCGGCGTCCCAGTGGACAGTGTGTAACCAAGCATGTATCAGCGCTTGTCTGTGTTCTCCATTCGGCTCGCCACAACACCCCGAGTGAGTCAACCCACACACGCATCAGCCATCCTCTTCTTCCAGCCTCAGACGCCACAATGTGCAGCGTATCTTGCCAACAGGAGCCGAGGGAAGGCAAAGAGGGAGTGAGACAGGAGTGAACAGGAGTCTACGGCAACAGAAAGGGCAAATTAAACGCTGAGTCATGACAGAATAGCCCATCGTTTTATTGCACATAAATGCATTGGGCCTTATGGTTGTGCTCCTCCTCTTTTTGTGTATTATGTAATGCCGTATTTCATTTATTTTCATTATCAGACAGACACAGAGAAAAAAAAGATAAATGCGAGCGCTGACTTCAACGAACACTTTCAAAGAAAACTATTCACACTCACACCTACAGGCTCTTTAATTACAACTGATAAGCCCTTTTTTTCCTTTTGACATTTTCACCTGTCTCTGACTTTGGCGGTGGCTCAGACAATCATCTTTGGTTTGAATTTATTTTGTTGAAACTTTAGTTGATCAATTTGTTTGTTGTTTTGGAGCCTTAAATCGAACCAAAGAATCATTCTTGAGAGTGGGAACACAAATCTTCCGTCTAGGTTTCCCCTAAACCGGAAGATAGAATTTATTATTATGAGTATCGTTATAACTATTTTTATTTGCCTATTTATTATTGACTGACGGAAGAGAGAAATCACTAGTTTTATATCATTTCAGTGTTTTTAAAATGATTTATTTGTCTTTGTGTATCATTGTATGCATTGTTTGCCCCAATCGGATCTTGCTGCAGGACAACAACGGCGCCTGAAACGTTAAGGTTCTAGAAATATTTAAAGCATCTCCCATAAAATCCTGGAAAAGAAACTAAGTGAGGAAGTCTAATATAACGGCAGGAGCTCTGAGTTTTTCTTCTGATCCTCATGAGAGATGATGCGGCCTCACAGCGGCGTCTTCATCTTGTGTGTTTTGGCTGCATCATAAGCAGCAAATGAGCTTCATGTTTGTTTAATGAAGCACCACCGGTGTCAAAAAGGATGATTGTGTGACGAGGATGGACGTCACCACTTACAAAAAGCTAATCATTACCTTCGCACTAACGCAACATGTCTGCATTCTTCTTCAGCTCATCCTTTTCCTTTTTGTCCCGCTCCCACTGTTTCCTCCGTCGTCTTCCCCCTCAGGTCTCTCCGAATCCCCTGAATAATGCAGAGCGGGGCTGAATGATGGATCACCCTCCTCTTCCTGGAGCTCTGGTATTCTCTCCTCGCCGAAGCCTATTTATCATTTTCTTAATGACACTGTTCTCGGGTGAAGCTCTCAATATCTATATTAACACCCCACAAACTTTAAAAATAAACTTTTTCCTTTTTTTTTTTTATCCTCGTTCCAGTTTGTTTCTCATCACGTCACAGTAGAAGTGGGTCAGAGGCCTGCTCGGGATTTTTAGTTAGTGCTTAGTCTATTTACAGATGGAGAGAGGGGGTTTGGGTCAGTTTGTCATTTATAACCCAAAATGTAGAGTTTCTTACTTCCTGTACAAAAAAAATCAACTCGTAAATGACGAGAATTAAAAATGGTGAAACTGAAATAAGTGATAATTATAAACTAGGATTTTGATATAAGAGAAATGTGGATTTCCATGTGTGGCATTGTTTCCTGAAAGTAATCATTTCCCCCCCATAAATTACATTTTGTTGATTTATCTGAGTCCAGCTTTGTTCTTAGAAAGAAGTGAAAAAGCATCTTAAAGGGAACAAGCACCAATAATACCAGAAATAAACAAACAATCAATCTAAATAAATACTTTGAAGATAAGCTTGTGTTATGATTCCCCATCATAAATAATGCTCGATTTCCAGTAAGCGAAATATATGATTTTTACAGATCTATTAAAAAAGAAAAACTGAAATATTCAAAATAAACATAAATATTCAAACCCTTACCTACGTTACTGGAAATGTATGAACCTCTTTAATGTCGATTTGTGATGTTTCTTTGCTTGGATGTGGGTCTTCTACCTCATTTAAACAGAAAATGTCAATACTCTTTAGAAACTGCTGATGTGCACTGATCAGCCACAACATTACAACCAGTGACTTTAATTAATGTTTGGACTGATCGGTGTGAATCACTCATTGATATTTTCTGGCCTGGTTTACCCCCCAGAATAGCCAGGAAACACAGATAAAGTGGAATATCCAGGCAAGAATGAAATATATGTCTCAATTAATGTCATGTATGCTGGAATTCTTTCTGAACCTGTTGCCCAGACAGAATTACTCACTGTTATTATACAGTTGTATTTATTCACTACATAAGCGGAAACTGCTTTATGTTGTAATTCTTGCACTTTTCTGCATTATTTTTCAAAACCAAAGCAGTTATAAAAACAGTCAAAGTGGTTCACTTGTTTCCAGTAATTTTATTTTGTAACTCTGCAGTACGCCATGTTCAACACGTTTTTAAATAACACATCAACACCAGACGGCTCTCAGGGTTTAAACGACATAGGAGGTTGAAACATGTTGGAATGATTGAAGCGTTTAAACTTTATAACAGTTAAAACGCTTCAGTCATCTTCTCTCAGTTTGTGCTAAAAGTTGCAATGGTGATTCTTTTAAGGCTTTTTTTTTGTCTCTTGAAGAATGTTTGTATGGCGGACATCGGCTTTGTGCCATACTGTAACTAAAACAATCCGTCTCTGGTATTTTAAATGCACAGCTAGGCCTTAATTCACTCCCACCTACTGAATGAAGGCAGGTCGTTGAAGAACAACAGGCTACAGTAGTTATTATGTCCTGACCCCTGGTGGTTAGACAGAATAAGTTTTAACATTCCCTGACATCTTTGCCTACTCATGGATAACAGAGCTGATAGTTCAGGGTTAATGGCCGTCAGTTACTCAGAGCTGCTGTCTGTCTGCTTTTCATGGACAACCTATTTATATATTCCTGATGTTGCTACGGCCTCGTCTTCCTTCCCTCATTGTAGGTCCTCTACCGCTGTGGACGCTCGGTCCGCAGTGGGAGGACAAACTAACCTCAGTGTAGGACATGTCAGCTCCGTGTTTAAATTTGTACCAGGACACTGTCTACCTCTGAAGACACGCCAGACTCCAGCCTGAGGCGGGCGATGTCACTCACACTCTCCTTCACTGCGTCCACTGGGCTTCGTAATGCGGCTGCTTGCAATGCCAGTATGGAGCTGGGGGGACACAGAGAACGACCTCAAACATAGGAGGCTGTGTTTGCGGAGGAGAAAATGTGTGAAATGGAAATGCTTTGATAACGTTTACATTATGAGCTCTGGTATATTACGTCTCGGCGACACACAACCATGTGTCAACGATACACCACTCTCAATGTTTGGCCCTGGGCGATTATCAGAAATGATGTTTGCTGATCCACATTTTTGGTTTTCCACTCTCTTCTGCTGAAAATTAGAGTACAGGATGATGTATCTTAATTAGCTGTTGATTATTGCTGGCTTTAAATGGTTGCTGCTGTTGGTGTGTGAATCAGGTCCAGATCCAGTGGTGCTACCAGTGTGTCTTTGGGCATGTATGTTTATGCACAGCAGCTTTGCTGGAGTCTGAAGAAACCCCCTGAATTCTGATTGTGCAACTTACGTTTCAAGGTATTGTTGCTTTCTTGGCGTTGGCAGGAGTGAATATGAGTTGTTGAGAGTTTATTGGTTAGTGATGACAGTTATTAGTCCCAGCCACATAGGGGTCAGAAGCCAATTTACCTCTAGTGCCGGCCCAAAGCCCAGATTAATGAGGAGGGTTGCGTCAGGAAGAGCGTCAGGCGTAAAACCTATGACATATCAATGTGCGGAACACAAAACTGATTTCCAAGCAGACGGGGTTGGGTTCTAGGTTCACAAATACTGTTTCTGGTACAGTTAGCCAGCAGAGTACCGACCTATGGATGGAAAAAGGGGATCTAATGTGGCAACAGTAGATCCCAACAAGAGAGCAGCCAACGGACGAAGTAGATGCTTTCAGCAAACTCCTCTAATTTCTGAAAGTAGTGAGAAATTAAATGGAAACAGGTAGTTGTAGATTTTTCTGCACTGATTCGTGGTTATTACACAGAAACTACCAGAAGTGTTTCCAGGTAAAAGCTCCACCTCTGGATGTGTGGTTTAATCAAATATTACCTTAAATTAAATAGAAACCGTTTCATGGTTATTACACAGAAACTATCACAGGTGTTTCACAAGATTAAACATACTATTTGTGCAGTATTACCTTGAAATAAAGGGAAATAATTGGATCATAAGGGTTGGATGAAATTTAAAAATTTCCAATTTTAATCTAATTTGGAAGGTACCACACTGCCTAGGATACTGTGAAAACATCAACCTGTATTACCTCATTATTATCATGTTATTACAATATTAATATCCCCATATTACCATCTTTGAATCCAAATATTGCACTGATATAACCATTTTATCATTAGCATACATTTTACCAAAGTATTACTGTACTATAACCAAATACTTTTACCTCATTACCATCTTAAAATTAGTTTCATTATTATAGCTGGTTTTTAGGCCATTATTGCCCTGTTACATAAATTCCAGTAAAAAAATACCCTTATAAACCCATTGTTATTACCAAGCCATTACATAGTTATAACTTTGGTAATTATATGGTATTACCCCACTATTACCGTGCTGTTATTTAAAGTGCTACCATATTGTTATAATTTCCACTTCCCGGTTGTTGCAGGGAAGTTGAAATCGATGGTTTTATATATATATATATATATGTGTGTGTGTGTGTATACGCTCTTTATGAACTTTGCAAATACAAAGTGCAGTATCTACAATTTTTCAGCGGGGGAAAACCTTCCTCTCGACCTGTTAGAGTGTTTTCCTTCTACTGACGTGTTTTCCAGAGATATTAGGATCTTTATTAATTTTACATACTTACAGTTCAGTTTGGCATTTTTGTTGATGCTGCATTGCAGGCCAGAATTTTGATCCTGATACGATTCAAACAACGCTTTTTAACTCCAGATATCCCAATTTGATTATAGAGCAAATGTGTTTATTGTAACAATTTTTACAAAAAAACAAAATAAGTTAACAAAAACTTGAACTTATATTACAAGTCACTCCCCAGTGACAGACTCTCTGAGCTCAACAGAAGCCCCCGCTCTCCTCTGCTACAATTAGAGCTCAAGTTAACGCAGTTTACAGAAAAATAAGAAAAAGACATTCAAACTTGGCTGTTTTCCAAAATGACTGGCGTTCTTGAGTCGGCGGGTGGCTCTCAACAGCTGAGCCCATGAGATCGGCGTGTGACTGCAGTCTGGTTTCCAGTCCTCGGTAACTTGACGAGGAGCGAGGATAACAGGCATCAGGTCTCATCTTGTGACTGTAAGTAGATTGGTTTGGCCTGCTTCCTCAGGCGCTGCTGTGCTCGCAGCTTCCTTCCTCTCTGAGTCGCCAGTCCCATTGGTGGTAGATAAGTCTGTGGGAATAATCAGAGGACAGTCATTCAATAACATGAGTGACTATAGCAAAAAGTAACAGAGCCCGCAGCTGTTGTCTGACTCAAACGTGGTCATTACTTACTGCTCTTGGATACGGGTTCCTGTAATGTATGCCTGTGAAAAAATAAATCAGTATCAGTATTGAAAATCGACATGTTATTCAAAAAAAAAGTCCAGCAGTCTTTATTTGGTCCTCTGTGCTTATTTGAGTCTTTCTTTACAGTGTTTTTATTATAACCCCAAAGAGTTGGGCATTTTATGGAATCATTTACACTAATTAAAACTTAATGGGAGGATTTATTTTTGCGAAAGATCGGTTTCCCACAGGGAAAGCTTTACTTCCAAAAGTTTTCGGCCCACGAGTTGTCAACTATTGATCCGCTTTAGTCCAAAATATGCAGCGTATGAATCAACTAGAGGAGATCTATCTTACGTATATCTTATTTCATTCTAATAGTTCATATTTTACTGAAAAATTACATTTCTTGTCTTTAACTTTCCAACCGTGAGTCCAGTTGTGTCTGAATTGAGCTAATATGAATTGACAAAGAGAATTCTGTCTTGTTTTATTATTGAGCTCAGAAAAAATAGTTAACTGCATTTACCTTCATTGTTGCGTCACTATAGAATCTTAACTCAGAACATATTGCTGACCTCATAAAAATAATTAGGTTAAGTCTCTTTGAGATTATTAATGAGTCACATTTAATATGAGGAGTTAAATCAGGGGAATTGCTTGTGCGACGAAGGTATAGAAGATATACCCCTGTTGTCGTGGGCGATAGCACAGGCCTAGTTATAACCTGTTTTTCTAGCCCTCTTCTCTGAGTGTGTGGTCGTGTGTGGGTGTTTGGGGGCGTGGTCCCAGGTCAAAGGTTATAAGTTATACGATCACTCGTCCCCAGATCATATGACAAGTTTAGTGGCATCAGATCTCAGACAAACTATTTAGAGTGAATTCAAATATCTCTGTGTGCTGCAGCTCTGACATTATTGTTTTTCTCCCTGTCCTCAGAACGCTGCCGTCTCCTTTGTCTCTCCAGCCGACTGCCGGACCAAGAAGATCCTCTTCATTCATTCCCAGAACATAACACCTCTACACCCACGCGCGTTTGACTAAAACTATTTAACCTTCACTCGTCTCTGCTTCCGCTCTTGGGTCCAAATCCTAACATCACGTAACACCAAACTTCTTTTGTCTAACAGACTCAAATGACAGAATCCGGAATAAGAAATGAGAACAGCGGTAGAGTGGAACATATGTGTAAAATTGTAAATTTGCACAGAACTTAACCTTTCTCTTACATAAGAATAAAAACACCAGATAAATCATCAAGCATGCAAAAGCAGAATAGTTCTCAGAGCTCTTTATTATCTATGGTTCCTAGTTCACTTAATAGATGTATCTGATGTCAATATGACCGCCGTTCACACTGATGGCTCTCCTTTTGACGGGAAATTCTTCCGTCATTCATTGTCCAGCCCTCCGGTTAGATAAGTGGGAAAAGAGAGTGAGTGTGGTTCAAGGTATGGAGTCAGAGAGAGAGAGAGAGAGAGAAAGCCGGATCTGCACTGGTGTCATAGCTCAGTCGGTAGCGCAGCAACCACAGGTTCGATTCCACCACCTGTTGCCCTTCGCTGCATGTCACCTACCCATCTCTTTCTCTCTGTTTCACGCTGTCCTGTCAACAAAGACCTACGGCCCTCAAAAAAATCATTTAAAAAAGCCCTGGCATCTTGGGTTGAACTAACTGATCTCTCTCCCTTATTCGCGGCGGTGGGCCGGACCTGGGGGGGAGACACAGTAAGAGAGTGACTCCGGAGCTGACAAGCTCAGAGGAAAGTATTACGATAAAAAATAATAAAGACTGTTACCTACAATCATCTTTTGAGTGGCATTAAGAAGAAAGAAGGACCCTCACTGGTAGCTGCATTAAATGCTTCAAAGGCCAAACTGGATCTTTCTCTGCGGTTCACAGTCTTATCGTCTTATTAGTATAACTCCGGTACACACTCGAGTAGGATATAAGTCAAGACTTGCGTAAGAAAACATTTGGAATCTCTCCACTCTTACCTATTTCTATCCTCGCCTCACACTCTTCTATACACCTCTTTATGGATTCTTGATCCGTGAGCTGAGGAGAAGGTCACAGGAGACAAGATCAATCATACAACACGTGATAAAACAACCGTTTCTTCATTACCGTGAGCGCTGTGTCACTTAAACCTGCTGGTTTTGTCTGAACAGATTTCGGGCCTCCTGCAGGATGTATTTTCTCTCAGACTCTGTGTCACTTGTAACGCCGCTCTGTGCCTGCCAGGTCCGGGCAACGCGAAACACCCGCATGTACAGAGACAACACCACCCTACGAGTAGCGGCCATCATCTAGGACCAGCGGTTTTTACCTAAATGATAGAAGAATTTGAGTGAAAATAATGTAATGGTGTTGAAATACCGTTCTAAAATACTGATTTACATCAATCGGCCATAACATTTAAAAATCTGGGAGGGGTATTCAGAATAACATTAATTAGTTTCTTACAGTGGTACTTGCAAGTGGGTGGAAACCAGGAAAATGTGCAAACATAAGGTATTAAGCTATTTTGACTAGTAGGTTAAAATGTATTTATATAGCACCTTTCTAAAAAGAGCATTTTACAGAAGATACAGAGCCTCATTTATAATTACAAATCTATATCCATAATAAAAAATCATAAAACAAGCCTAGCCAACCACCACCGATTCAAACCCCAGTGCTTAGATTAGATTATATAAAAGCCATTTTATAAAGATGACTTTTTCTGCTTTAGTTAAAACAGCGAAACAGCTGATCTCTTTGCAGCAGGGAAGTTGTTCTATAATTTAAGAGGTAGAGCCGCAAACAAACGTCACCTTTGGTTTTGAGTTTGTTTAGTGGTACTGTGAGCAGGAGCGAAGCCAGGAAGAGGCATGTTGGTAATTAATAGAATCTTAAAAAGAATCATGTACCTGATGGACAGCCACTGCACTAAAGCCAAAATATGATTAATGTGAAATGTCCGGCTAGTCCCAGTTAAAAGTCTGGCTCTCTGCTCGCTTTCTGGATCAGCTGAGGCCAACTGTAGATAAGGATTTGATTGTAGAAATATTTCTTGGTTGACAGTAGCAGGATTTAACCAGTTAATGGACATCGTGATGAAATTTCAGTTGGACCAAATTGTGATAATAAGACTACTGGGTCAGAGGTTTTGTTGAGCACTGCCCATCTGCTATGGTTGACGTTTACCAAGGCAACCTGAGGAGGGACAACTGGTGAAGTAGTGACAGGGTCATGGGCTCCTTGGCCCGTTAATACAGCCGGGGAGTGAAGGCTACCCTGCGTTGTCTAAGCACACAGAGGAACTGCTGTAGCAAAACCTGCTGAAATATTTAAAGAGTAAATGTTGGTTCTGGCAGAAAGGTGACTGAACACAGTGCGTCACTGCACTGTTTTAGCAGATAAAACTGGATATGCACAATGTTAGGTAGGTCAAATGTTATTTTTAAGACGTTTGAAGCTATTAAGATTATGATGCACTTTTCTCTCATTTTATTTGATAGCAAATGTGAAACTAATTGGTCTGAACTTTATTTAAACTTAAGAACAAGTGTCCATGGAAAAAAGCTGCCTGTCGATTAATTAATCTAATTCATTCATGTGTTGGGGTCTCTGGGGCAATCATTCTCTCGGACAGGTTTGTCATCTAACCTGTCCCCATTAGTAAACACTAGATGTCAAATCTACCCAGATTTTGAACCGACCTGTGATAAAAGTAAAACCTCCCCGGCGTCATGAGCTCACATTTTTTGGTCTTGTCCTTGTCTGAATACTTTCGGGGTTTAATTTTTCACCTCTCTAAACTTGGCCTACAAATTTTTAGTTGAGCCAGGTCTACTGATTGCAATTTTTAAATTTATACCGCCACCTTATCCTATGTAGGTGGAAAGAAAGCCCCTTCCAATGCAGGGAAGGCCCACTACTCCCTCAGGGATGGGTCAAATGCATAGAGAAATATCACAACGTTGTACTGTATGTATGTACTGTATAATATGTGATAAAGCAAAAAAAGAAAGAAAAAGAAAGAAAGATTCCTGAAATAATGAACTGGAATTCAACTTAGCACTGAAATCAATCTAGGAATGTGATAATGTGAACATTTATGGACTAACAGTTGTAGTTGTTTATAAATACGCATGTGTGTCGGCACAAGTATATAAGTAATGTTAATGAACGGATGGACAGGATTAGAAACAAGCACATCAGAGGGACAGGTTAGACGTGTTGGGGACAAAGTCAGGGATGTTTTAGACAGATGCAAAGGAGGGATAGTGGATATATTAGTAGAAGCATGCTGGAGATGGAGCTGCGAGGCAGGGAAAGACCAAAGAGGAGGTTTCTGGACATTGTAAGAGCGGACATGCAGTTTGTTTGTGTGATAAAGGAAGATGCAGAGGACATTGCAAGATGGAAACGGATGGTCTGCTATGATAAACCCCAAAGTGAACAGCCGAAAGAAGAAGATTTTGATTTTTGTCGTTCATTTTCTCGACTGGGTTATGTTATTTCCTTTCATTTTAGTTGTCGGTTTTATGCCACTGTTATTTTCCACTCAGATGTGGACAGCTGTAGAAGTGCGGTGGTTATGTTGTGTCTGTATTATGTATACTATAACTGGATGGAGAAACTCAATAAACGGAGAATTAGATAAAACACTAGATGTCACTGAAACCAATACAGTGACATAAGATAGGCTGTTATCCAAACGTATCCTTAAATAACAGCTACAGGACTGAATCTGGGCAAATATTTATATGTTCTCGTACACGATCAAATGAATGTCGGTCTTATGAGAAGTATATTCCATGATAATATCTGAACTTGTCTGACAACAGAAAACCGGATAGCTATCCTTGAGTCACCTCCCGACAGCCTTAAGAAAGCCCTGCTGTTTAAGAACGCGGGATAGATCACTAATGAGACGAATAACGTTCAACTTTATACCGTAAACGAACATCATTGTTCATTATGTTTTACATTTTGTGCAATATTACAAAGCATGACCTACCGGTTGTTTCTCAGCAGCAGTCTTTCCCGACATCTGTCGCATATTGATGGCGTAGCGTTCTCAAATTAGGGAGGTTGTCTAGAAGACTGATTCAAACGAACGTCTGTACTTAACATCTCAGTAACTTGGAGATGTTTCATCTCGTTAAAGCAAAAGCAAAATTTAAAGTCCACTACCTCTAAGTTAAGTGTTAGTCGTTTTAAATGGATTTTAGAAGGTTGTGACAGTTTTTCTGGTGTTTTATCCGTTTCTGTAATGTGTCATAAAATATAAGCTTCATTTACCAGTTTATTGTAATTTGTCCATTTTGATGTCGTACTGACAAGCAGCTTGATGTTTTTGTAAATTAAAATATTTATTGTGTGCAGAGATGGGGTTGGGATCAGCTGTTCGTCGCCTGTAGGCAGAGAGGAAGTGATGCAGGAACCGTGGAGCTCCTCTCAATGACTAGAAGCGTAGGCACAAAGAAACTGGCAGTTTTACTTCGAGATGGCGTTATAACTCGCCTCAAATTGCCAACATCCATGAAAATGGAAGGACGTGGTGGTTGATGGTTTTTTATATATACATTTCACAAAAGTAGAGTATATTTCGACGTTGATGGTGAAGTTGTAGTAGGTGGCAGCTGACTAGTTAGCCCCTAGCTAGCAGGATGAGTTAAGGCGACGAGTTTGCTTCAGTTGTTTTCTGATCAAATACGCTGGACTACTTGATTTTTTCCTGCAGTCCCCTACGTGATGTATAAACATTTCCACAGAATACAGCTGTCTAAAATAGGTAAGTTGCTATTTGATGTTATCGTGGCATTTCTGTCTTGATCAAGAGACCTAGCTTAGCCTGGAGCTAACTTTGAGTTGATGCTAGCAGCAGCGACGCCGTCAGAGCCTGTTAGGATGGAAATTGCCCAGTGGCGGTGATGTCTTTGCAAATAATATGGACAATAAAACAGGATCCATCTACATTTGTGAATGGTTTACATTGCCTGGTGTAAGTGGTTATTTTGTACTGTGTACTCGACATTAAATAGCAGCTATGCTTGTGCCTGTAGCTTACTTTAGTCTGGATTTGCTCGCCACTTCCCAACCAACATAACTTAGTCAAATAAAACATAAATACCAGCGAATGTTAGGTACGACCGCTTTATTGGATTTAATCTAACTAAGGTTCTGCTTTGACACCAGTGCTGCTGTTATTCCCATTTATCTTTGAACTCAACTTTTAGCTGACAGTTTAAGCATTAAGGATCTATCTGAGATGAAATGATGTCTGCAGATTAAAGTGTTCGGATCGACTATAATTCTATTTTGTAGGGGGTTATAATTCAAGACGCATAACAATAAGCAGGCCTTTAGACGTCAATCACATCCTAGTTCCATCAGGTAGAATTTGCCAGGATATCCTACTGAGACATTTGCCCCAACATGCCCAGTGCATTGATGAGCAAGCTGCAGCTGATTTGCTCAAATTATGAACTAAGCCTTTGCTGTCGTCCTGACACAAATGTTTTTCCCTGAAACCCCACTACCACTGTGTCCTACAAGTAATTCACCTGATTGAAATCCTCAAATAGAATGTGACTCATTAATAATTTCAGTCTATATTGACTTAACCTAATTTTTTCAATGAAATTAGAAATATACTCTAAAACAAGATCCCATGGTGAGTCAATTATGGAGATAAATACAGTTTTTCCAGTTTTTCTGAGCTCAGTAACTGACACAATTTGACTTATTGTTTGGAATTGATGTTCCAGAACAATCTTTTGAGATGCAACAAATGTGTTTTTATTTATATCAGACAAGTAATCATAGCTTGCTCACAACACAAAGGCTACATTCACACTGCAAGTCTTAATGCTCAATTTCGATATTCATTTTTTTGTTAGATCAGATTTATTTTGTGACACTGTTCATATTACTCTGAAAATGTGTGCAATATTGGACACCAGTATGAACAGTTCAGGACCGTATGCTGTTGCAAAATGGAAACTAAAAGTTAGTTTGAACGATTCCTTTTATAGTAAAAATGTTTATAGTAATGTTTTCGAGTGAAAAGTGACTCCCGCCAGCGCAGCCTTGAGACGAATGCCAATGGAAGTTGACTTCAAAGTTGCACGGATTCGGATCTGACAGTTCCAACTGAGGTCGCATAGCAAAGAATCTGAGCTGTGTCATATTTAGGACCAATTATGGAAGTGGCAAAAATTAGAAATGGGAAAAGATCAGATTTCATATGGTTGGTGCTTTTCACACTGCCATGAAAAAAGGTTAAATAAGAGAAAAAAGATCAAATCTGAGCCACTTTGTTCCGGCAGCATTAACTTAGCCAAAGTTAAACCTTGTTTCTGATGCAGTTAATACAGGGTTTTGTTCCGTTATAAACGACTAATAACTCAATTCTGCAATAAGACAAGCAGTTTTGTTCTGTTTCAATAATATAAATAAGCATGTTGACAAAAATAGTCTTGCAGGTTTGACTATGATGAGATATCAATTTCTGCTAATGATGACAAGATAATGTGTCTTTTTCAGCATTGGATGTCAAGGTCACAATGGTGGAACAGAATAGAAAGACGCACTGATCTGTGGCCAAATGACATCTGTCTGTAAGTAACTTCCTGAGCAGACTTGTTTACAGTATGTGACATTTAGTGTCCTCTCTTTGAACCAATGCACATAATATTTATTAATAATGTTACTTTAATGTTATTACTACAGCTGTTAAAATGTATTTATTGGTGTATTAGTTAGACCAAAATAAGATCTCGGCTTTGAAAAGCCTTGTACATCGCCAGGGGGAGCGGGTCCTCTCCCGTTGAGGTCGCTATGTTGCGCTTCCAGATATACACAGTAGACTGAATGGGGGAACCAAATACTGGCTTTTTTTGTCGTTTTTGGTTGAAAAACACTTTTAAAAAAATACTGTCTTTAAAACCAACGAAGAAGAAGCAAAACACAATAAGTTGTTGCTGGCTAACTGTTTTGAGTTAATGAACAAGGGAAAACCATGTGTCACAAAATTGTAACCCTTTCATCAGTTTGGGAAAGTCTTCAAAAATCCTACTTTTTAATCTGACAATTTTGACTTTGATGTCAGAATTCTTCCATCAAAGTCAGAATTCTCAAACCAAAGCCAAAATTGTTACATCAAGGTCACAATCCTCAGATCAAAACCTGTGCTTGTATATTTTCTGTCCATAACGATGGTGGCATCACTATTTATGACCTATAGAAGAATGCCTCATGGGACTGCCAACCAATCAGATTCGCTGGTTGCATCCCACGTAAAGGGATGCTGCATAGCCCACCACGTGTCCTCACCATCTAAACGTTGATATTAATGTAACCTTAATGAATCACCTTCAGTCATTCTCTGCCCAACAGAGTAAAATGATTTCTCTGCATCTGGATCTGCATGTTTCTCTAGTTTGGATTAATTCCCTCTGCACGTCTGATGCTATGTGTTCACTGTTAATACCAAACAAAGATAAACATGTATGTGAATAGAGTAAATGGGATTATCGTGAAAAAATGTAATTTATTGAAGTCATAATGAAGCGATATTTAAGTTATTTAGTGGCTATATGTAACACAAAACCAATTGTACCGCATTAGTTTTTGCGGTTTTCTTTTATTTTGAAGATGTTTATGCGATTATGTACATTGTTTGTATTCTGACAAAATGTTTGTTCTCTTGTCGTCACTTTTCAGGGTTTCAAAGTCTGGCCATAGATGGTGGAAGATTTGGAACAGGTATCTTGACATCTTCAACTTATTGCTATTCAGACAGACTTGTTTATTAGTTGTACACTATAATTAGTAAAGTAATTAATTTGAATCTGTATTCTTATTCTTCATCTCAGGCCTGAGGGTATGTTGAGACGCCCCACCAGGCCAGAGCAGCGGTGTCTAGGTGGTTTGGGCAGGGACTGACGGTGAGGAGGGACCAGGGAGGGAGACATGGGCCAGTGCGTCACCAAGTGTAAGAATCCGACGTCCTCACTCGGCAGTAAGAGTGAGAGCGGCTCCAAGTCCCATCACAAGAAAGGAGGCAGCGCTGGTGGAGGTGGGGGCCATAAAGACGAACCCGGTGCTGTGTGTAGCAAAACCGTCGGCGAGCTGTCGAATGGCACCAAATCGTTAGTGGTCACAGTGGAGTCGCCGGTCATCCCTGCACTGATGGGAGAACCACACAAGGACGAGTGTCTGGATGGAGATGGGCTGTCAATGCACCGCATTGATGAACTGTTCTGCTGCTATAAGGACGAACATGAGGACTCCATCTTGGAGGAAGGCATGGAGAAGTTTTGTAATGACCTGTGTGTGGACCCAGCAGAGTTCCGGGTGCTTGTGCTTGCCTGGAAGTTTCAAGCAGCAACCATGTGCAAGTTTACAAGGTAAGGTGGCGTTCCAGTGAATGAGGTGTGTTGTCACGGGTACTTGTCGATCAGGATAATCTTGCATATTTAGGACACAGTAAACGGCTGTAACAAGTTCTCCAGGATGACTTAAAACACAGACTCTTAGTAAGACTCTTACTTCCTGTCTGGATTTAAATCCAAAATTTGATTTCAATGCACTGGTGGGACACCCACTTCTACACGAGGGCAAAACATATTTCTTGCAGCCTTTATTTCTGCCTATGGTTGAGTAGTACAACGGAGCCATACACAAGCCTGACAGTTCCTTAAACCAATGAATTATTGTCATAATCTCAATATTGATCAACATTTAATGTGGATTGTCGTTTACCACAGGTTAGGGTCGGCCTTTATTTCTCATTTCAGTGGAATTTTACAGTAGTGGTGCAACTTGTGTATCCTGTTCATGCTGGAAATGGAGAGAGGAAGTTCCTGCAGCAATGTTCCACATTGAAACCAAATAACAATGCAGAAAAATGAAAGTATTAGCTCGAGACCCATTTCCAGCTGGCACTTTGCCCAGCTCTAAATATTTGATAATATTCCCTCTATTATTGACTGGGGTGTTTAATCAAGGATACTGGCATTGATATGAATGAAACAACTAAATATCAGGGGTTTGTGTGTTTCTGTGATCCTGAGAGCTGTGTTGTCTTGGGCGTTGGCCCCTAGCAGGGTCTCCCAAAGCAAAGCGTCCTCAGAAAAGCGGTAAGATTAAGAGCGATTCCAAGAATCCAATGGGAAAAAAAGGATGATTTGTTTTATTAAAGTGCCGACACAGTGCTTAACTGTATCATATAATATACTTTCTTCTTAAATTAAATGATCACTGGCCAAGTTCGTGCATTTTTAAAAACACCGCAGATTTACCTGAAATATAATATGGATATCCTGAAATTCAATCGTTTTTGTCCAACAAAAGTAGGTGCAAAGCAAAGAACATAGTGGCTTTGAAGATCTTCGCCAATCCTCTGCCATTAGAAGTGTGTTGCCTAAGCCACGGTGTAAACCTGTTCGTGAGAAAAGAAGCTGCTGACCCAAAATCTGTTGCACTGCATCGGGGAATGAACCGAGCGAGGCAAATGCTTTGAGACGGCACATTTTCCCGATAATCGCAGGAGCTGAGAGAGACGATCTGTACACTCGTGGAAAGGAAACATCACAATGAAATTAAGTCTCTCAGTAATATAAATATGCCAGCTTTTATTCATTTCAAAGTGAAGAAATAGAGAGAAATGTGACCCAAAAATAATCTACGTAATATGCACATTACAGTTAACTGATATTAAATATTAATAATTCATCAACTCATACTGAAACTACCGCATAAAACTTATGACGACTTATGAAATCGTTTTTATTCTTCTTGAAAATGGATTTATAGTTCAGACTTTGTCAGAAAACTTTGCATGCAGTGTAAAAAAAAACACAATAATTAAGTAATCTTCCATTGATCTTGAAGGAGGCAAAAGTTTCAAATAGGACTATGATTTGAAGGAATAGTCTTCCAGCCCTACATGGGCGCTCATTTTATGTGTGCTGAACTTTGACACTTTCTCATACTGATGTTTTTTTTTTACTTCTATTCCCTGATGTTGCTACTAAGGAAGTACAAAACATGCACAAATCAATCGTTATCATTCCCCAAATGGCTTTACTCAGATATGCCTCATGCCAAATTAAGTAATGCCCTCCACATCCTGGAGCCTGGAAAACTACTTCTGAAAATTTGGAATCATGTGTTTATCATCAACAGATTATATAATTTTGTTGAATTTTTTATTTATTTTTGTGTCTAGAAATGATTACATTATTGTCCCTCTCCAAATATACTGTATATCTTAATCACCTTGATTCGGATTATTGTCAGAATAATCATGAGTGAACGTCATGAGTTTTCCAGGCTGTGTGTTTTTACAAAGACTGGCCTGTTATGTTTTTATGATAATGCAAAACAAATTTAATTATAAAAATCTTGTTAAAGTGATCATTTAAAGTGGAAAAACACTTTAAGTGCAAAAACAGTCAGTGTTCAGTGTCTTAACTAAACGCATGCACACACACACACACACACACACACACACTAACACTGTCTGTCAGGTAGGAGCCACGCAGGAAATGCATCCTGCTGTGGACTCCTTCACTGCAATCAGTCAGAGATGAATAGGGCTGTCGGCCGGCTGGGTCACTGCGCCCCCCAACCCCCCTGACTTTTAACTCAGCACTTTTCTGTCCACAGGCTTCTAACAACACTACCGTCTGATTACTAACAAGTTTCATTGTCAGCTGATCCTTACTGAAGCGCTTTATATCACATTTGACTCTGAAAACCTGTTATGGTCCTTGGATGCACGATTTGGGATGTAAAACACTCATATGAAATTAAGTTTAATTGAAAAAGGTTCTAGCTCATGGTAACTTTTGATCGGCCTGTCACAACTTTTACTTTACTGTTTTATTTATTTGAGCTAACTTTAGTTATATTGTATGATTATATCCCCAAAAAGTTGGGGATATAGTTAAAATCTTTTGTGCATATATTGATTCGAGAGCTATCTTGTATGTCAATTTTTTTTACCCCAATATGTCACATTTTACTCACTGGGGGGAGCTCTTCTTCAAAAAAAAAACAGTTTTTTGGGTATAACTTCCTCTTTGTCGGATTTGGTCCAAATTTGTGAAGGCGAGCCCAATATGTTCAAAAGGCAATTTGTCAAATTGGCTACAAAGGGAAAACGTCTTAAACTATAAATCTCACAAATCCACCACCGCACCCAGTTCACTGGGACAGGCTGTTTGGACGACAGTTTCAACCAAGTGATAGGCTTTTAAAGAAACTCTTTGATCTGACTCTAAATATAGGCAAGTCAACTTTATTCACATAGCACCAAACCAGACCAAAGAAAGCATGTCTAGAACATTATCTTTATTCTAAAGAGACACAACATTTGATGAGCAAGTACTCAGCGGCTGGGGCGAGAAAAAAAACTGCCTTTAACAGGCTGAAACCTCGAACAGATCCAGACTCAAGAGTTCCAGACTCGGCGTTCTATCTTGACCGGTTGGGTCAGACTGGACAATGCTAATAAAAATTCTTCTTCATAAGATGACTGAATGAATTAACTGCAATTAGAGATATACAATAATGTGGGGATGAAATAGGCAGAAGAAAGAATTATCTTGTTAATAATTACTTATGTGACAGTTAATTGTCAACATTTGGTATTAATTGACTCAGGTTCTGGTTATTTAGCTTTGTTGAAATGTAAGGTCTTTGTTTTTCTGCACCCTCTCTGGAACCATCTGGTGTTATTCTGAAGTTGGTTCCTGTTTACTCTGTGTCACCAGGAAGGAGTTTGTCGAGGGCTGCAAGGCTATCCAGGCAGACAGCCTGGAGGGGATCTGCTCACGTTTTTCCTGCATGCTGTTGGACGCCCAGGGCGAGGAGAACTTTAAGGACTTGTATCGCTTCACCTTTCAGTTCGGGCTGGACGCAGATGAGGGCCAACGCTCGCTGCAGCGGGAAATCGCCATTGCCCTGTGGCGCCTGGTCTTCACCCAAGATATGCCACCAATCCTGGAACACTGGCTGGACTTTCTGTCCGATAACCCCCCAGGGATTCGGGGCATCTCAAGGGACACTTGGAACATGTTCCTCAACTTCACCCAAGCTATTGGGCCTGACTTGAGCAACTACAGCGAGGACGAGGCCTGGCCCAGCCTCTTCGACACCTTCGTGGAGTGGGAGTTGGAGCGCAGGAAAAAGGAGGAGAAGGCACTGATGGCAAAGGAGGAGGAAGGGAGGTGTACAGACACAGAGTGTCCTCCCACCACCACAGATAGACTTGAAACAGAGGGAAGCCGCGGCTCACAGACGTGGGGGGGCCACTGACCAGAAAGCGGCAGAGATTTCTAAGGAAGGGAAGGCTGTGAACTTCGAGTGAACTGTGTATCTGTGAATCATTGGATGACTTTTAGTATTACCATTACAGCCGTTCATTTTTGCTCGCCTATCTGTTGGGGTGAGGTTCCTGCTTTACCACCTTATTGTTTGGTTTTTGAAAGGGCTCTAAGAATTGTTTTTAAGCACTTCTATTTAAGTTATTATTTTTACCTTTCCTCCCGTGAGTGTTTTTAGGAAATTGGACAGGTGGTCTTGTGAAACAGCAGATAGAGCTCAGTGAAGAATCAGCTTTTGTAACAGGCATTTCCCTACAGTATCATTTAATCTGTTTGTTTGTTTTGCCCATGTAACACTATGGGTGTGCATATTCAGCCATAACATTATGACTACTGGTGAAGTCTGAAGAACACTGACGTTCTCACTTAGCCTGTCTATTATCACATAATCGTCTGATCATAGCGATTATTTGAGATAATCATGATTATTTCTGCATAATTGTTTGAATCCAATCAATTCATGTGTTTAAAAATACTGGAAGATCCAAAAATTCCATAGCAATGTGGTCATAATGTTCCCTCCCTTTTCCACCGTTCAGTGACTGACCAGCTTGTTAATGCTCTCAGATGCTCGCACCTCTTGTACTAGCAGAGAATTCAATTCAGCGTCACAGACTGTTAAACTCTTGAGGCGATCAACTTTACGACATGTATCTACATCCAATAATGAGAACATTATGGATAATTTAGTGCCTAAGCTAAACACACCAGCGCAGCTGTGGACATATTTTGGTTTGAAACCAAATGAAAAAGTAGAGCCCGTTAAGGTGGAGGAGGCGATTTACTTCATTTGCAGCGAGCCGGTAGCGATCAGATCCGATAAATACCACACATCTAAAAAAAGAAAAGATCTCTGGACTGACCACACCTCCCAGTTCACTGAGCTGTGACTGACGGCTGCAACAGTAGGTACATCCTAGCAATCTTGGATCACTATGTAAAGGTGACGGCATCAGACGGCCCACATTGACTGACAGCATGACGAGGTATACAGCTGAAGAAATACTTCCATTTCAGTTAATGAATAAATTTGACCTTTAGTACAGGTCACGTAAAACACACATTTACAAAACAGTCAATAAATAGCTGTTCTTCCTTGTGTGTATATGTTATCGAAATTTAATTGGACCTATTGTCAGATAAAGGGAGAAAATTAAATTGTCAATTGAGATAATTTGAATGAATCGTCAGCTATAATTTCATAATTGTGACGGCCCTCATTGTTCTAATTGCACCTGTAATTGGGCTGGAAATGTTAGTTATAGGACCTCAAAGTTGATGTGTTTGAACCAGGGAAAATGGGGAAGCAGCTTTGAAAAGTTCCAAATTCAAATGGCGACACAATGTGGTCAGAGTATTTCCCAAACTGCAGATACTAAGTGCTTCGGGTCTGCAGTGGTTGGTATCTGTCAACGTGGTATAAGGCAGAACACCTGGTCGTGTTGCAGCAGTGGTGGTGTCCGATTCCAAAGAAGAGCTACTGCAGCAGGAAATTGATGAAAAAGTTACAAAAGAATAAAATGGGGCCTGCAGATCATTTTAATGTTATGGCTGATTAATGCATTTTTGACAAGGATGTGATTAATCATGAAGGGAAATCCGGACAACCTGTCTACAGTAGTCACTCGCAAACAGAACATGAGATTCACCGTTTGGGTCATTCAAATCATCTTTATTGGACATAACTGTGTTTATTTGCAGTGCTGTGAGAAATACTTGGCTGAAATAGTTTTGGCTTTACAATTGTTTTTCTGCGTCCACTTGGCAAACGATAACAAATTCCAACACAGGGGTGTTTGATTTAAAAAAAGAAAAAAGAATCATACTCTGTTGTAATATTGGTTAAAATCCATGTTGGTTTCCATCCTAACAAACCCTCAGCTTAGCTTGTTTAGGCGGCTGGCTTTGCTTTCCTTTGATCTCATGCATGTTCCATTTTGATGTCCACCACTTTTCAAGAAGTGGAGTAGTTTATACAACACAGTGATGCTGGCTTTTCTCCGATTCCTCACTCCTGATCTAAGGAAGTCTAACAGAACACGAGGCCCATGCCAGATCTGGCTCATTTCTCGGCAGACGATGTGAAATGCATGTGCTCTTTAAGAGTAATGTTGACTGCTTCCGGTGATGGTTGTAATGGATTGCACAAAAAGGATGACTGGCTTACGCAGATCAGCCATAACATTATAACCCCTGACCGAAGAAGTGACATTGATGATCTGAATATAATGACACCTGTCGGTGGATGAAAGCTATTAGGCATCAAGTAAGCAACTGAGCGACTTCGACAAGGGCTAAATTATGCTAGACAACTGGGTTAGAGCATCTTCAGAACTGATGTGCTTATTAACTTCTAAAGGTGTCTAAACCAGCTACAAGGTCACAGATGCCCAAGGCTCTTACTTGTCGGCAGCAAAGGATAGCCCGTGTTGTCCAAACCCGCAGAAGAGCGGCTGTAGTACAATTTGCTGAAACAGTTAACACTGGTTCTGATAAGACAGGTGTCATAACAGACAGTGCAGAGCTGTTTTATTGGCTAAAACAGAAGAAATGCAATATTAGGGTTTTAATATTATGGCTGATCGTTGTGGTTGCTATACTTAGTATGCTTTGGGATTGATGTCATCCAAGTTATTTCCGTTTAAACCCTTTGGCGACAGTAGATTGATCTTAAGTATAGCCTAGGGTGTTTTGGGATGTCAATGCGTGTTAGCGTGACATTCCCGCTAATGGAGTCTGTGATATGGGTCCAGAGTGTTAAGAGGGTGGCTCTAACCTGAGCTGTTTGGTTTTCATCTACAATGGTTTTATTGCAGACCCTATTTGTCCTTTTTATATAAAATGTATTGATTTATAATAAATAAAAAACAGTGTTGAACTTTTTTGACTGTGGACCATGGAAATGAGATGACTTCTAAGATGTCTTTATTTCTCTGAAAGCCTCTTATGCCTGAATCCTAGACTTTCTCAAGTTTGGCTTAATGTCATGTAGTCCGATATTGGAGAGTAGGGGTTTAGTGCAAAGACTTTTTTTTTTTAAATCTCAGTTTTGTTTCAACCAACAGCCCCTGATCATTGCCAAACACTTAAATGCTGTATGTCAAACGTTTGCAGTCCATTAAATTCATGACAAACCAAATTTTAGCCCATTATTTCAGTTGAATCACTTCTACTCAAAGAGAAATACGAATTTCAGATGATTTTCATTAGTCATTCAATATCTAAACTTCCTATTGATTGGGAACAATCCCTTGTCGTACTTAGCTGAGACGTGAGTGAGGTCGACTGTTTCAACTGTTACAATAGCAGGTGTAGAATTCTGTTTCTTTACTGGGTCTGGCTTTTACCATCCCTTAGGTCTCCCAATAGATACCACCAGTAAGACACATCATCAGTCGTGACAACGACTTCAGCAGGTGTTTCGGCCTTTTCTGATGGACACCCTCGGTCAAGGCGGGCCCACCACAGACCTGGTGCCTGGGTCTGTGTCGCATGTCCAGCATCCAAATGGGCACCCAGGAGAGGCAGAGCTGAGATAAGAGAGACAGAGGTAGAAGAGGGAGGAAAAAAGAAATGGGAAGAGAGAGGAATAGGCAGGAATGTAGAACCAGGGAGTGGCATCTGTTTGGACTGAAACCAGTGTTTTTTTAAGTCTTCCAAGGAAGTTATGTGTTAACCTTGGTTTGTCTGTTAACACGATTGTGGAAAACTAATGGATGGGTTTGCATGAATGTTTACCCAAAGGTTGGTTTAAGCAAATCTTAGAGATGATGACATATTGGTGACGACAAATTGTTATTTATGATATGACCTCACGTTTTGGGGCACTTATGGCGGGTTTTACTTCTTCTTTTTTTCAATGACTCAAGTTAACGGATGGACTGATTACTTATTCTTGCATACAAAACATTATTATGACTTAATGTCACCGAGATTTAATAATCTTTGGGATCTACCCAAACCTTCCTCAGGCTCAAATGTCATGTTCCTTACGTAATTTCGTGAGTTGTTGACGTAACATCACCAGAATTTAATGAATCATATCTGGGTTATGCCAAAAACTACCTCTGGGTAAAAAAGAAAAAGAAACAAAGGCAAAAACACCACTACCAGGTAAAAGTATCAGGTAAGCCCCTCAGTACCCTTAGAGGTGATAATCCCGATCTCAGAAACAGTGGAATAGTGGAAACTTAACTGACTTTGGATAGTGTGTTCAGTGGAAATGAGTCTGATGTTGGGTGGGGAGGAAAAGTTCGTGTGATGTTGGAGCAGCAGGCTGGGGGCGTGGCTAATATTGACGCTGCTCCGCCATTGGCTGAGAGCTCTCCTGGTTACCAGCCAGCTTTCTGCACATGGGGAAACAGAGGTAAAATCGTTGATTTCAAAGCAAATGGCAAACAAAGAGCAGTTTACATGGATGGTAAGTGTTTTTTACCTTTTCATTTGTCTGAAAGGAAGGCTATGCGAGGAGGGAAAACTAGCCTTTATGTCATTTAAGGTCAGCTAAATTGGTGCTATCGCTAATTAGTTAGCTTCTCGGTTTGTTATTAGCGTCCCTGCTAACGATGCCTCCAATAGACACTAGAGTTTATATTGGCGATAAACAGTTAAAGCAAAATCCCGTTGGAGGTTAGAAACGAGCCTTTGTTAGCCGTGTAATTGTATACGTTAAGCTAATCAGAGCTGGCTAGCGAGATAGCTATATATGCAGCACAAGTCAATATGACAGCACCTATCAGTCAACTCTCCTCTCCCAATAGTCAGGATGACATAACTTCACAGTTAAAATAAAGGAGATAATGCCTTCCATGAAGTAATGGATAACATGCATCTGTCCTACTGAGAGACATCCAGTTGAACTGTGATGAGGGTAATTCAGTGGACAAATAATCCTTCTGCAGAGTTGATGAAGCCCAACAGACATTTCAGTCATGTCTATGAAGGATCATCGTTTCTCATAATATTTTTGGTATGGGGTTTGGTGAACAGCATACTCTTCCCACACTTATTGAAAAAGCAAAGATCATTCCACCTAATGACTCATCTGCTCTAGTATTCATTCAGTCAAGAGGTTCTGTAATTAACGACACAAAACACATCCCTCCATAGTTTACAGCAATGTCTTTTTTCTCTCTGCGATCTATCACTAACAAACTCTGTGTTTTTCCTTCATTTGTCTTTGCTTCTCTTCTGGCGGTAGTCTAGTTGACTTGTAGAAGTGAAGTAAGAGTTTTTATGGTGTCTTTGGTCGTCTTGCATGATCGTTCATAAAAGGAGAATGGCAGGAGTTGGAGATTGTAGTAATGTGAGAAAGTGCTTGTCCTTCCAGGACAAAGTTATCTGTCCAGTGTGCAATTTGTTGAAAGTGAGGCCAGCTTTAAAACAGGCATTAATATCATGGATTAATGAGTCTAATGATATCCGAGCAAAATTCATATTCGTATACTTTTTGCTGACATGACAAATTTTATTCCGATCAACTACTAACCAGTTACCGATCCAAATATTGTGGCTGATAAGTGTACGCCTGCAGTTTCTAAACAACATTCATGTTTTCTGCTGAACTAAGATAAAATACAGACAACCACAAATATCACAATATGACTGTGGCATAGTTTATGAAACATATAGTATTCAACTATCAACCACAACATTTACAAACTGTAACTGGTATTAATGTTGTGTCAGAATAAAAATGTTTTTAATCGTAGCTTCTACTTAAATCAGTTGTTACCCATTCTGCAGTTACAGGACGTAACAACTGATAATTTACATATACTACATTTGTATGTTAAATTGTAGTTTCTTTTTAAAAGTGCTTGGTCATATGTAAGCCGCTCTATAACTGACACTAAATAAATACAGTTTATGACATGTTGTATAAGGAAGAGTCTGACTTTGACAAGGCATGGATTCACAAATACTGCTGGGATTACTCCCTGGGCATCTTGCTCCCTGCTGTGTCAGTAGTTTTATTCCTTTAATACATATTTTTAGACGTTTCTTTTCGCTGTGGAAGCAGTTCTGCCAGCTCATCTTAAAATTCTGCAGGCCTTTAGAGTAAACTAAAAACTGTCGTCATGCCTGAAAAATCACAAGATGCTTTTCTTATCAACGAGTAGACAGATGGATGGTCCACTGTGTTCCCATTTAATTATATTTTACATCAGGCCTGACACTGACTGCATGTCTTTGTCACATTATATGCATGTGCTGTGTTCATAGTTCATTTGCACAACTTACTTGTTTACATTTTGTCATGTTCAGAAATAATAGGTTTTTTTTTTAGACGCCCATTATTGTGAATCCTTGTACGACTATGAGATGCATTGAAACAATCTGATTTTTTCAAACAGATGATTTATTCTTCGATCTGTGTGTTTTTAACTCACCCTTGTGTTCTTAAAGGAGAGTAAGACATTTAAAGAAGAGAAGCTCACCTCTGCTCTGGATGACCCACTGGATGAATATTTAATCGACCTACAGCAGAAAAACAGGTGAAGTGTGAGCACGCAAGGCTGACAAAAGACTGGTGGCCTTGTTTGTAGACACAAATACTTCCTCCTTGACTTTCAGTACTGCCTAATTACAGTAGTAGGAAACTGTTCATGTATCAGATATGGGAGATTGGAGCTTACGATCATTTGAAGAAGTCTGGAATCTTTCTTCCTGGCCATAACAAACATTATATACCTAGTTTGCCGGGCTTTTATTCATTTTTGTCCAGTCCTTTACTAGATTTCTTTACTCCTCAGGATCTTAAAGTGCCTTAACAACAAATCCCCCAGGGAGATTGAGTTGGAGAAACTCGAGCAAGGTTTTTCCATTTATTTTAATGGAGCCAATGCTGAAGCCAGTAAAAAGCTGCCTAAGAGCACCAACCACAAGTCTGCCACATCTCCACCTGCTTGGAGGCATGCAAGTGCAGCAGGTATGCTGCAAAATAAACTTACATTTTTGCTATAAAACAAACTTTCATCGTTTTACAATTGTATTAACACATAAAAAAGTACCACCTTGTCCTCTTTTATTTATTTTTTGCTGTTCCATCATTCCCTCCACCATATGGAACAGCAGCTAATAGCCACCACTACTTAGCATGCCATGATCATATGCCTAGCTTCAGTTTGTAGCTGGTATGGACAGTTGTAGCTGCAGGACAGTTTTTCAGTCTTCCCCTATGTGCTGTGGACCATCCGTGTATGTGACGCTCAGTCATGCAGTATTGCAGTAGTCTGCTGCTTGATGCTCGTCTTCCTCTCTGTGCTGTTACTCATCTGCAGATGCCTGTAGAGGTGCCCCCAAGCTAATTGAAGATAGCTGTATCCCGCAGCAGACCCACAGCAAAAGAAGCCATACTGCCCCCGGAAAGGTCCAGAGGAAAGAATGGGTGCAGGTAGAGATTTTTGCCCTAAACTGTAACCATTGTTCATCAGATATAATTGTTTTCCTGTGAAAGTAATGTTTTTACTTGTCATGTTTACAGGATTCTGGTATAATTCAAACAGAAGAAGGGCCATGTTTGCTGATCTCCCCAGAAAAGTGCTATTCTGAGGATTTTGAGCCCTATGAAAGCGTAGACATGGAGGTAGGGTGAAGACATGCTTGTGTTCACTAGGCCTGTGTGTGTGGGTGGATTCACAGTTGGAGGAGCAATGTGTCAGATTCAGCTGTCTGTACTAGTTAGCATCTCTCGTCACTGTCACGTCCCTTTATGTTTCATGCAGACCTCCTTTCGGCACTCGCCTCGTAGTCCCTGCTGCAAGAGAGACACCTCAAAGGTGTCACGCACCTTCAACTCTATGCCTGAGAGTCAGGGGGCTCAAGCAAATAAAGAGCAGAGTGAGAGGTTACTTCTCAACCTTGAGGAAGTGAAGGTGAGTGGAAGCAAAAATATATGCACTCTATTTTTCGTTTTGTCAAGTTGGCATAAGATGTGGTGAATCATTTTAACATATTTTATGCCATGGGTGTTATTTTCAGATGTTTTTTGAGTGAACCCAAACTATCAGCATGCATGTGTGAATGTTTGTGCCTAAAAGTGCTTCTTTTCATGATCATGAGCATGGATGCTTTCGTTTGCAAGGTTCTGCGTCGGAGCCTGGAGGTAAGCATGCGGGGGGGCAGCCGGGACTCAGCAGGGGAGGAGTCAGACGAGGAGTGGGTGGAGGAGCAAATTGAGAGGGAGGAGAGCACCGAGAGTCTGGACGAACTAGGCCTTCCCCTCTCGTCCTCCAAGTCCTCCTCCAATCCTCGGTCCAGTGACTCTCAGAGCCATGTCGACGCAGCAAAGCTCATTGTCCTGGACTTTGGATCCTCACCTAAAGGTGAGTTTCTGATCTCTTATGTCCATTTTTTTATTTTATGGCATGTTTAAGTTGTTCAAAGTTGTTTCATCTCCTCCTCACTGCGTCATCGGTACTGTTATCTACACATGGGGCGAAAGCAACTGTTGGGGAAGTGGGAGAAACTATTTAGGTCATTAACAGATTCAATATCAGTTAGAGTATAAGAGGAACAGAATTATTTAAAAAAAATTAAAACAGAGGGGTATCCCACTGGAATTAGCGACCAATAATCAAAACATGAATTCAGTCTCAAGTGTAAATGTTCCCACCTACATGTCCATATTTGAACAATGAAGGGTAAGAAATAAAGTAAACAGTCATTTGTTCGTTCGTGCGTAGCTGCATGCCGGCCACCCTTTGTTGGACCACATGGCCAAGTCCCAACACAACTCTATAAATAGTCTGTGTACGGTTAAAGTGAAAAAAGCTAGGGATGGGGATTACTTACACCCTTACCGCCTGCAATCTCAGTGTCAAGATATGTTTGCAATCTGAAATGTTTCCTCCTTTCATCCATTATTGAAGGTCGTAACATCGAACGCTCTCTCTCTGCAAAAAGGAAAGAGACCCTTGACTCATTCATACCCACCAAGCCTATGTTGGTGAAGAGCAAAACATTGGATAGGCCGCCTTTCAAAGAGAGCTGGGACTGTCACAGTGAGTTTTTTAACATCTTATTAAGTGATGTCAACAAACTTAACCTAAATTTCTGAATAAAAACATCAGAAATTATTAACCCCCGAAAATGGCAGAGAAACAGAAACAGGCAGAGAATGCTTTGTGCTTCTCCACATAGAAAGGGATAGGAAGGTGGATGAGTGTTGTTTAAGACACGTGCCATTCTTGCTTTAGGGCCAAGCAGTGTGGAGAGACCCCTGTCATCAGCCAAAAAGGTTTCTGCTGAGGATCAGGACCCAGAGGAGACGGCATGCTGGGTGCGCCAGGCGATCCAGAGAGAAAATGATTCTGTGCAGAACACGGAACTCTTCAGTCACAACAGGGTCAGCCCCCCACCCCACTGCACATGTCACACTACTCACACTACTCTAAAGTGATGGATTTGACCTGCATGTAAACCCGGGCCCCTAAATTCTGTATCTTTGACCCTTTTATTTTGTGTCTTTTTTTATCCAGGGCAGGGGGCACCAGACGATGAATGGCTCAGTGCAGCCCAGCAGGGACATGGATAAGGATGAGAGCAGCGTCACTTTGGCGATGCAGAGAATAACGTTAATGGGTCCCAAGTATGTTGGCAGAACCGGACAGGATACTACATGTACATTCTGTTTTCTGAGGCACAGAAGGACACTTGATGATCCTGTCCATCCTACAGTGTCCTACCCTCATAAAAATGTTTTACAAACGCTAATACTAGCTGAGATGTTTAGCCTATTCACCCTCCAACCATGAAGAATTATATTTCAGTGTCGCTGTGCTCAGCCATTGATCCCCATTAAACTGAAGGTCGGGGACAACAGATCTGAGGATGTCATCCTTCTGTCCAGGGACCAACAGAAACTGCTGAAAGTCTTGGAGAAACTTGAAGGCGGAACCAGCTACAGCATCGCTCAGAGTATCAAAACGGACTACAGCAGAAAGCAGGTGAGTCAGTAAGGACATCTTGCAGTTCAGAATAAATGACTCAAATATTTCCATGTGTGATGGGGATACAATCAAACAAAAGCTCATGCTAGTTTCTTGTGTTGTCCTTGCAGAAAAGGCAGTCCTCAGCAGACATCACCCCCGCATTGTATGTTACCATGGAGATCCTGTCAAACTGGGGGAATGCTTTCCATGTTGGGCTGACTGAGCTTCAGTTCTTCTGCCTCAGAAACAAGAAGCTGTATGTGTCGCCTCATGACCTTGACATCAGGAACACTGACTATCCAGGGAATCTTGGTCTGCTCGTCAATGGAAAAGTGAAGGTGTGTCCATGTGTGGGGTCTGCCTCATCCTGTTGTTTCACTGATTTCTTATGCACCAGTTAAGCTGACTAAAATAAGCATGTATGGCTCCCATTGTTTTTATAAACTTTTTCATCTTGATCACATGATCCATGGTGAGGATCAGAAGCACATTAGCCCTTCCTCTCATAGAAGGAGAACAGGTGTTCTGTTAACACCCTTGACTCTGATTCTCCGACACACTTTCAAAAAATGGGTTAAATGAGATGCAAATAATGTGTCTATTGACGATTCTCATGATCATCAATTCAAATTATACACAGAAATCTAACCTTTAACTCAAGTAACATAATACATTCATAATATATAACAAATACTTTTTCCCAAACACGAGTGCCACAATTGTGACACCTCACAGAGTTATAGAGGTTCTGTATGGAGGAAGGGTCTCAGATCTTCTCCATTGTTCTCAGACCTCATCAAACATTACAGTAGGAGACTCAGAGCTGCTACTCTGTCAATAGGGGGGCTGCACATGATATTATTTAATGGTTGGAATGGTTTTGTGAATAATTTCTGCTTATTTTACTCTTCTTTTTATTTTATTTTTAAAGGGTGCCAATAATTTGGCCGTGACTGAGATTTTACATTTTTATTTATTTTATGTTTTGTTGCACTAAGACATATAGACTTTGTCAGAGAGTGCCAGAAAAGACCTGCAGGCCAACTAATCTCATTGCCTCACATAACAGGCCCCAATGTTTAAACACCTAGATCTGATTCAGACCCTTACTGCACTATTTACACAAAATAAGGCATTTGCTGATTTGTTTTTTCTACTGTCTTGGTTTGACAGACCACCAAAGAGCGTCACATGTGGACGTGTCCGTTCCATCCTCCCATCCAGCTCTACTTCATCATCAGGAACACAGAGCGCTCCACAGACTTTGGAATATCTCGCATCAAAATCTGGAACTACAACAGAAGCCTCAATGTACTTGTGTTTTATATTTTTGTCTCATCACAATGCAGAGAGAAGAAGCTGGATAGTTGGATCAAATGTTTTGCATTCAGTTTCACAAATCTTTTGATGCATGTCTTGAGTTCATTTATCTCCCCGCAACACCAGGAGTCACTGATCCAACTTGATTCTGTGTCGTCACTGTAATACAGGGTGACTATATAAGCATGGGGGGTGGTTCTCTTTGAGTAGTGGTTGGCTGAGCTGCCTGTCAGACTACGAATGTGGAACAGGGAGGGATTAGCCCCAGGGGATTAGTGTTAAGGGAAACGTGGGCTTTCAGCCTGAGTACTTCTCATTGAGGGGTACAAAAAACTAGTGAGATCTCTCTCTCGTTAAATATAATTAATAGAATCAATCGATGTCTTGAACCTTGAAGGTAAGAAGCTGATGGGGAAAGATGGGCTGTAGATTAAACTGGGTTTATAATGCTTCATTGATTGAGCAGGTTTGAGTTGGAGCTGGCAGCCATGACTTGGTGTCTTTGAGAGCGCCACATTTTACTGCCAGACTGGAGAGCTCTTGTTCAGTCATGTAAGAGTTAGATAGAATTAATCAGTAGTAAACGTATGAAATGTTGTAATTGATATACATTTTTTCACTTTGGCTATTTGGCTTGTGTCTTGAGTTGATTTAAATTACATTCAGTGTACGCTTATAATGTTGTTCAGAAATATACGGTATGAATTCATATGAGATTTAATCCTGTATAATTTCTTAAATCTTAACTCACATGATGTGCTAACTGACCCTGATTGTGTATATTTGGTGAAACTGAAGCTGTGTGTCTGTTATAGGATCTCGATGTAGGAGCACGCCATATAAAGCTGTACCTTAACAGCACGCTGGTTTTTGAGGGGGAGCTGGAGAAGGGCTGTGGAAACCAGGTCTTTGACTACAGCACCACCATTGGCCTCCAGGATTTCCAGGTCTTTTCTAGCCCTGTGTCCTCAGGTCATAATCTGCGGGGTGCCAGCCCCCAACGCCATGATGACAGCAAGGGTGGGGAAGGCATCAGCACGCACAGTTCCAATCTGCATCCGTCAGATACAGCAGGTCAGGCTGTGATAGACATGGAGGAAAAACTACATATGCTGCTACCACCCATCGCTCCATCGCCATTAGGGGTGTCACCCTCTGCTCATCGCTCCTCCACACAGAGGAGCTGTGACCTGTCTTTCTCGGAAGAGCACCTCTCTCTCAGGCAGCATGTGGACCATACTTTACCCATGGAGCAGACGGTTACTACCCAGCCGTCCTCGTCACGGATGGCCCCCCAGTGGCTGCAGCCCCTCAGCAGAGGAGCTCCAGAGGGTTGCGAAGCCAGCCGGGAGAGACCCCGCTGGCTGTTGCCTCAGAACTCAGCAGAGCCCAATTCTCTGTCTGGCTCATCTTCAATGTTGCCAGAGCTGCCGTGCAACCCAGGAAGAGTGTGCAGGGGCTTGGAGAGATCAGTGAACGGGGCTCCGTGGAAGGCGAACTCTCTGGACCTGAGCTGTGACCTGCTGGAGGAGCACAAGGAGGCAACACCAGACCGGCCCCTCAGTGGCCGCAGGAGCTCCTTACGAAATACTGCAGTTAGTGGAAGACAGACAGAAGCCCTTTCAAGCAACGGTAGGATAAACTGTTCCCATCTTTAAAGTTATGATTGTTAAACACTGAGGGACGCTTTTATAGATGAGATAAATATGAGGTTTATTTATTAAAAGGAGATAGACATGGTTATACTTCTTATATTCCCTGTTTCAGTTTAAAGCACTGAAAGGATTATCTTCCTATTTTTTGTGGCTTTTTGCTAATTCATGCACTATCTTTCTGCAGAAGAGCCATTGTCATTGGTCAGCACCAGTAGAAGACAGTGCACCCCTCTGGCCCAGCAGCACAACCAGCGGGATGACACCCTCATGGAGTCCTGGGACTCGCTCACTAAGTTCAACCAATGCCAACGTGGACGCATCTCCAACATGGCTTACGAAGGCGACATCTTTGACGAGTTCCTCCAGCGCCAGGGTCGAGGTCCACCCACAGTCCCAGTAAACTACACAGCACCCAGGAGCCTGCAATCGTCCTTCACCGCTCAGGGGGGACTATATGATGGTCCTGATGACGATCCATCTATGGAGCGGGACGATGACTTTGAGATCCCAGTTTTGCCTCGGGGACAAAAATTGGTCGTCAACATTCTTTCTACCTGGGGTGACCGCCATTATGTGGGTCTCAACGGGCTCGAGGTGTTTAGTTCCAGTGGAGAGCCACTTCAAATTACTCATATCCATTCTGACCCGCCAGACATCAACATTCTCCCAGCATACGGCAAAGACCCACGCGTGGTCACTAACCTGATTGATGGCATAAATCGCACCCAGGATGACATGCACCTATGGCTCGCACCGTTCACCTCCGGTAGAAACCACACCATCTTCCTGGACTTTGCGGCATCTTACCAGGTGGCCATGATCCGAGTGTGGAACTACAACAAGTCGCGCATTCACTCCTTCCGTGGGGTGAAGGAGGTGGAGATGCTGCTTGATGGAAGGTGTATTTTCAGGGGTGAGATCGCCAAGGCCTCAGGAACCTTGTCAGGAGGTAAGCCGAAACGGTCACACAAGCCATCACACTCCTTTTGGGGTGTCACATTTGATCAGGTGTTTCCTCCTCCTGCTCTCAGGACTGGACCAGTTCGGTGACACCATCCTTTTCACCACCGATGACGAGATCCTGGAGGCCATGTCGTATTATGATGAGACCTTCTTCTGTGAGAATGAGGGTTCGGAAAGCCTAGTTCATGAGGAAGAGCTGCAGAGACCACGTACTGCTGATGGGGAAGGAGAGGAGAGGCCCTTCACTCAGGCCGGTTTCCGGGAGGAAGACCTCACTGTGAGTACAGACGTAATCGTCCTCACCCTTACCCCTAGGTCATGTACAAACTCTTATCTATTATCTATCTTCACCTCCTCAAAAACCGCTGAAACAAATTCAATGACATTTCGTTAAAAACATTTCAGAGCCTTTAAGTTGATTTCTTTAGTTTGCTTATTTCTTAATTGCTAAGAGCATTTGATTGTCACGTAATATTGTTTGCTCTCATCAGCATCCACATCATCCTCCGTGTCCTCAGACACAACCTTTCTAGTGTGATTTAAACGTCATGGTGTTCAATGTCTAATTCAAATAATTGTACATTTAGGAATAAAACAAGGTTCATTACATTGAATTCATGTGTAGAATAAAAGCGTTAAGTCAGCTATCATTCTGTCAACAGGCTGATTTAAGGCACTTGTGATTTTAATATGGAAATCTTTTGTCTTAAAAGTTAAAACTCCACCTAAACCCCACTTTGAGCCAGTCTGTGGAGAACATGGAGCATATTCCTGGGATGTACACTGGAAAGTGTGAGTAGATATCGGCATTCTGCTGTGACATGTTCAGCTCTCTGTTTTGCTGTTGGCTTTTGTTGGATGCTAACGGTCTCCCACCACTCCAGGCCTTAGAATAGAGCTGGTATTGACTTGGGGGGACTCCCACTACATGGGCCTGACGGGACTGGAGGTCGTGGGGAAGGATGGCGAGAGCTTACAGGTAGACCTCAGCATGATGGTCGCCTCACCAAGAGATCTCAACGACCTGCCTGAATATGAACATGACCTGCGCACCCTTGATAAGTAAGACTGACGCCGTATGCTTTGAAACTTTTCTTTGAATTTACACAACCATAGAATCAGCCATGATATGATCTGTAGTCATGACATTCTTTCTACCAGTTTACTCATTCAACTCTCTAAATATACATTTCTACATCACATTTCAGGAGAAATTTCATGGGTGTTAATTCAAGAGACGCCTGATTCCACAACACAGACTTAGATCAGCAACATTATTCAGTTTGCTGCAGACCTCTGTATCTGTTTTCATTACTCCAGGCTTATAGATGGTAACAACATCACCACGGATGACAAACACATGTGGATGATCCCTTTCTCCTATGGAGAGCTCCACACTCTGAACGTGACGTTCAACGAGGTCCAAACCATCGCTGGACTCCGGATCTGGAACTACAACAAGTCCCCAGAGGACTCTTACCGAGGGGTAAGACACTTTTCTCTCTGGCTCAGAGGATTGGCTATGATCAGCAAAATCTTTTCTTGTTACTGCAGTTTTTATTTGTTTAGTAATCTATACAAAAACCTAATTCTTTATATTTAAATAGGACGATTCTATGCTGGAGAATATGAAACAAGTCTCAATGTCTTTTTTGCAGGTGAAGGTGATCCTTGTGTACATCGATGATCTTGCCATTTCCCCGTCGGAAGGATTCCTGATCAGGAAAGGACCGGGTAACTGTCACTTTGACTTTGCCCAGGAGATCCTCTTCATAGATTTCCTCCAGATGCCCACTGACAACAGAAGTGCAGAGGACTTCTACATGTAAGGGCAATGGATTATTATTAAGGGATGTTTCATGGAGAAAGTTTGAAATGAAAACTTCAACATAACTTTAATATTTTCTCTAATTCAGAGGAAGCTCTAAGGGCCAAGAACAGGCCAGCATGGATTACGAAGCTCCCATCATGCCTTGTGGCTGTATCCTTTCTTTTATTTCCACCTGCCCCTGCTTGTTTGTTGGAATGTCCGTAGGATAACTTGAAATCTACCGGATAGATTTTCATGAAATCTGATACAATGGTGGGAAACAGACCTGGAAAGAATCCATGGAAATGTTCTGCAAATCAGACCAAAGGGGGAAATCCAGCAGAGTTTTAATAACTTTCATTACTATTGTAACATTTATCAACATTTTCCCTAATTACACAAAAATATCTAAACAAAATATGTAGAAAGGAAGTGCATTTATCATCTCTAAATATATGAAATTATAATGTGGATTCAGGTAGAGTGGCAGCTCAAGAATCGTATTTATCTGATTGTAGCAGGTATAATGTAGTAAAACACAGATCCAGTCACATGACTGGTCAGCTGATGACCAGTATATTCTACATATGTGACATGGGGAGAGGGACGTGCCACATGTGGGACAAATTTATATGATGTAGGTTGGTAATTACTTTTTTTGGAATGTTAATTAATTAGGTAATGGCAGCCACATCCTTAATAAAGTTTAATGACACCCCTTGGTTCCGAAGTATCCTGGTAGAGAAAGTAGGGCACAGCCAGTTTGGATTTCACCCAGACCTGCTTCATATGTTGCATTTTCCTTGACATTCACCCATCAGTCATCTTTCAGCTGCAGCTCTTAACAACTTGGGGAGACCCGTACTACATCGGCCTCAACGGCCTGGAGTTTTATGACCAGAACCATGAGAAGATCCGTCTCAGTGACAACAGTATCCTTTCTTCTTAGGTCTAACCTAATCACCCCCCACGAGGAAGAATGTGTCCATGTTTGATCTTGTTAACATTGAGTTTAGATGGTTAAAAAGGGCTTAATATTCTGTTCTCATCTTCCACCATGAATATTCAACCTTTTCTTCATATCATGAGAGATTAATGTGTTTTAACGTCACATATATTCAAATCAGTAGGAGATGTTTGACACATAATATATATTTTCTATCTATGCTAATCATTCTGTCGTAGAGATTCAGACTGATAATTTTTTTATGGTATGTTGAAGCCGTCCGAAATGTCAAAGTTTGAGTAAAATGGCGTCACCTTATGTGCGTAACAGGAGAGGAGACGCATAAACATGTAAACAACTTCAAAAGATTATTATTATTATTATTATTATTATTATTATTATTAATTCTATTAAGAACATTATTCCCGTCCCAGTTTTAGTCCCTGTAAGAATCCTGACTCATTTCTCCTTAAAGTAAAATGATGGGGGAACATAGTCAAACTAAAATGACCACATTTCTGAAAAAATAAATTTAATTCTGCATTAGCCAATGATCTGTAATATTATATTTAGATTAATTCTAGCTTTTGATGTCATTTTGGTCCCTCAATTAAAAAACGGCTTCATTGGGGGGTTTTTTCTGCTTAGGTCACAGATTCCAGTTTGTTTTTTTAAAAATGACCTTGTGTAACAAGAAACAAGCTGAAAATATGTACTTAAGGACTTAATAAGTTAGCGATCAATAAAAGAAGCTTTGAAAAGTTCTTAAAAATGTTTCTGAAGTAATTGGGAAAGCTGTGTGTCCGTTCCTCAACATAATGTCCACCAGACATCGCTGCTTTTCCAGACAGTGTGAACGTACTGGACAACGTGAGCGGGGATGTGAGGACGCCGGATAAACTAATAGATGGAGTCAGCAGCACCCATGATGGAAGACACACGTGGTTGGCTCCAGTGCTCCCTGGACTGGTGAGGATTTGAGGTGTTACATTCTGTCAACTCTCTTACAGAGAGGTTTTCCGGCACACTGGTGTAAGAGTGTTTGTTATTTGACGTAGGTGAACCGGGTTTACGTCATCTTTGATCAGCCGGTTAAAGTCTCCATGATAAAACTGTGGAACTACTCAAAGACGCCACACAGAGGAGTAAAAGAGTTTGGGGTAAGCATATTTGTCTGATGTGAGCTGGTCACTCTTATTTATTTGGTTGTTTGTTTGTTTTTTGGACATGACGCATTAATCTGTGTGCCTTTCTGCTCGTACAGCTGCTTGTGGACGACCTCCTGGTGTATAACGGCATCTTGCACTGTGTGAACCATGTGATCGGAGGCATCCTGCCCACCTGCAGTCCCGTGGTGCCCTACCACACCATCCTCTTCTCAGACAACGCCTACATCGCTCACAGAGAGAAGAACACCGTCATCAGGTAGCTGGATGTTCAGGACCGAACAAAAGTACACAAGTTTACTCCAGTGGAAGTACAGTTACCTGTGTAAAAATGACTCCTATAAAAGCATAAAGGTATCGATTCAACTTCTGTATTATTTACTCAGGTAATAAATACATATCAAAGTAAAAAGAACCATGAAGGTAAAAGGAAAAAAAAGTTTCTTAAATAATATAGAAGTAAACAAGTATAGATGTGAGAGGCAGGAGCAAAAAAGTACAAAGGTTTTAAAAAGTATTAAAGATACTAGAAAGAAAAAAAAAAGTTACTGCTGTTAATGTATAAAATTAAAAACATTGGAAAATGAAAAAGTAAAATATTATGGTAAAGAGTAGAATGGAGTTGAATTGGTGTTAATTCAAGAGAATTTGATGTATGATTACGTTCTAAACCTGAGAAAAGAATGGATTTACAAAGATGGTCAGATTCATTCTCGCTGTCTGAAGCTGGTGAGATGTTTTGAACAGAGATGTGCTCTTCTCCACCTCAGCCCCCGTGGCAGAAGACGACACCCCCAACAGTGAGTAGTAGAGCTCCTCCCTGTGGTCAACCCATGTGTTGAAGACTCCGCCAGCCATCCCATAGCCTCCCTACCAGACAATTAACATGTGGTTGCTGTGTCACTCCTGTGTCCCCCCCCACGCTTTCTCCTTTGTCACCTCTCCAGCCCCGTCTTTGATGTAAAGCCCTGGACCTGCTGGCCTCAAGATTTGTTATCAGTCAGCCCTCCATTGTGTTTCATGCCCGGCTCCCAGTTGTCCACAGAAACGCTTTAGTAACTCGTTTGTGTCGTCTCTTCATTTTCTTGTGCTGTTCCAGTAATTACATGGAGGAGGATCAGGATGTGAAGATGACCAATGAGAACCAGATAGTCCATCATAACAAGAGAAAACAGGCGGCGGATCCAGGTAAGGACAGGATCTTTTATTTCACAGCAGTTTTAAACCTTGAAACCATAAATAAAAGCGTTTTCCTCTTGGGTTGATGCAGCTCTTCGTCCCAAAACCTGCATGTCTGATGGCGGAAAACACGGAAAGCGGAGGTAGTGGCGATTGGATTCAGGGCTCACTCAGGTGCAGGAGAGCTGTATGGAGGAACCACGCCTCACTTTCAAGACCACCTTATGGTGCACGGACACACGCACATTTAAGATTCCACTTTATTGATGGATCACTCACCCTTTTCTCTTGCTGTAAAATCAAGCCCACTCCAGAAACGTCGTCCTGAACACGTACTGTATGGTCGTACCGGTCCCCCAGCCCAGCCCATCCGACCCCCAGCCCAGCCCACCCGACCCCCACAGTGCCAGTATGAACGTGTACGGCTGTATTTTTATCAGCCATATTATTGTGCCTCGTGCTAAACAATATATCCGTGGCTGCAACTTGTGTCTTATGCGCTGCATATTTAAATGCTGCTTATGAATAGTCAAAATGATAATGAAAAAAAAAAGAGCTCTAAAACCACAGAAATACACTCTCCCATCAGGAAAAAGCCCACTACAACATTTTATCCACTGATGGTACCAGGCCATCAGACCCAAACACCAACTGTTACGCTATGCAGACACTAATTTATATCTATTATCTTTTTCTTTTCTTTTTTTTTTACCTTTCGACTGATGTATTTCACAGCCTACTGGTTTTACTGGGGGAGGAGTCTCCTATTAGGCTTCCACCTTTGGAATATGTATATTTATTATTTATGAAAAAAATGGCATTGTGGTCCGAGTTTTGTACATTTCAAGTTGAATAAAATTAAGACTGAAGCTATTCCACATTTAAATCTTTGAAAATTAGGTGTGTATTTTTATTTTTCTCTGCATAGTGTTAGGTAGAAAAATAAGTTGTTTGCAATCCAAGTGACCTTTAACTGCATAGCTGTTCAGGATGCAAACATTTCTTGCGCTAGGCAGGCAAATTTAAACGTAGGTTTGGAAAGATTCTGTATATTTTCCAGTTTATATGTCAGTTGGAGATGATCTCTCTATGCAAATACTCTTCTAACTTTACCTCAAACTGAGAAGGAAGAGGTTTTAAAGGGATTGAAATGATTCTACTTTCACTCTTAAAACTCGGTGGTTGGTGTTTACTATCCAGTCAATATTTACTGACTTGTCGCATGGTATAACCCCTTCGGCACTAGCTGCTCTTATAATCCGTAGATGTTGAATCGTTTTAATTTTGAGGAGTTTTTACTTCTTTTACTTCCTTAAGCCCCACAAGAAACTATCTCACACTCCTCACTCGGAGGGAGTAACTGTATCTGACGTACATCTTTTTATTCCAGCAGCAACTATAATCCTTATACTGTATCTCAGTCCTGATGTGTAGTGTGGTGACTGTTATTCTATGTGTTTCTGAAATATTTATTTTTCTAAATCTTTATTAATTATGTGTATTTCATTTAAGTTTATTCGAATGAATAAAGTTTTTAAATAGAGTTGTTAACATATTGGTTCTGTTTTTAAAGGCATGAGGAGCAGCTCAGCGGGTAAACACTCTTTAAACTTCAGCGGATGAACTCATCTTGACTTTGCACTTATAAATATGTGTTTAGATTTTCGTGTCCTCACTTGACGTCGCTCTGAATTTAGAAAAGTATTCATAATATTCTCGTGTGGAATGACCTTGTAGAGAAAAAAAAAGAAGGAAAAAACACACAAGGGCCAACTGAGCTACTTAAATATATCCTGAGATTATTTAATTCAGAGTCGGATGTACATTTCATGTTTGGTGGGAATGGCCAGTTACAGGGTGGTCCTACGACACCATTCACAGACCAGCAGCCTGGGAGGTGGACGCATCAGATCTTTCCAGGAAAGGTCCCCTGCTCTCTCTGATCGTCCCATTTCTGGATCTAAAAGGATATATTTCCAGAGAAAAAAAAAGTCTTTTATTTTTTTAATCCACAAAGTCTCAAACTAATATTTCCTTCCTGGGCTAAGAACTCTACGATTTATGTTGAGTTTAAACTCCGCATATTTACTGAATTCCTGGAACATCGGACAGACTCGCAGGAATGTGAGGAATGATAAAGTTGTTTGACCCGTGTTAAACAAACTCGTCCCACCCGGAGCAGAGGGGATTACCATGTATGTTCCCCCCGGATGTACATTTCCAGAGGTACATCCCCCGGAAATGTACATCCAGAAATATTAGTCTTTCTGGACTAATATTCTTTCTCTTTAAAAGAAACCACAAAGATTTACCCAGGAAAAGGGGCAGAGTGATTTGTAGACTCTTCTGTACCATTCACATGGGCTTGTGTCCACGCCTCTGGCGTCCAGGGCTTTCTGGCAGCGATGATAATCTATAAATAGACAAAAAACAATAACAACAACTATTATGGAATGGCCTCAAAACGGGTTTGAAGGCAAAGGGTCATGCTTCAAGAAATCCCCTCCAGTTCAGAGGTTTGCGAGAGGCTTTCTTTGTACCTAATTTAAGATTATTTAGAGTAAAATAAATCAAATGTACGATATTATAGGACAATATTTGAATATCTACGCTGAAGAAATGGTTGAATTTACTTAATTTCATCATGTCAAGTGTTTACACTGATTATTTTTTCTAGATTCAGATGTATATTTTTAAGTTGAAAGTGCCTTTTTTTTTTTTAAACTATATTCATATCATTAACTCACTTTAGAGTCACTAATTCACCAATATTGCGTAATATATTCAAGTTCATCTCCATTTTATCAAATATCCTTTGTGGCGTCTTGATACACGATCTTAAAGCAAATCCAAGGCACACTAATCGATTTGAAAAAATCTAAAAGCCTTTAATCTGACATGGTTGAATGGACACGGAAATAGTTGCTGCTGACCAAATAGGAATAAATAATAATCTTGTTTGCGGAATCAACCTACAACTAAGGGATACTTGAATTTAGACCAACTAGAATACATTCTCTAACTTACCTAACCCTCTCCTATGATTATGTCATCCGTTATTGCGTCGCAGATGACCCACGCAGCGCTCCTGTCCATTCATTGGTATATTACATGTTTGTTGGAGGAAGATGGAAGATTTCTCCCTTCGCCACACAGGCGAGGGGAGAAAAGCAAACTCTCCAAAGGGCTATAAATAAACCAAATAATCAAATAAACCAGATTAAAACATTTAACATTCATAAGTCGTCCAAATCATCGTGGGCCAATAGAACTATCTGCTTATCCTCATTTAGAGAGGTAGGACAGGAAACCCATCTGAGAGCTTTGACCTTGACCTAAAGTCTTACCCAGATAATTGGACCAACAGTTCCTGGTCTGGTTCTGGTTGGGGAATCTGGAATCAAACGGGGCGGTGCGGTAATTCTCAAGTTTTGCCTTAATGTCGTCCGCCATTTTCACCTCTGTCAAAGAGAATATGAGCAGATATTAGGGGATGAAAAATGAAATACATGTAGACCCAACAGGTGTCTACATATGAAATAAAAATTGTACACTTCTAAATTACGGGGAAAAAAATTGTCAAGTGCAACAGTAAAAATTCAAAACAGCTGCATTTCCACTGAATCACCCTAAATCAAGAAACGGTAACTTATTTAAAATATGATGGAAAAAATTGAATTGTACTGTGACCACAAAAACATTTTGACAAGATAATAGAAAAATACAATGTTACAAGCAAGTCATTACAAATACCTATATGGTTTTCTGTCTAAATAACAGATTTTATTGGTATATACTGTATATTTAAATTTACAGTAAAAAATATTTAACCATTCAGCAGATGCATGTGGGTTTCTTTAATCCAGATTTTTTTTAAATCTGTTTTTTATTGTAACTTACCGTAATGTCTTCTGTGTAGGCACTGTATTTTCACAGCTGTAGTTTAAATTACACAGATATGTTGTTGTTGTTTTTTACAGTGTATGGACTGAGCTGAAATGTAGCCCCATAAACACGAGATCACCAGAGAAGCTATTAGAAGTGATAAACGAGATTAAGCGTAAATAATTCGATTTAATAAAGCTGTTGATCTGCCATTTCCTATCAGCCTCACTGCAGCACCCTCTGGATACTTCTGGAAATGGAGCATTTCGATCATCGCTACTCCTCTGACAGTTAAAGACCTGATTCTGGACGCGATCGCGTATCAAACATTGGGTTTATAAATAAGAATCTTCGCACAGGGTTGATAATCCTCACATTTTAATCGATATTGGCGGAGTGATTATCGTTATCTTTGTTCACCGGGCCTCACAAGCATTTCCTCCTGACATAAACCATTTTCTGTTTCGGTTAAAGAATAACACATACGGGAGAATAATAATAACTTAACTTAATAACTTAATAATAAGTCAAATATAGTTTGTTTGAAATTATTGATATGAATATACTCAAAATTATTTTCATTTCCGGCGCGACAGTTGAGTCATTATTCCTCATAATATAATAAATAGAAGTAGGTGAAGCCAATAAATGAAGTGTTCTTTGTGTCTCAAGAGGAAATGTTTTAAAATAAAAGTTAAAGATGAACATGTTGACGTTACCTTAAGTGGCTCGAGCTCAGTGACTTTTCCTGCGCGCGGGGAAAGTGTGTTCTCCTTAATGATGAGTTGCGATTGCCACACGCGCGCGCGTTCCGGCGTGGATACAACGCAGTCGTGCGGTGATATTACTTCTGTATGGCGGCTGAAGTTGACATTGAACCGATCATGTCGGACGGCTTTGACTGTGTCACACCGGTCGGACAGGTGGTGATGTGATCGGGGAGTTTTATTCAGAGGCATGACCGGGGATTGATATTCTGAGCTTTAATTTCATGTTCCTAGACAGACCTTTTCCTCGCGCGCGGAAATAATATGCCATGTTTTAGGTTAATGATTAATATTCGTCTGAAATGATCCCAGCAGGTCACAAGTTTTACTCTTAGAGTCTGATCTCATCTGCCGCAGCAGAATGCTCAGTGCAACCGCATCAGGAACAGGTACAGCTGTGGATCACCTGACGAAATAATCGTCACGAGTGGAATCTCTCACTTCTGCAGTATCTGTGATCTGTGTAGTGCCACAGAACTCCACCATCAGGTGTGAAGAACGGATGGATGTACTGCTCCTCATAAATCACTCTTTTATGATGGGATGGTTGCCACAAGTAAGCCTTAGTCCATCATCTTCAACTTCACCCCCCTTGACCTTGAAGTTTGCGCTACTGAGATCCGCACCCCATTGTCTCAGCACCTCTTCCAAAAAAGAACACGGTGGTTTCATGTTTCATTCTGCGGTTATTGTCATACTGGGACAGGCTTTACATTCCATAGACTACCTGAGGTGACTGGAACTCGACAAACTGTACGCCCACTACAGGAACGTGACTGTCCTCAGTTGAACTATGGCCAGACGCACATGGGGCTCTGGCTGCGCCTCGCTGCGCATGCGTACTGCTGCAGGGGTCTCTATCTTTATACCACACCAGATGGCAGACTTTAACTTTTTTATGCCATCATCAATAATAATAATTACGTCTCTGAAATCGAGAGGTTACACTTACCACGTGACCCTTTGAAGCTGCTTTAAAAAATTAGTTTTAATGAGTTATATGCAAAACCCTGGTGTCTATGGACAGGTGAGAAGTTAAGTAATTTATTTTAAGTGCCAGTTACATTTTACCTGTTACTATGTATGAAAAATCTGTGATTAAACACGAAAAATACCAATATTTCTATCCTCAACTGATTTTTTTAAGATATAAAAAAAAGACTATAATCTCATTATATTACAGTAAGAACCATGAAACAAAATTAATGACTCCAATAACTCCAACTTGTAAACACATTTCCATCCCTATCCAAAATCACCCTAACCTGCTGCACATCCTTCCCATCTCGATCTCACCACGTCAACGGAAGTCACCATGGTCACCACCAAAGCAGTTCTCAGCTTCAATACGTCTCCTTCACAAAACACTCAAGATTCTCGCTCCTCGTTTTACCTTACAAGAACTTCACTTTAGTTATGATCCATAAATACCTATATTATAAAGCCAGTGTGGTTAAAAGGACATATTACACATTTTAATTATCAAATTCAATTTACCCAGGAGAAGTTAAAGAATGTAATTTGAGACTGCTCAACAATTATGGGAATATTTAATGGTATAAGGAATTTGATCTTTAAAAATCAGGACGTCTTCTAAGTAACCTTATCTGTTCTCCTAAGTAACCGTATCTGTTCTCCTAAGTAACCGTATCTGTTCTCCTAAGTTACCTTATCTGTTCTCCTAAGTTACCTTATCTTTCAAATAAAAGATAATAGATTAACGCCTTATCTGGATACGGAGATCATGCTGCCCTACATGTCTTCTGACAGGAGTTGAATTTTTAAATATTTTCTAAAGGAAACTAAAAACTCACTTACTTACTCAGTCTTTTATCATTTTATTATGTATGTAGTAGTATTATTTTTAACATTTTATTATCTTTACCCTACAAGTTTTTTTCTTTACGTGCATTGGTCTCCAAATTCATCACGGATTTATTTTTTTTTCATTTTAACTACTTCATTTTACTTTTCTCTTCTCTGTAAAGCACAGTAAATGACATTTTGTTTTGAAATGTGCTACATGAATATTTTGACTTACGTTTTGGGTCCAGTATGCTAAAATGGTACATTAAAGTGAAGAAGGAACTAACAGGTTATAGAGGTGATGTTGTGCTGCAAAATAAAGATTCCAAATAATGGCATGTTACATTATTTAATGTGTTTTATAAAGGCTTAGTGTTAGGGTTAATGCCAAAATTGCCTCTGACATCATAAGGATAAGTGGGCGTGGTCTCCGGCACATCCCCAACTGGACATTATCTTCTTCAGGCTACAGCAGGGATCCTTAGCGGACTATGAAATAAACAGCGTGCTGATCATGAATTGATATAAGATCAAATAAAGTAGCAGACGCAGACATTTTCAACATTCACTGCTCCTATAATGAAAGTCATCCTTGAAATTAAACAAAAGAGGTCACTTTAAAACTGTTTTATTTTGCTCAATTAAAAACACATGAAGTCAGAAAGATTAACCAACTTAAAATTAAAATAAAAGGCAAGCCCCAAAGTTTCAATATATTATTGTACAGCAAAATACAAGAATGTCAATTAACCCGACAGCAGTAACTCAACGATCAGGGGAACCTTCAAGACTCAGCAAGGAGCGTGTCAAAGGTTCCGTCAGTGCGCCCCGGAAAGCACCACTGGTTCCAGCTTCTTGGATCGAGTAGGTGAGGAGGACTCGTTTTCATTATCGACTAAAGTACCATTGATTTTTATACTGCATCAGCAATATTTCAAACTAAATATTCTGTCGTATCAGCTCTGCTGTACAGATTGAGAAGATTCACAGAAAAGAAGACTTCAAATCTGAGGTAATTTCCTGTAAGGCTACTACGAAGGAACCTGCCTGAGCCTGTGGCGGCGTAATGTGCTACCTTTAAAGCCCAGTTTGACGTAAAGTTGCATAGATCCAAATCAGAATCCAGCCACTGCAGTTAAAGAAGCTCATTGCATCGACACGAGAAAGTGCTAGATAAAATACAGCAAGCGAGGCACCCTTTCAAGATTCATCAGCAGGTGATTAGAAGACAGGGAACCGTAGCTCTTTGGAGTCTAGCTAAGACACTATCAAGTCTGAGAGAGAATAAAACAAGACGTTTTATCAATGGAGGAAGCCTGTGAAACAAAGTTGGCTTTAAACACTGGATTACTTTGGTTGTCGGCAGTGAAACGACAGCTGTGGCACACACTTCAGGACCCAAAGTTAAACTGTGCCAGAAATGTTTGGACGTCAAGGACGTTCTGCACGCCTTACGGTTGGACCTTTCACCAGTCGCTGAAGCGGAGCCGGTTGAAGACCTGCTTGATGTCGTCACTGACGTCCGACACTTCACCAGAGTCGATGCTGCGCACAAGGCTGAGAGGGACGTCCTGCTTCAGCTTCCGCTTGCTGAGGACCACGGTGCCGTCAGCTCCCTCTGTCTCAGGGCCCGTAAGGAAGATGAAGGCAGCGTGGCGTCCATGCTCCAACAGCAGGGCTATGATGAACACAAACATGCAGGTCACACGAAGAGCTTTGTTTTCCCCCGTTGTTTAATTACTTTGTTAGAGAAAAATGAACTAAAGAGCACCTTTAAAAGCTACGATGTGGTCAAAGGAGCTGGTCGACTCAAGGAGAACGTTGGAGTAGAGAGGATGGAGCAGGTAGGAATGCTGGTCACTAGTTGACGGTTCCTAAACGGACACATTTGAATCCAATTAACATTTTGCGAGACATTTGTTTGGATGCAACTTTAACAAAGGGAGAGAGTACTTACAGACGAGGGCATCAGACCCCAAAAGACGAAAACAGAGAAGGAGTTGGTGGTGTGTATCGCACCGGGTCTCATCATGTTTTGAGTTCTCAAAAGGTTGACCTGCCACAGCACGCCGCCAGACTTCCCATCAAGAATCCTTACCTACATACCGGGCAGACAGCGGTACCGTTAATGATTCAATCATGTGAGAGGCGCCGGACATTAAATGAGGTCAAAACAAAGATCCAACTCACCCTCTTAGTGTTGTTGCCGATATCCTCCTCAATGACAACATCAAGTACATCGTCTTTATCAAAGTGACCAAAGGACGGCTCACTGGATGGACAAAACAACCTTAATAGAACTTTATCTGGGTTTTATGGATTGTCAATTCAGAAAAGAAGATTTTGTATCAACACAAACAAAGTTCAGCATTCTTCTGTATCGTTTCCTTAATGACTATCTAGTTAGATCATTTTTAACTATACATCCCCCAATCCCCTGCGATGTAGCTCATCAAAATAAATGTGACTCGTTGCTTATCTCAAAAAGCTCCTTTATTGTCTCAACCTAACTATTTTTATGAAGTCAGCAAAAATGTACAGCAATACAGTTAGATATTTTTTCTGAACTCAGTAATAAAACTGAGTTCCTAGAGTCAATTCATAAGAGCTAAATAAAGTTGGGAAGATACAGATACTGAGAGACTGTATAATGTATCGACACTCCTTGTTTTGATTCATATGAGCCAATTTGACATAATCTGACAAATGGTGCGAGAGAACAAGTCAAAGAAATGCCCCCTAGTAAGTAAAATATAAACAATTACCTACAAATATGTTAGATAGATAGAAGTGGTTCATATGAGGTACATTTGGACTAAATCGGACAAACGATAAGGCGATGTCGTGGAAAAAAATGTGTTTTTCATAAAATAGTTGCGTAAAATATGAGCTATCAGAGTTAAATTGTGATATATAAAAGTTACATCTCCTCAAGTCGATTCATATGAACCAAATCTGGACTTATTAGGAACATGGGTTTAGAAATTATGGCCCGAAAACTATGAATATGGAGATAAAGCCCCCCCAACTGGCAGATGTATGCATCTGACCGCTCCGAAAAGTATCCATTTTTTTCCTACAAAAGAGGTGGGTTACCTGAGAATTGTGCTGGTGTTGAATATCCACCGTAGCTCCAGTGTTGTCCCATCGATTAATGCCACCTCGGTCCCCGTCACAAGCAGCAGGTTGGGTGGATCATCCGACAGTTTTGTATTTAGAATTTGTCTCACAGAGTCGGACCTACAACGGAGATAAACACTGCTCAGTAAAGTGTTCGGGATTCAGGCCAAAGGAGTAAAACCTGTTGGGTGGAACGATATTAGACGGGTAAACGTAAGCTTCTCCTTACGCGTAGATGGTTATCAAGCCAGTTGTTGTATTTGCGTTCTTCTCCCACTGTTTGTCCTTGAGGAGGTCCGCCTCTATCCCTGCTTTAGCCTGAGCAGCAATCCTCCACAGTGCCAGTCCATACACACCACTATCTGTCAGGAGGTACGAGATTACTCACTACGGGCATCGAGTGGAGAATCAAGTGTCTTCATATACAATAAAACAAAAGTAAATTCAATGTAATTCAACAAATTGTCCAGAGAGATGAAACGTGCAGTTATGTGAGTGAATAAAAGAATACTTATAAACACTTTAATGCACTGTCTAAGAGTATATTACGTAAAAAACATACATAATATACACAGAGCGGCAAACACACTCCAGTGAGAGGAGGATTTTTATGTGTGTTCATATTAAGAACATTGGGTTTGTCCTCTGCAGGTTGGGACAAGTTGGGAAATGGGAAAACATTCATTTTTGTGATGTAAAACCTATCAGTAAAGTTAACATTTTTTTTATACATGTATAAATAAAATGTGTTAGGAAAAAAAAGATTAACGTAAAATTCTGACATAACACTACAAATATTTGACAAAGGACAGTATTTAAAAAAACTTTTGGTGAACAGTTGAAGTGCCACCATTTTCTGCATAAGGACTCCTGACAAAATGGTCTAGAAGACAGTTTTAAGTCAAATCCACACAGTTTAAGCTGTTAGGCTAAGACATAACTCAGTGTTACTCTTTTTTTTAGCACTACAAAGTAGCGGAAATTCTTCTAATATCTGTCTTAACTACATTCATAGCAAATCGGTAGGAAACACTCAGCTCGCCTCGCTGCTTATGGACGAGAACCTGTTGTGATCATCAACAGGTGATTTCAAATACAAACCTTTCTGCAGTATCACATAGTGAGAACCTTCTTTAGTGCGATGTAGAAGATGAGCATCTATTTGAATGGAGTCTAGAACTACCGTAGAACCAATCTGGGTACCCATCTTCCCTGAGAGGAGTCTCAGCTGGGTCTGTACATAAACAAGACAAGAGATATTAGAATTGGATTTCACTGCCAATGCTCATCATTTGTATCTTTCAAACCTGTTTAAGCAGATTGATATAGATGAAAACTGGAAAAAAAACAATGTAAAGCAATCATTACACTGTAAGAAATGAGTACAGAAAGGAAACAACTGAAAATAATAACAATGATCATAAATAAAACCAATCTTGACCTGTTTGTTGTCAGATACCAGCAGGACTACATCTGGGACCCCATCTTTATCCAGATCTGGGACACCGAGAACAGGCACAGTGATGTTCAGACCAGAAGGTTGAGGCTGATGCCACATGACGTCACCTGCACACATCACGCGACAACTGTCAATCGGATTTGAGTTTATCACACCTTGGACCCAAACCAAACCTCTCACGTAGTTTCATGGTAAAATCTTGACTCAAAGTCGACTTAGTAACTCTTTATAGAGCATTTACCTCCATACTGTATCAGGCCTCATACTTTAGAACAGCTCCAAACAAACTACATTTGTTAAAACCTCACATGTTTGCTAAAACAACAAATGTAGTTTGTTGTTTTAAAAACAGCTACATCAGCTTGTCCCTTCAAGCTAATTGAAGGGACAAGTTATGAGGTGGACATTGATGACTCATGAAAACTACTTGTGAAATGTTATTAAAATCTGTTCAGCTGTTTTTGAGATGTGGATAGACCATACTCTGCTATGTAGACTCAACAGGATTACCCTATACACACCCACAGATCTTTATAATTTTTTGTTACTATGGCTGCAGGTTGTGTAGATATATAAATTCAAAAATCTGATTTGATTTATAGTATACAAATCCCACAGAAAGAGTATTGTCACAAACCAGTGTATTTGTCAATAGCTGTGATCTGGTCAGAATGGGACACCAGACAGTCCCATGTTCTGCGTGTTCCTTCTTCCAGACCACACTGGGCCCAGTGGAACTCAGGAGCCAGAGGACGCTCCCACAAAGTCTCTCCATGTGTTCCATCCACTGCTATCATAATTGCACATGGTGATGGCAGAACTGTAAAAATTAAAACAAAAAAACACAGCATTTCTGAATTACAGAAAGCAAACACAAAATACAGACCCACAATATTCAACTCTTTGATTTTAAGTTGAAGAGGACTTCCAACCTGCACCAGTGCACGAATTGTTCTGGCTCCCTTCTGTGCTCTTGACGACAAAGAGGACATCTATCACATTGTCCTTGCTTGCATCTTCAAAATCTAGGAAGTCATACGTTCCTATAGCACAATCGGAATGGGTAATTGTTAAAGTCCGGTATTTTTAATTCCACCGAGCAGTGAAACTCACAGCTGTACACACCTGCTTCGTCAAAAGTCCTGTTCCAGGAGGGGAGGTACTGTGGTCTGACAGGACAGGGGATAATGAAGGAGAAGGCAAACACTATGGTGAGACAGAGGAACAAGGAGAAGAAGAAGACTCCAGTACGCCAGTGGTTCAGTTTGGCTAAACCCAAAGTTTCTTTGCAACTCATTTGCTTCAGCGCTGTTGTTGACTGCGTTGCTCCCGTCTCCGCCCCGTCCTCATTACTCTTCAGCGGATCACCCTCCATGGCACCGGCTGCAGTCTCCATAGTCACCTTAAAGCATTACAGCCAACAGATCTGTTTAAAAGGAAAAGGACATACCAGCTGACCTCAAAATTAAACAGCTTAAAACCTGATTACTTTCTAAGCAGTACGTCCTTGAATTTTGACATTTAGTTTGCTTTACCATCCATCCCAGAGTATAATATCAAGGAAACCAGCAATGATACCAGACAGAACTGGCTGACATTCACAGACAGAGTAAATGAAATCTAACTGAAAGCGGTATTGTCTGCCAGTCCAGCTGGTTATGCTGCGTTGTGGGCCTACAGCCTATTCAGACGTGCCAGCAGGGAATCCAGAGATTTCTGAGCCCAATAACAATAAACCAGTAGTAATGAATACACAAACAGATATGGCATCGTTATTGTTTCATGTTCTCTCTGTCCAAATAGTCAAAACTCTCAATAATGTGCGTTTCAGTTAGTATCCATAGCGCCTGATAGATCATGCAAAATATATGAATTTACCAACAGATCTAGCTAATTATTGGTAGAAAGGTGCTTTCAGGGAGTTGCTCCATTGCTCTAGCTAACGCTGTTAGCAATCTGTTCAGTAAAAGTTCACGGTTAGTCTCTGATCGAGCTGCTGCGTATTCTTACTGACACTAGCAAAAGCTTACGCCACACAAAAAAACTAATACGAAGCGATGCTATCACAGTCGTTCTTCACTATAAGTACGATTAAATATTAGCCCTGAGTGGAGAAAAGTTCTTACTTATTGTCGGCTGTTGAGCAAGCGGATGAAAGTTGGAACCGACTGAAGGAGGTAGGCCTGACAGACAGACTGAGCTGCCTCCCAACGGCGTAAACAAATCACAGGCAAGCCCAGTTTGTGGGGAGATTTAATTGCCGCAAGTTTGCCTCTTTGGTAGCATCTTCTCTGTTCTTATTTTAGCAATTTCTACACCAAAACGATGACAAAATCCCAAATCACGACATTAATATAAAGACCTTCTTAAGCCGTAGTTTGGAATTTCGATATATAAACAACCTTAGCACGATAACCTGTGAGTAGCTGTTGCCTGATAGGCACATTTCAGGGTTTAATACTCTTTAATGTAAGCTCCTGTGATTGGTTGTATCACATCTTTTAAAACGCTACGATTGGCTAATTTCCCATCAAGAGACGCCTCTCCTATGATGTCATAGAATGTACGAACGCGAGACTGAAACGACCACCAAAGAAAAAAAAAAGAAGAAAAAAAAATAAATGACCACCAAATGAAAGCCACCGGAAGTGAAAGCTTCTCCATGTTTTTGCATATATGTTGAAGACAAAGGGAGGTGTCCTCTCATGTTTCAAACAGGGCTTTTTCTCTGCTTAATTGTTTAATTGGTTATTTGTGTTGCATTCATGACGCCCATTGAAGCTGGATGTGGAAGAGTTGAAAATGTTATGAATCCTTTTTGAGTGTTACGAGGAGAGATAGGATTAGGGAGAAGCAAATCAGAGGGAAACCCCTGGTAAAATGTCTTTGAGGCAAAGTAATAGAGGCCAGATTGAGATGATTTGGAAATGTTCAAAGGAGGGTTAATGGCTACATCGGTAGAAGGATGCTGGAGATGCAAGAGCCAGGCGGGAAAATTGGTAGATCAAAGAGTAGACACTACATCCAGGATGGTGTGACAGATGAAGATGCGTATGAAAGGACAAGATAGAAACAGATTATCCGCTATGGCCGTAAGAGGAAGAAGTTTATTCAGAAATCTACGTGGGTTGAATCTTAAGTACCATGACTTCTGTTTAGTCTTGAATATGCTACACTTATCATCCAAGAGGCGTCTTCCGTTCTGAATAGCGCATCAGTTCTAATACCTTTTGCATAGATCTTCAAAAATTGCTTCAAATGGTACTAGAAATCTGAATGCTTGCAATTTGTTTGATGTATTGTAGTATTTAGTTCTGTTTAGCCCGCGTTTTATTATTTATTTATTAGTATTGGCTGTCAATTATGTCCCTTTGTGTTTCTAAGTTTTGCAAAAAAGATTGCAAAACTTTATTGGTTTTATGTAGCATAAAAAAACAACATGACTTTTCAAAAAAAAGAAAAAAAAGAGTCAGGTTCTACGTCATTTCCTTTATGCAAAGCGGAAACTGGATCGTCCACGAAATTGAGAAAATCCACGAGCGGTGATGCATGGACGAATAAAGAATCAAATAACTTAGCGAAACACACGAAGGGACGGTTTATTTGATTGAATTAAGCGTTATCCGCTGAAGACCAACAACCATGTCCGCCCAGGCTCAAATGAGAGCTTTACTCGACCAGTTAATGGGAACAGCGCGGGATGGTGAGTTGCTTTAGCAGTCCAGCTAGCTGGTTAGCCAAGATGGAGCCACTGCTGAGGCTGGCTGGTGGTAGTGTGTTTGATGGTCAGAGCTGCGTGAATGAATAGCGCGTTACTGCAGAGGGATGTTTAAAATCTAACGTTAAAGAGACACAGGTTTTCAAGTTCTAACTATTAACTTTACTTTTTATATTTAATGTTTGTATCCATTTTGACTGTATTCGTCTTGAAGAGAAGCCTCGTTTTCATTTAGGCCTCACCGCGTTTTTAGGCCAGGCGTTTTTAGGCCATGCAGTTCGAAAAGTTGAGGGAGCGCCGGGCGCCATGCTGTCGAAACCCCAGATAATCTTTAATTAATTATCATTGCCTGCTACTTATCACGTTAAATGTTATATTAAGCCTGTCTGTTATTGCTGAATTACCACAAAGATATTTTTTTATGAATTATTTAATTTTACAATATTAGTGTAACGGTAGTAAAAGTACATATATTACACGATAGAAAAATACTAATTGTAATTCGACAGAAATTCTCAAACTTCAATAGCCTACAGATGGGAATGTATGTAGGGGGGGATTTTCTAGAATTTGTTCACGTGTTGTAGTGCACTACAGAAATACAGTAATCTAATGCTTTTAATATGTAGATAGTGAAAAGTAAAAATTCCAAGGTAGATTTTCTATTTTGATGATCCTAATAAAGAAAAACTCTAGAAGTATATTTGGATAATACTTTTTATAGATTAATTATAGAAATCAAATAGCATTTAACTTCACGTAGCAGATATGTTAAAAAAAAAAAATACATTAAAGTATCCATGTGGGTACTTTAATGGTTCTTCAAATGAGAGGTAAAGATTTCCAGGTGCAGTCTGTGTGTACAGCCTAAGAACAACGTGGAATAATAATTAGCGCATTTTGCATTAGCTGAATGCTAACATATAGTCGGAATTGCCGTATCCATGCTAATGTAGTTAATGATGACGGCGCGACCATAATGAAACTCTAAACGAGTTTGTACAAATAAACAATTTCACTAATTGATTTGTGAAATTGTTCCAAGCCACTGAGAACAGCCCCTATGAAAACCATGTAAATTAAATATAACACAACATAAACGTAGAGTTATGTTCATAATTGAAAGGTAATCCGAGGTCCTTAAAGTTAACTAATAAGAAGAAAGACATTTGTATGAAAACACTAAGAAATGTGTCACTTTAACAGTGAAACACAGTTATTTTCTATTTATTATATTTCAGCCTAAAATTTTCAAAATCACTTCATAATTTTTATTTAAAGTGAAATGCAAAACATTTTGTTAAATGGATATACAATATCGTCTGAAAGCGATCGCAGTCCCCTGAATCAAACCGTAAACTCGTGGCAGATTTTGTGATATCCGCAAATATCGCACATTCCAAAGAATCGATATAATATAGTATTGTGATGGAACTGGTGATTTACAACTTAAGGCATTTGGCAGCGCATGGACCTGGGGGAATGCACAAAGATTCATGACCTGGCACTTCGGGCAGATTATGAAATTGCATCCAAGGAGAGAGACCTGTTCTTTGAACTTGACGTAAGTGACATCCTGTATAACTGGTGATGTTGGATTGGCAGACTTTCAAGATGGAGCCAGAAGCAATTCTGTATTTAAGTTAAATGATAAACCGGAAGTAATTTTAGAAGGAGCTGCAACCATCTTGATAGGTGGTCCAATAAAGATGTTTACAAGTAACGTTAAACGTTGGCCATTTTTCCTCAGTATGAATTAATTTACAGTTCACCACACATTCAATAATTGATTATTCAACAGAAATCAACATGCAGTCAGTTGTGCAGACCTATCCAGCGAGGCTCAGCCTGCAGTGGTTTTGTCCTTTCCTATAGAGTCTGCTAGAGAGATGTGAGGCTGTTTGAGGCCCTGCTGTGTCTCTTCATGGCAGGGTTATAGGTAAACCTCCAACAAACATTCCTGTTTAGGGTGTAACTAAAGTTACCACAGGTTGAAATCAGCATTTAGGACGAGATGAGCTTGCTATTTGTAAAAGCAGTGTTAAATGAATACATAATATCGTCTGAAAGCGATCACAAGCCTCTGAATTGAACCGTAATTGTATTTTGTTAGATTTTTTGATATCCGCAAATATCACCCAGTCCAAAGAATCGATAAAATATAGTATCGTGATGGAACTGGTGAATTACACACTAGACATACTTGCATAACTTCAGTTGGTTTTAATGTTATGGCTGACAGTGGAACACAACTAACACTAGTAATAATAGAAGAGATCTTGTCAAAGGTAAATCTACTTAAGTTATATAGACGACTTCTTCTGATCACATAACTAGTGTTGTATGGCTACTTTTTCGTACTTTTCTTTACAGTCATGTGGATACAGACATTAAAAGGTAAACTGGCTATCAGTTCTGATTATAGTGGTCAGAAAATGCCAGCTTATTACTGCCCTACAATTTTATAAAACAGGTTCATATTGATAGTAGATTAAGTAAAACTTCATCCCTGTGGATTATCTTTTCCCAAGTTGATAATTCAGCTTGTACAGTTTAGAGTGAATTTGTGTTGTGGGTGTATGTGTGATGAGATTGATATCAAATTCTTCCCATACACTTGTTGCATACAAACTGAACAATTGTGGCCCCTTTATTTTATTCATTAAGGTTCAGTGTATCTTTGCCAGCCTACATCAATCTGCAAAGGAGTTGCAGAAAAGCCTCATGTTCATCGAGCCGTGAGTCACACATAATTTTTAAAGCTGTTATGATGAATATCCAAACAATTTGTTTGCATACCGGAAGCTATTGTAGCCTTTTTGTAATTACACCTGGGTATATTTTCTTAAAATTTGGAGTAGTGTTATGCAGCTTGAGCTAAGACGTCTGGTCGCGCTGAATCCAAACGAGCAGATTTCCCATAGACATCTGTTTGCAGAAGACAATTTTTTATCAGTCATCCAAACAAACACTTTTCACACATTTACAATCTGACTTGTGTATGACTCCCAACTTCTTACTACAGGTATGGGCAAGAAAACTGTTCCCATTTATACTTTTCTACAGCGGGTTTAAAATTCTGCTGCTGAGGTCTTGAAGATGCAGAAGGGTACAGTATGTGGTGCAGATCACAGTGTGTATAAACAACTTTTTCCTTTTGCATTTTTTTTTTCATGAATTTTTCTTTTTGATGTTTCATATTTGTAAACGGCTTGGCGGAGACATTTGTATGAAATGTTGACACTTCTAATCCACAATAGCAATGGTTTCTGCATATTCACATGTATTGAAGGCTAATGAACACTTTGAGATTGTGTGAACGGAGCTACTTTTATCTTGCAACTAAAAAGACCACAGTTATTCACCAGTACCAGACCCCCGTAGGACCAGTCTCTGAATGGTCCATATTCTGTATTATACAAAATGACATCTGAGTCTTGTCTCTAATGAACTCAGTTGATGCTCTAACTTCATTTTTATTGAGGCTTTAATAAGGTAAGCAGTTAGAAGAATTAGACTAGCAATGTACATGCACACACCTCTAATTTACTTCCATTGAAACCTAAATGAATAATAAGCTTAGTCACATCTACTCTATTACTGATAAATGTTGGTTCCTAATCGTGTAAGTGGACACAATATGCCTGAAGGCGGTTACAATGACGCATAAGTGCCAGATGAATGAAGTGCATTTACAGTAATGTATTAAAACACTGGATACCTCGCTCCGGCTGTCAAGTATGAGAGGTCCTTCTCACAGTTTGTGTTTTGGATTGTTTCAGGGGATGAAACGCGGCAGAGGGTCAAGTTTGATGATGAGCGGGTCTGCAAAAGTCACCTTCTAAACTGCTGTCCCCATGACATCCTGTCTGGAACGGTGAGTGGTCTAAAATTTGGCTATAACTGCCTAAGTCATCATTAGAGTGTCTATTGAACAGAATGTTTGGGCATTGTATAGAATAATTATTTTATAAAATGGACATTTTGTTTGCAGCGCATGGACCTGGGGGAATGCACAAAGATTCATGACCTGGCACTTCGGGCAGATTATGAAATTGCATCCAAGGAGAGAGACCTGTTCTTTGAACTTGACGTAAGTGACATCCTGTATAACTGGTGATGTTGGATTGGCAGACTTTCAAGATGGAGCCAGAAGCAATTCTGTATTTAAGTTGAACTGGAAGTAATTTCAGAAGGACCTGCAACCATCTTGATAGGTGGTCCAATAAAGATGTTTACAAGTAACGTTAAATGTTGGCCATTTTTCCTCAGTATGAATTAATTTACAGTTCACCACACATTCAATAATTGATTATTCAACAGAAATCAACATGCAGTCAGTTGTGCAGACCTATCCAGCGAGGCTCAGCCTACAGTGGTTTTGTCCTTTCCTATAGAGTCTGCTAGAGAGATGTGAGGCTGTTTGAGGCCCTGCTGTGTCTCTTCATGGCAGGGTTATAGGTAAACCTCCAACAAACATTCCTGTTTTGGGTGTAACTAAAGGTACCACAGGTTGAAAGCAGCATTAGGACCAGTTAGGTGTGCTATTTGTTAAAGCAGTGTTTGCTATGTAAATTTGACTGTATAGTACAATGCCTCAAGTGCCATACGGCTTGTTACGAAAGTTTTTGACGTCTAGCACTGATTTTTGAGAAATTACCATAGCTACATAGAAAGTTTTCAGGCCAACTTTGTATACAAATGTCTTTTGTCTACCTCAATTCTGAAGGCGGTAGATCACCTGGAGTCTTTCATTGCGGACTGTGACCGCAGGACAGAACTGGCAAAGAAGCGCCTGGCTGAGACCCAAGAAGAGATTAGTGCTGAGGTTGCAGCCAAGGTGAGTGGTGACAAAACCCACTCATGTATTAAATTCACACTCTTGACCTCGGATACATTTATTTAGTTTGTATTCTGTGTTCCAGGCAGAGAAGGTTCATGAGCTGAACGAAGAAATTGGAAAGCTTCTGGCCAAGGCTGAGCAGCTTGGAGCTGAGGGGAACGTTGACGAGGCCCAGAAGGTTTTGCAGGAAGTGGAGAAGGTCCGCACCAAGAAGAAGGATGCAGAGGTAAGGACAGAGCAGTTTGGAGGTCAAACTTTATGTAATGCTTTTCTTGTGATCCGTCAGTGATTTTTTTTTTTTTGTTTTCCCTTGATATCCCCTCGTAGGAAGAGTACAGAAACTCCATGCCGGCTTCCAGCTTCCAGCAGCAGAAGCTCCGGGTGTGCGAGGTGTGCTCTGCGTACCTGGGTCTCCATGACAATGATCGTCGTTTGGCTGACCATTTTGGTGGGAAGCTTCACCTGGGCTTCATCCAGATCAGAGAGAAATTGGACCAGCTAAAGGTATGTAGTAGCTGGTCTCACCAGGTTAACTTTAACCCTATTTCTACAATAAAGTATAAATCAGCACACACACATATTAATGGAAAACATGCATAAAATCAGATCCAATCAGATATCATGCTTTTGACTTTAAACAGAAAACCGTGGTTGACAAGCAGGAGATAAGAAACCAGGAGCGCTTGAAGAGACGAGAAGAGAGGGAGAAAGAGGAGAGGATGAAGAAGAGGTGAGTGCAGAAACATTTATAATCTAATTTTGCCTAGATCAAACTTAGGAGTCATTTAGGAATCTTGACGAGCTGAAGTACAGCGGTTCTCCAGCATTTTAATTTATTACATCAGCAAAACTCTAGTTTAGCCGCCGCTTATGTTACGACGTAAGCGATTTAAGAGAGTCTGTGCCTCTTAAGACCATGTCCTGGTATTTTGTATCTGCCCAGGGGGACTGTGAGAGTCACTAAGTGCTCAGATTAGTTTAAGCTTGCCACAAGATGGTCTACTGACTAGATGGAGAGCTAACATCATGTAGCACAAGCAGAGACAGGAGTTTCTTATCATTCCTGAACTCTTTCCCGTTCTCTTGATCTTCCTACCACCTAATTTCGCTGTTCCATGGCCGTTACTAATCCCTGTCACTCGTTACAATGTGGAGGATGTGCACACTAGGATGTAGATATCCACCCAGCCGTGTGGGACATCGATGGTCCGGGGGGGTTTGTGCCAGGCTCGAACAAATATTTGGAATTTATGTTCTGGTTCTAATAGGGTTTTATCACATTAGAGCTGTGTCTCAGTATTGGCCAATGCAACTTCTCAGTATTGGATGTGTTTTTAACTTGACCTTGCAGTCTGCCCCTTAACGCAACGCAGCACAGCATAGCTATGCTCATGCTGTTACTTTTATAGCGGTATATTCCCATGTAGTAGCCAAGCTTGAACTTAAAAGAAAAACAAGGTATGACTAGTGAAAACCATACAGGGAAACATTTAGTCTGGAAGGATTTTTATTTAGTTCTGGATGTAGAGTCTAACAAAGCAGTTTGTCAATTTTAAATTTCCTGTCCCGGTATATTCATAACTCCTGAATACAGTTTTTAGTGTTTGTGTTTGATGGGTTTAAATGCTAGCTATAAGGGCATTGAGCCAAAAACATACCCTTCTGACATGAGTTGCTGATATTTAAGGGTGTTCATTTGTTGAAATAAACTTGTGTTGTTTCACAGGACCAGATCACGGAGCAGAGAGCAGAAGAGGTAAGATGATGAGCCATCTCTACATTTTAAAGCAACCAGCTGTCTTGAGGAAAGCGGCTAGAAAACTCATGTTGTCCTTTTATGTGTCAGGTCCCGCTCTCGTGAACGCAGGAGGAAGCGATCTCGCTCCGCCTCAAGAGACAAGCGCCGTTCACGTTCACGCTCCAGGGACAGGAGGAGGAGGCATCGCAGCCGATCCCGCTCCCGCAGCCGAGGACACCGTCACAGCAACGAGCGGAGCTCCAAACACAAGTAAATGAACATAGTTTAGTATCACCACGGGGTGGAACTAGCAGGATGCAGCTCCAATACATTTCCTTACTTCAGGCGTGATGTGTCTGCAGACGTGAAAGTTGATTGACTGATTGTGAAAGATGTGATTCACTGCTGCGTTTATTTATCTAAATACTTTTTCATACTTAATAAGATTACTCACATTTAACAGTGACACCACTTCTGCTTGTCCTGGCAGAGGCTTTTGACTTTTTTTAAGAAAATACTATCTTTGATATTTTGTGATTTTGATGTCATAAATTGGGGGGGGGGGTTCCAGACTGCTGGAGTTCTACAAATCCACTTTTTTCATTCCTGTTTTTCCTCCCTGAACATCTTATACTCTTAGGTCATCCAGGGACAGCGAACGCTCATCCAGAGACAGGTCACGAGACCAGGACAGGCGGGACGGCATGAACGGCAGATCCGACTCCCGCAGGGCAGACGACAGGGACATGGGGGACCTCTAAAGACCAAACACCATCGATCACATCACCAAACGTCCCTCTGTCTGTCTGTTAATCATGAGTCAGTCCTGGCTTAGACCCTTTTGTTCTCCTGCCTGCCTTTCTTTGCTTTCCAGCAGACCCAGACTTTACCTGTTACCCAGGATACCCACATCTGTAACCCAGTGGCTGTTTGTGTCATCCTGTTCCCTTGTCATGAGCGACCTCACAATAATTCCACATTAGTCTGCTGGACTGAGATTCAAAATGTTAAGTCATCCATGTTCTTTCATTACTGTGTCCTTTGGCACAGTTTGTCTGTAAATATGTTTAAGGCCTACTGTTTGTCTGTAGAAGCCTTGTTTTGTTTCTGCTGATAAACATGTCATTCAGCTTGAATACAGCTCCTGCATGTATGTCTTCATAATTTTGGTTTTTCTAATACCCAATTCAGAACCAAACTGTTTCTAAAGTTGTGTTAGTATCACCCTTATGTCTCCAGTTTTCTCTAAATGAGTCAGGTTTTGTGTTTTCATTTGTGAAGGGAGGTGATTACGTATGGCCAGTACGAGCACATGCTTGTTTTGAAGTCTCTTGTATCCCCATACCCCCATCTTGGTTGATTTTTTTATTTAATGTAATATAAATAGACAAGAAGCAGTAAGCTGAGGAGTTATTCCGTAGGATTAGTCTTAAACTTAAATTTTTTTTGGCCCTATTTGAACAAAATCCCAGGTGAGCAGATTTCAATGGATGATGCATTTCTCTAACCCTTTGTGTGTAGTCATCTTTATGTTCTGCTGGAAATCTTTCTTTATAGTCTCAATTAAAAAAATTCCATTTTAAAATTTAAAGTGTCAGCCTTTCTTGCCATGGCATGTTGTTGAAAAGTATTTTACAAAGAAATGCTTTCACTTTAGTCCTTACCTTTGTGGCAGGAAGGAATAAAAATCATATGGACAATGTACATCATTTATATCGTACTTTAATTTATTTTTTTTTCCATTTATAACAGCATCTGCTTTAGTTAAAAGCTTAAGATTTCTTATTCACTCCCAAATACTTTTATTTTTCGATGAATTGTGTTGTCACAACGACCCATAGTGATTGTTTTTTTTGGTCCGGTCACCACCGTGTTTGTTCTCTGGGAGATAAAACTAGTAAATACGGAGTTCAATCTCAACACTGCCAGAAGACTTGTCAATCGAAATGTTCTGATGTACAGCTGACGCACAATGTTCACAAGGTGCTGCTCTCCAGTTTCAAATCCACCCTCATTTTCTGTTTCTCCATGACCGTCTCCAGCTCTGTTGCTTTCCTGGCGTCCTGTTGGGACAAACAAATGATTAGTATTAATACGAATGATGATTTGAAAGATTCAACTCTGATGTTAGAGAACATTAATGAGGGGTGCAGTTACTCAGTCAAGACAATTCATGGTGTGCAGATTAATGAATTCACCAACTAGGCCTCCGCTGATGACACCAGCAAGTAAAGAAATCCCCTAGATTTACTAAGATCCAGGAATTCTTTTTATAGCTTTCCTTCATATTATGAGATCAGGCTTTTAAAAAACAACAATGTAATAATTACATTCTGTACAGATCTGAACCCAGGTTTGGATTCAGGAATGTTTTACCACTTTAATCTATGAACTCTGCTAATATTAGGCAACTTTTTATAATTGGCAAAAAATACTATGTAAATGCAATGTAAAAATATTAGCAAAAACGTTTTAAGTCCATTTTTAAGTCTCAGTAGTCTGTGGAACCCTCAGATGGTCAGGGATGGCATTCCATTGATGAGGGGCAGCAGAACAGAAGTCCAGGATATATATTATAGTGTTGCATTCATTTACCTCCAGCAGTGCTTTCTGCACCGCCAGCTGGCTGTACACTCTGGCTCCCTCGTCTGGAATCACAGCTCTCAGCTCCTCCTTGTTGAGGGAGAAGAGCTGGGCGCCTGTTAGCACCCCTAAACACGCCACCGTCCTGAGGATTAAAAATATTGTGGTCACAATCCAGAACGTACAACAACCTCCAACTGAAAGATCCCTTTCAGGAATTGTGATATGACATTCCAACCAAACCAGAAAATGTAGTTTGGTACCAGCCTTTGAAGCTTAATATCATGAAGAAACTTCAGTTAAAAACACATGAGTGCTGTACTGGGAGCACCCCAGGGTCTAAGACGGTCTGTAGTCACTCACGTTTCATGGAAGCCCTTCCCTTGGAGCCACGCCGACACCTCAACTGGAGGAGAGTGGTAGTCCAGAGGAACAGCGGTGTCTGCGGCGCGATGGATGACCAGAGGCTTGTTCAGGGTGGCCTTTCCGTTGGTCAGCCTCTGGAGCAGCTCATCGTTCACCAGCGTGGCTGAGAAGGTTCAGGGGGAAAGAAAGGAGGAGGACATTTAAGGCTTGCCATGACTGCAGAGAAATCTCTGGAGAAAACAATGACATTGCATTACAAACATTTAGTTTAAATACATTTAGTTTTAGCAGAATTTTTGATGTTTAACTCATCTACTGAGACCAGGGAATAGAACCAATGTCATTTTGTGCTGCCATTCCAAAACATTTCAAAGGCTTTAAAACAAACCCTGAGTATTACAGGAAATTGTCTGTGAGAATCCGTTAACATGTTCCTCCCATCTTATGTCTAGTCAAAATAATTCATAACTTCTGTTATTTATTTAGTGAAACACGAGGCATACATTTAAAGAGAATGAGGTCGACCCTACATATAATTCTAAAAAAAAGCACATAAAACTTGTGCTAATAAGTTGAAATGAAGTTGGTTTAAAAAGGTGTAACGCAGGATTTGGGAGATCATTTTTATTTTATGCTTTGAAAAAAAATAAAGCCAAACTAAGTCAAATTTGACCCAGGAGAACAAATGTCACATGATCAACCAAAAGCCAATACAAGGGGTTAAAGGAATTACCCATTAAGTAACTGAGCAAATATAGTTTGGTACCTTTACTATCCGTGTCGTCCACAGCTGGTATGTGCTGGTTGTATGCTGGTAAGCTGAGTGGGCGCTGTCTGGACTGTGAGGGGAGCTGGAGTGGAGTAGGAGGGCTTGGTGGGACCAAAGAGAGAGACTTGGCTAAGAGTGGTGGAGCTGGAGCCTGCAGGGATGTGAAGTGGACAGAAGTTACCATCAGAACTGACACAGAGGGGCGTTAGGCAATATAATATTTCTGTGCCACTTACAATCCATCAATTCATTAATTATTCATAAAGTGTCCAAAACCTGTTTAACTTTAAACTGTTCTTAAAGCCTTTATGAGGGTACACTTATTGTAAATGGGTACCCTTATTTCTTTTTTGTGCGTTGGTGTGTTTGTGTCTTACACTGGGGGGTCTGTGGGTGACGGGGCTGTCCATGTGAGCCGCAGGTTCCAGGATGTTGAAGGGAACGAATCCCACCTGGCTGAAGCGATTGCGACACTTCCACCAGCGCTTGGATGATTCGATCACCTGTGGGCCGGAGGAGATGTCATTATTCATGTCATGGGTTCTAGAGTGACTCGTGAGGTCAGTGCGTGGTTTTACCTCGAGCTGCTCGCCCTGCTGCACCGACAGCTCACTGCTGTTCCTGGCGATGAAGTCGTAGGTGCAGCTGTAGAGTCTCCCAGCCTCTGGTTGCAGTGGGCTCCCATCTCTGCGATGGAAAGGAGACCGTTACTCAAAAAGCTTGGGGGGGGTGGTAAACTTTAAAAGCTGATTGATTTGCTTGTTGTCGATGACCCACGTTTCATAACCGATGCGCGTGTCTGATCCGACAGATGGTTGGTTCTGCTGTGGAGAAGCACATGGTGGACATTCATGACTAAACAACAAACACAAACACAAACAAGCACGGACAAACAGCATCATACAGAGGGAAGGATGCAGTTTAAATATCCGACTCTCACGTTTCATAAATACAGACAACTTTTACAGCAGAAGAACTTTTTCTCCGACTCGGTTTTATTTGCCTTTGAAAAACTGATATAATACGGTAACTTTGTATGGAAATGGGGGCACTCTTAAAAATATGTTAAAAATAATCTTAAATAATATTTAATCCTAAAGTTGGAGATTTCAAACCAGCACAAAAACACTACTTTTAAAGTTGTCTGTAAATATACACACAAAATACTGCATTAGTGTAATAGTTAATGAAAAAATAGGCAGCAGAGATTTTTCTTTTCTTTAAAGGACAAGTCCTGCAGCTCTGATCAGTGACATTTGATAGACTACAGACAGCACTTGATGTTTATGTGTCTTTGTTCTGCCTGTTATAATGTTCAACCCCTGTGTTGTATTTTTACACATTATGCTGAGTGCCTAAGGGTTCAGCAATCAGCAGACCAACTCTTGTTATAGTCTTGGGTTCTGTCTGCTATCACTTCTAGTATGATTTGGAAAATGGTTTCCCGAATATTGACAAACAAATAAAAAAATGAAAAATCAAGAAGTCATAGGAAATCGCTCAATCAGTTAAATGGTTGCACTACACAGTTGAAACGGTCCAGGTTCAAACAGGTAAAACAGTCCAGGTTCACACAGTTAAAACGGTCCAGGTTCATACAGATAAAAGGGTCCAGGTTCAAACAGGTAAAACAGTCCAGGTTCACACAGTTGAAACAGTCCAGGTTCACACAGTTAAAACATTCCAGCTTCACACAGTTAAAACGGTCCAGGTTCACACAGTTAAAGCGGTCCAGGTTCACACAGTTAAAGCGGTCCAGGTTCACACAGTTAAAGCGGTCCAGGTTCACACAGTTAAAACGGTCCAGGTTCACACAGTTAAAACGGTCCAGGTTCAAACAGTCCAGGTTCACACAGTTAAAACGGTCCAGGTTCACACAGTTAAAACATTCCAGCTTCAAACAGTTAAAACGGTCCAGGTTCAAACAGGTAAAACAGTCCAGGTTCACACAGTTAAAACGGTCCAGGTTCATACAGATAAAAGGGTCCAGGTTCAAACAGGTAAAACAGTCCAGGTTCACACAGTTGAAACGGTCCAGGTTCACACAGTTAAAACAGTCCAAGTTCACACAGTTGAAACGGTCCAGGTTTACACAGTTGAAACGGTCCAGGTTCACACAGTTAAAACGGTCCAGGTTCACACAGTTAAAACGGTCAAGGTTCACACAGGTAAAACAGTCCAGATTCGTACAAATAAAACAGTCCAGGGTCGAACAGTCTGGCTGCTCGTCTCCTCTCACTCACAGTGGTGCCAGTATCGACCACATACTGTATTAAGGTGGCAAGAATCACATACCTCTTGTTTTTCTTGGAGGTCCTCATGTTTGTGCTGTGACTCAACTGGATCCTCCCAAACCTGCCCGTCCGCTCTCAAGGCTTCTGGCTTCCAACCGTTAGAGAACACGGGGGTGTACGGTGCTAGAGGTCCTCTGAGCTGAGAGCTGAGGGCACAACAAGTCATTAGTGTCAGTGTTCAGGGTTACGGGTCATCAGAATGACCAATGACCACTGTTAGCCATCAACAGCTCCAGCCAAATTGTAGAAATTAATAGCAAAGCTGATATTTTAGTAAACATTATATTGTGTAATTAAGAAATAACTCCACATAAGACCCTTTCATTTCATAAATAGCTCTAGAATATATATATATATATATATATATATATATATATATATGATTTAATGCACTTAAAGTTACCATGGTGTCGTTCAAAAAAGTATTGAACATATCTGATAAAACATCAGGTAAAATGTCACTATATGCTTTCATGGAGCTGCAAGTATTGAAAAGTCACCAACAAACCATGATAAGTTAATATCTAATACATATTAGAGTTATATTTAGTCATTTCAATTTGATTTACTACCAAAAAATGGATCCAATAGGAGGAGCGGATAGAAAAGAATAATAGAAAAAAGATCATCATCCTTCCATTGTCTGATCCTGTGGTTGTTACTGACCGCGGGAGCGTCCAGTTGGGACCCAGAGACGACCACAGCGTCCTCTCCTCCGCGTTCAGGTTGTCTTGTAGCAGCGTGATGGCAGAGTTGGTGAGAGCAGGGCTGGACACCGAGGCACCCATAGCCGGTCCGCCTGTTGTTTTCACCATCTACGCACACACACACAGAAAGGACGAGAGAGCGTGAGAGAGAGATAGGACATAACAGAGGGCCAGTGTCCTTGCTTCCTGTTTACAAAACAAGTCTGACACTGAAATGATGACGATCACTGATCTCAGCTACACTCATATAAATCACACATTTCCCATCAATATATTCACATGAACACACGCATGGTGAGGAAAAACACCAAACACACCTTTTCCAGCCCTTCATTCCTACTCAGATCTGAATAGAAACAACCAGATATCAACAGAGGCGGGCCTCCACGTCTGAAGCTTCACATTTTTATTATAAATCAGCCAAATGCTGCTTATATTAGGTTTCTGGAGCGGAGTAAAGCGTGTAAAGCGTGTTGGTATTAAATAAAGTTAGAAAAATGTCCTTATCAAATCTGAAATCATGTTTTTTAAGCAGCTGATGGAGGGAATATTTTTGAACGCTGAAATACAGCAGTCAGACGACACCAACATGACTTTTCTACAAACACGATGCTTCCCTCAGATCCTTATATTGGTATTGGCATAGGTTTTAAGCCGGATGCATTTCCTGACACAATGCTCCCCATTTATCCTGGTTTGAGACCAGCGCTAGACGTACACTAACTTGTGACCCCTCTGTGGCCGGGTTAGGTTCCAACTTAGATCAAACCAAATGTTTTAGAAGTATTTACCAGGCACTCCTGCCTCAGAGATCAAACAAACCCATTTATCAAGTGATGGGAGTTCCACTCAGGATAAGCCACAGCGAACCGCCTTGTGTAAATACTCATACTTTAGTGTTAAGCAACGTTACTCAACTAAACTTAAGACTTTCTATTATTTTGACATGACACACAACCTCAGCTCAGCTCGGGGACAAACATTCTGCCCGCTATCCTGATCTGAACCTTTTCCTTCTGGCAAGTGATTAAAATAGCAGTTTTTCCAGAGCAGTTTTTTTTTACTAACAGTTAATTAGTTCAAAACTATGTTTACTTTACTACTATGTTTTTTTCTAATCAGATTTACAGCAAATTTTTATGAACTAAGTTAAATTTACTTTGCAAGGACAGAAAATTAAATAATAAGTCGACATATTAAATCAATTGTAAATGTTACATATAAATATTTAAATCTAAACCTTGAATCTGTATATATTTGAATATTAACAAAAAACAGAATTAAGTTTCACGATACATATTTAAATATATTTACATTTAAAATTGATTTGAATTGAAATTTTAATACTTATATTAAGATATAATGTTTAGATATAATATTTGCATTTAGATTAAAAAAATATAGATTCATAACTTCCATTCGTGATTAATAGCATCATTTTAAGTTTAACATTTATATATAAGATTCAATACTTAAATAAAAGATTTACATTTAAAAATAGAATATAGGATATAGATTTAATGTTTTGATTTAACATTTGAATAAACATTTTCCGATGTAACATTTAGAATTATAATTTCCTTTTGGAATTAATGAAGGGTTATCTCATGTTTAGCATTTATATTTACATTTAACATTTAACGTTTACATTTAATATTTAACATTTAACATTTAACATTTAACATTTATATATTTATGTATTTTCCTATGTTAAATGTGACATAGTTCATAAATATTCTAATAAATTTAATTAAAAATATCAACTTGTGGCAACACTTTTAAGACATTTTAGCTAAATCTTGCCGAGCAGCGGCCCGTATCTAAACGAGGAGAATCATCCCATTCTAATCTCTTTAAGGGACCCTGGACCTCTCCCGACGAAAGGAAAGGAGATAAAAAACATCCCACATTTCCTTGTCACATTAGTGTGCACCTGCTCTCAAGAAATCTCCCATCCAACCTCATCGACCTTGTGGCGTTTCCATCAAAGTGAGGGTAAAGTGAAGGCGAAGACGTTATTTTAGAGATGCAGCCACAGCTGGAACCCTGTCTGACCAAAGCTGTCACCAAAGGTCCAGATGCTGCAGTTCTCACTCACCATATCCAGAGGTTTGAATACGTGGTGGACGAGCTCTTCTGACGAAGGATTGGAAATGGCTGATTTCAGACGGGCCTGTAGACACATAAGATTATTTGTTACGAAGCTCAGAAATATAACAGAAATAGAAATATGTGCGAGTAGTGAGTACGAACCAGTAGACTGAAGCAGTATTTGAATTTCTGGAAGATATCGATGAACTCCTCTTCTGGCGGAGGGCGAGCCTTTGCAGTCAGCAAATCATCTGTGGTTCAGAAATATGGAAAACAAGAGAAAACAGGTCACCTGGTATGTTGTATGGACCCATAGCTGTGTGATTTGAAATTCTCCTGCATATAATCAACAAAGCATCTGATTTTACCTTCAGCGCTTTGCTTTTTACTTTTCTTCTTTTTCTTCTTCTTCTGGCTGAGGGCCATTGCAGCCTCTGCCGTCCGCTGCAGCTTGGCCATGAAACTCTCAATGTCATCGAAGCAGTGATTGAGGATCCCCTGAACGGAGGGAAAACACAGTTTCTTAATCTGTTCTGATAAGAAGTACAAGAATTGGAAAAGGGTAGTGAAGAGACATACCACTTCTCTCTCCGCTCCCAGCAAAGCCATATCAGGCCCACCGTTCACTAAAGCAGAAGAGGAGAGCGATTTCAGTCCATCCATTTTCATTCATGGCCCTGGTATTTGCTGCATGGCCTGCCCCCTTTACCCTTGAAACTCACCCCCCTTAAACAAACACACAAAGCCAGCACTGTGCTCCTAAGTACCTCCCCCCCTACATAGTACTTTATCTTACTCTCAAATTATTCCACAGCGTTGGTGTCTTTTATTCTCACCTCTGAGTCCAGGGTAAGGTGGAGGGTTGGCAGGTGGAGGATTCGGTGCATGGGGGATAGGGGGAATTGTAATATGATTGTGATCAGTCATCTCTTCCACACTCTGAGGTAGCCTGAAGAAAGAGAGGAGACTTTCAAACCTGGAACAATCATGGTCCCTGTCAGTGATGCAAGTATCACACCCTTCATTCACTTGAAGTTCACCCATTCATAAACAACGCAGTCCGCTGCGAACATTCTTGTCATCATTCCGGCTGCAGAATCAGAGAACATTTCCAAGGTGAGGCAGTTGTCTTTGTAAGCGACACAGACACTGACGCAGGCTTTTATTAGTAGCAGGGTACACACTTGTAACGCTCTCTTTTCTAGACCTACAAAGAACACAATAAAATCATTTGTCTCGTTTTTTTTCTACGTCACTTTACAACGTTAGAACTCCTGTTACGCCCAAAGTTCTTTCTATTCTATTCTATTCTAACCATGAATTCAATATTCTGCAGCAGGGGTGTAAATGAAGACCGGTAGGAGAACACACGTGACACTTCATTTAAACTCAGGACACTGGCTACCTGTTTTCTAAATCTTGAATTAGTTTATAAGGCACTAGTAACCTCTGCTTCTTTTTGTTAAGTCCTCCCTCTAACCTGAACAAAAACTTTTGGAGCTGCTTCTTTCAGCCACTCTGCTCTGAGGTGCTGGAACAAACATCAAGAGGATCTCAAAGGAAATGAAAATGTAAATATTCTTAATCCTAGATTAAAAACATGCCTATTTAGTCGGCTTATATATGTAGTAATTAATATTTGTAGAATTTTATCTAAAGTATTTCTAATCATAAATATTTCCTTGATTTTATCCCGTTATTTTTCTGCTGATTTCATTTTTATTTATCAACTATTATTTCACTATTTTTTAAATAATTATATTTATTATCGTAATATTATTATCTTATTATTGATTATTAAACTATTACAACCCTTGACTCTATTAACGTCTATATATAAGCCCTTCAATTTGTGTAATAATTGTAATATTTTATTATAATAAGTAGTTGTATTATTCTTTTTACTATCATTATTATTATTATTATTATTATCTTAACTTGACATTTTATTGTCTAAACCCCACAAACGTTTCAATGCTTGCTTTGGCCTCCAAATTCACCTTTGCTGTGTTTTTTTTAAATTTCAACTACTACTTTACCTTTTTTCTTTTCCTCTGTCAGTCACATGCAAACACTTTGAATACCATTTGATTGGATTTGAAATGTACTATATAAATAACGTCTGATTGACTGAAGAAGTGTAGCTCTCTTATCAAAAAGCCACATTTGATGCTGGTGAAATTCTATCCTGCAGCCCTCATTCCTCTCTGATCGACAGTAAACAGACAGGCTGGGTGTTTTTTCTCACGGCTAAAACCTACATCGCACACAACCCTTTAAAGAAAGACCGTTCACAAAAGCCATAGATAAGAACTTGGATTACTGAAATATTTTTGTATGTTTACCCATTTCGCATTCGTGTAATTACTTAATACAAATTCCTCATTGTGTATAATTAAAATGGTGTGTTATTACATAGGCATATAAAAACACAGTTGTCTGTGTGTCTGTCTTACCACATCACGCCTCTGTCCTTCACTAATCCGCCAGAGAGAAGTTAGTTTTAAAAAAGGTAATCAGCTCAGGTGCCGGGCGTCATATTGCCGCCAGTGCTGCTGTCCCTCCTCTGCTCTGTGTCACAATGCCTTTTTATCTGTGTCACACCTACTTAAGTTATGAGGAAACCAGTCAAACTAGTCTCTCTCTTCATCTCTCAGCTGTTTCCATTGTCCTCTATGTCTCTCTCCCTCTCTCTCTCTCTCTCTCTCTCTCTCACGGCTATTTTGATCCAATGGAAAATTAGATAATGGAGGAAGAGGAAAACAAACAGTTAAAGAAGAGATGGGTCTGAATGTTAAAGGATTATATGTCTGGGATTTGCGTATCATTTAACAATATGAGCTTCAACACAATGGCCGATAATTACCCGCTTCTATTAAGGCATATGACTGGACTGTTTGTAATATTTTTTTTCACAGATTTTGGGGCTTCTGACCTTGAAGTTCACTGTACCTGAGGGTGTCAGGGGGCGACATACTCTTGCTTCTGGAAGAATCTGAAGCAGCTCGTGCGATGTCGTCACAGATCTGCTCTGCCTGCAAGAATAAGAATCTGGACTTGTAAAACCTGAACTGGGCTGAGGGATCAAAACTGATACATGGAGTCAGGCAGGCCAGACTGGGAGGCTCACTCCAGGGTTTCTACTCACTTTCACAGTCTCACAGTTGAAGAATTGAATATCTGGCTTCTTCTGATCCGTACTTTGGCAGATTAGCAGGAGGAGGGATGGGAATTGTTTCTCAGTGTTAATGGCGTCACAGCGGTAGATGGATTTGAAGGCGTAGTTCTCCAGCTCGTCCTGCTTGAGGAGATCAGACACTCAATCAATCAAACTTTATTCATATAGCACCTTTCATATGCAACAATGTGACAAAAAGTGCTTTACATGATAAAAACAATTTCCCCAAGACAAAAACGGACCACCACAAAAAATGGAGCAAAGCAAGAATAAATTGAAACCGGATATTCAATAAAGCATTTTAAAACAATGTCCTCCCCTCACCCACAGGGCAGTAACAGCCACATAATGGGACTATAAAAACAGGAACTGAACTAAGGAAACGCTGTCATATCATCTTCCAAAATGCACTGCAGGAGATAAAATGAGAAGGTGATTAAACCTCATCTTCATCAAGGGTAAGTTCTCACCTTGCTCTGAATGTCTCGAAGACGAATGGCGTCCGCTCCAATATCCAGGAACATCTGTTGGCTCCAGAGCTTTTTGTTTTGAGCCAGGAAGGAGAGACGCGCCTGGGCTTCCTCCACACTCTTAGCATCTCCATCCTGGAGTGTGAATGTCAGCAGGTGCTGCAAATAGGGAAGAAGTAAGAGGATGAGGAACTGAGAAGAAACAGCATCTTAGAATAAAAGCAAATTTAGAAATAAAACTTTACGGTGGGACGTGTGTTGGTCAGGACTTACATTCACAAGATATCTGGAGATGTTGGTCATCCTAAGGTCCAATATGTCAGCCGCTCTGGAGATAGGAGGTGTGACAGCAGCTTTCTACGAATACGAAGCAGGAGAGAAGGGATCAGAAGACATTTTACAGGAGCTGTCTACCGGACCTTTGAGTCTCCCGTAGATGTAGACAGCTCTCATGCTGCTAGTACTGATGTTAGTCTAATCTTAGCTATTTCCTCATTCAGCAGGTCTTAACCAGAACATGTCTGTTTCTTCTTCTTTGCCTTGTTAGAGTTCACGTAAGCAAGTATCTCTTCTTCAGTAACTCGGGATCACGCTCCGTGTGTGTGAGCAAACAAGCCACCCAACCAGTCCGACAGCAATACAATGTGGGTTTCTCACCACCTCATTGACATCAATACTTCGATCACTAGTATCAGGAGAGGGAATGACCACCAGCTCTACCTTTCCCCCCAGGTTTCCCTGAAAATTACTCTAAATTATTCAAATTTATTTTATCATCTCATATATTATTCCATATGGTTCATACAGTCACACCAAACTAGTCCTACATGATGCAGTATGTGGATATTGGACTCAAATGGTGTATTCAGTGTATTTAGTATGAAAAATTGTGGACATTACGCTTAGGTTAAACATTTAGAATCCTCAAATATTTACTGAATTTCAGAGCATGTGGCTCTAAAATGTATTGCAATAAGGTTGTAACACATACAATGTCACCAAATGTTTCTGATTACAGTAAATACACACAGCAGTATCAAATTCAAGCGGAAAAAACGAAAGAAAGTTGAATTAACAGCGGCTACAGAAGTAGTTTTACATATTATTATCAGAAATCATGTGACGACGCCTCTCATGATTCAGGTACAGATTCTGAGCCATATTTACTGAACATGTGCCGAGTGGACAAGATGAAGGAAAATAGATGTTGATTAACTTACCGGGGTCGATCTGCGTCCAGAATTTTATTCCTGATGTGAGCAGCTGTGTGTGTGTGTGTGTGTTGACACCACCAGTGAAACCTCTCCTTCTGTCGCAGGTTCTTGCAGGTATCTCACTCCTCCCTTTGCTCTTTGGTATTGAAAGACTTCATAGAGCACAGGTGTGTCACCTTGTCCCGCCCCGCCTTGTTGGCTGCTCCAACAAAGAGATAAAAATATTTACTCCATTCTGTCACCCGCTGAGACTCACATGGGTGTGCAAATATGCAGGGCTGCAGTTACAGCGGCTAAGACTGTGATCGTTTCATTTTGAAATCTAGGATTTTCGGTCACATGGGTTGGTTGGGCTTACACCTCAAATGTGAAACCAATATTTGAGCTTCACATATATTGTATAAAAAGAGAGGTAAGTTTATTTCTATAGCAAAATTCAACATCAAGGTAATTCAAATGGTTTCTATGAAAATATAATGGGAAATATGTCAACAAATGAAATAATGAATGAATGAATGAATGAAAGATTGAATAAAAAAATTATTGTAGTAATTCAAATGAAGATTCAAATTATTTAAATGATGTTAGAAAAGAACAGTTAAGAAATACTGCAGCGCAGTGTAATAACCCAATAATTACTTCATTGATTCAAAGCCAGTGGCAGGCTTGAGAGGACTTCTAGCAGATCTGCGTATCTCTGGGAGTTTCTTCCAGCTAAGTGGAGCATAAAAAGTGAAATGTGATTCTCCATCTTTAGTTTTGACTCTGGGAACAGAAAGCAGAACTGTCCCACACAGCCTGTGAGACCTGAACAGTTCTAAAATAGAAACATATCAGATATTTATCTAAACTATGCAGTACTCTGAAACTAAGGGTTTTTGGTTCTTGTTTTGAATTTGATTCCTCGAAGGAAGCTTATCTGACATGTCAGTATCAGTCCTTCAATCGTCCACATGACCTAGACCAGATTTTGCACCCCTGGGGGTTTGGGAGTGGATGCCCAAGCAGGATTCTAACTCCGTACCTCTAGTTTACTATACCAGTACTGTAACCCACTAGGATAGGGAGCCCCCTCTCTTATATATATCTTTTTTTTATAACAAAATATACGTTTTAAAAGATAATATCTATTGAACCAAAAAGGCTATCCAATACCACCTGGAGCTGTGTGAAAAATGTTTGGCCCCCTTAGACAGTAAATCCAGAAAGATGCCAAACAGCAATAATACCTGGTTGCAGCTGGACTAGAAAAACTAAGACCTGATCACATGTTCAATGACATCATCACTTAAGTAAACCATTTTCAGAAACAGGTGGACCAGTAGGTCTCACCGGTAGCACACTATGCCGAAATCAAAAGAAACACAAGAAGAAATGAGAGAGAAGATGAAAGACAGTCTGGGAAGGGTTCCAACGCTGTTACAGACCCACAATGAGACACATTAACCACAAATGGAGAACACTCGGAACAAAACTCAAGCAGGGGGGGCTCCATATAGACATACATACGTTTGTGTCATGGTGCAAACATAACCGTATGGTCATCAGAAATCTAAGGAGAGGTGGTAGTAGAAGGAAAAACATCACCAGGACATTGGAAAGTTTATTTGGAAATAATAAACAAATACCCGAAGATCACATTGATCTTACTTCATTCACTCTGTTCAGGAAAATAAGCCGACATCAGCGAAACAGTTACGTAACCTATCCATTCATCTTTTTAAGTGGGCTGCCCCGATGAGTCACAGCTTTTGGAAGCATCACGTGAAAAAATGATTTTGTAATCAGATGATCAGATCTTACACGTATTGACAACATGACGCATAGACTTGCGCAATGAAAACGAAACTCCCAAGTCAAATTAGGTATTCATGGCATCTGAGTGAGGGCAAGTCTTTTGAGTAAATGTCTCAAGTGGAGCAACCAGTTATCTAGAAACAAGGCCAAAGGAAGTGAGTCTGCCATTCCAAAATTGCCAAAAAAGAGACTTTTTCCAACCACAATATGTGTCAAAGAGGTAATTTAATCAATTTATATATGGGAATTTATTTAGCAATTCATGAGCGACCATTGTAAAAACACCGACTTCTATTTTTATTTTATTTTTTAACAAAAACATTGGACAAAGCTGAGTGGATATAATGAGCAAATTATAAATATCAAGAAATGTTGAATAATTAAGTTGCAGCTACTTCCTCTAAAGTCGACAAAGAAAGGTGTTTTTTCGACTATATTTTATGATATATATATTTTTTTCCCATTCACTGTGAAAACTAAAAAGAAAGTCTTGCTGCTGACTCTTGAACCAAAAACCAACCAGACTGCGGCAGACTAAACTCAGGAGAAAGTGGTGATGTGTACACATAGAGCCACATTCTCCACATCCTGTTGATGCACTTTATTGTCTACATCCCAACCAAAGTCACCTTTTTCTTTGGGTCAGTGCAAAAACAACAGTGGGACATAGACATCTGCAAACAAACCAAATTTGATCTAAAATGTGGTTTATATAAAGTCGTAGTTTGACCAAATATGCAATCTAAATGCTATCGACAGTATAAAATAACTGTTTAGCAAACCCTATCCCATGTGTAACCAGTCGGCATGCAGACTGGTTACACATGCTCACTGAGCACCGCAAATACTTATAATGAGGGCGTGTTCCCCTGCAGTGACACTTCCACCCACCAGAGTGCAAGTGTGTGCATAAACCAACCACATCAATCTGGATCAGCCAGACATGTGGCTCCTACATTCCAGCCACTAATTATTCCGGGTATTAATTACACAGTTATATCATGTAAGTAAAAAAAAACATGACACATAGATTACTGAAAAAGCCACTTGGCATTTACAGTCATTCAGACCAGGAAAATACAAAATCCCACTGTCCCATGTCAATACAAAATGTAATGTAATAAAATATTCGCACCTCGGCTGGGCCTGTCCAGATAACTGCTCCCTGTCTTGATGCAAATTTAATGTACTTATCATGGAACATCCACCACAACCCTTCCAGTCAGCCATCAAGTATTGAAGGGAAGAGTCAGCCACAATAATGACACCCGCCCCAGGATGAACATGTGTGTCTTTCATGGCTTCAGCGAGTCACCAAAACGCTGCAATGCAATAAAAATGTTGGATTTGCTAACAGCTTCAGATAATGATCTTTTGGCTGCCGCTGGAGTACTGTTAGGAAAGTACAAGCAGTCTTAAGCACTACGATCCTTTGAAGGTGCCCCCCCACAATTCATACTTTAAGTTTTGCTTCCTGCAAAATGTGGATGTATCCTATATTCTGTTAAAGAATTTTGAGAGGGCTGCCCAATTTATACAGTATCAGATATTTCTGCAACTGCCTTAGAAGTTGTGCCTTTTCTTCTCTCTCAAGATTAGATTTCCTGCCATCTGACTTGGGCTGTACAGAGAGAAGCACTCAAGACCCCACAGAAACTTTTTAAACATACTATGGCCATATTTACAGATAGTTCAGTCTCCAAATCAAGCTGTTGTCGAGTCATGAGTGCAGTCATGTCTGTCTCTGATAAAATATGGTCTGGTGATGTAGAATGAAAGCTTAACTTGCTGTATTAGAAGTAGCAGTAGGGGTTATGTTATGTTGATACTGCTTCATTGTGATGTTTTGATTTGCACTTGACTATCTTGGATTTTGCATAGTTGGTCTTTCTTTTTTTGTCCTCTCCCCATGAAGACAGGTATGATGCTACTTGTGACGGAAGTCCTTAAGGCTTCTAATGATATAGTTCTTTGAGTTGTGACCAGTACTACATACAGCCAAAGTTTAGCCTTTAGCCTGAATGAATGTATTCTGTCTGTAACTGCTTTTTCCATAAACTTCATTCATTTTTTTGTATCCCAGTCCTCTTACAAGAAAATGCATATTTCTGTTCTTTTGACTGACAATATCATCAGCAACCTGGATTTATTTGATAATCCTGTTCTTATCAGCCTCAAACGAGTGAAAACTGCGATGTATGAGGCAATCTTTCCCGCCCTTAACAGAAAACATGACGGATTGGCTGAAGGAGAATTTACCTGATTTCTTTAGAGTCAATAAAGATTTCCAGTGTATGCATGTGAGTCACAGCAGCTTGGTAACTATGGTAAAAAAACAACAAAATCAAAGCTGTCATTAAGTCTAATCTCAGGCCATGCTTGGAATGTGACTGTATGTGTTTGATATTAGAAATAGAAATCGATTACCACATCTGTCCAATCTCATCCATGCAGCAACATAAGGAGATTCAGTTCTGAGTGGGAAGTAGGTAGTGAGTGTTTTCTTAGCCTCTAGCTCAGCCCGTCCACCAACTTATCTCTGAAGGTAGTACATCTTCTGCTTATCCAGGGTGTCCTTCCGGTTGATTACTGTTTCAAAGTATTTCTGTATTTCAAGGAATCTCCACTGAATAGTGTAAGTTAAGGAATTTGAATTGTTAGAAGTGTATACACCGGGACAAAGGGCTAGGGGGGAAAGGTTATCTGCAAAGACCACATGGTCTAGAATGTGTCTCTACATCAGCATTCTTGCATGTCCAGCTGGGCCAAGGCAGCATCAGCTTCTTGAAATTTCAGTTTAATTCAGTTGCGTTTTTTCCGAATTTAGGTGATAGAAACCTGATAAACAGGTGCACGAACGGAACAGAGAACCTACTTTGGGCCAATCTTGCTCCAATGTTTCAGGAATTCTTGAGTCTACATGAAATAATTCCTGAAATTCCTGAGGTCGTGGATACAAACGGTTGAAACCAGCTTCCTTTATAGGGTGGTTTGGCACAGTCCTGGAGATAAGGTGTGTAGCTCAGGCATCCAGAGGGACCTAGGAGTGGAGCCGCAGCCCTTTCTCATCGAAGGAGCCGGTTGAGGTGGTTCGGGCAGCTGATTAGGATGCCTCCAGGAAACCCTTTCGAGGTTTTCCAAGTACGACCAACTGAGAAAATGACCTTGTATTCTAAGCGTATAAATAGCTGAATCGTTGTAAAAGCCTTTAATATGTTCAGTTTGCATTTATCGGACTACTCTTTTCGAGTTCGGGCTTTTTGACTTCAACTTGGCTGCAGAACGTCTTCTTGCAGCAATGTGCACTTGCTTTTCTTGAGATTATTTTTTTGGGAATTTGCACTGTCCCTAATCTGGACTCTGGGCTGACTTGGCTCTGAAATTTGAAATCACTGCAAATCCATTTAATTTGGGGAATAGAAAATGTATACATTTAGGGTATGCATCCCCCACATTGACCTTTATAACGTTCGTATTTCATATGCAATATCATAGCTGAAACAAATAGAAAAAAATCCAGCGTGTAAAATCTAGAGGCAAGTAGCAGTGGAGTTTCAGATAGAAACCTACACATCAGATCACCCATCCATGTCCAAGTGTCAAAATGATGCATCAAGTAGCCGGTGAGTGATGGGGTTCCTTCAGATGAATAATCTTTTTTCTGTCTAAATTCAATTTTTGAAAGGTTTCATAAGTTGGTTCTATATAAATAGTTACTATGATCCTCCATCTGTCAAAAAGTCATCTAGCAACAAAATATTCATCATCATCATCATCTTTCTTGTTTGTTTCTAGTGGTGAAGCATTTCTTCATCATCTCTCCACCACTTTAAACTAAAAACAAATTAAAATCAATTTCTAAAACCAGTGTTCATATGTTTTCCTTCAGGCTACTGTACAATCTGGCAGCACAACACGATGGCCCCCATGGAAGAAGACCCGCCCCCCTCTGGAGATGTAAACAACCTTTTCCAACTTTAACAAATATTTCTATTTGTTTATAGACTCAAACAAAAAGAAGTTATATCTATTATATTCCATGTATTCATTGAAATACCACTACATTTTATACATTGCAGCTTTGAGTCCAAACGTAGATACTATCTTTCAAAATAGGACTTAACTTAACATAGAGGATACTTTCAAGGAACTTAAAAAACCCACACTATTAACTCACCATGTGCTTAAAACAGGACTTTTAAGACCTCTTGTCTTAAAAGTCCTGTTGGTGTCCCGAACTTAAGGGACACCAAGTTTTTCACTGTAGCTCCCGCTGAAGACACAAAGTGCTTTTTCTGACACATGGTTTACTAAAGCTTTCTTTGCAAGACCACCATTAAAACAAAACATAGACATGATAGCATGGAAGATGCTGATGGCTAACAGGTGCACCTCTTCTTCTTCGTGTTGTATTTGCAGATGACTGGACGTTACAAAGGCGTATTGCTGCCCCCCACAGGTCACCTGTATATCGCCACTGGCTGGATATAAATCCTTCTTAAAGGGTAAGTGTGAAGGCGAAACTTGATTACCGCCTTTGTTGTTCGGCCGTTTTCTGTAGTAATGCTTTGAACGAGTGATCTGTGACGACGCTTTCTGAAACCTGTGCCCGCAAGGAGGCTTCTTTCGTGATAGTTGGGACAGTCCATCGGACATGATTAGGGACTCAACCTAACAGGTGCACTTTATAATTCTCCCCTATTAGAGCGGCCAATCGAAGTACCTGAAGCCTTCAAAATAAAAGTAGTAACTTCAAAATAAAAGTAATATTGGTCAAGGCAATATACTGAAATAATGTAGAAATCACCTTTTAAAAAGGACACTTTGAAAGATAATTCAATTATATAAATAATGTAAATAATAAAAAAAAGCTTATATTTTTGATATTATTACTGTGCTTTTATGTTTTTATTGTTTGTGATTATACACAACAATGTGAAAAAATTCCATATAATTACGGTCAAATACTGGCAGCTTTGGTTTACGGAATTTCACAAAAACCTAGTGTAAACTTCTTAAATGGATATTTTAAAGAGTAATCAATCAGGAAACAACAGTATTTCACCAGTATTTTCAGTATTCGAACTATTTGTGTCTGTAGAAATTAAGGGATGTTCCTGTTAAAACGTTAAAGGTAAATTTAAATATTCATGTCAAAGATTGTAATTTAGACATAATAATACTTTAACAGTAATAACTTACTTGTGACATTATGGTATGTTTCTGCTATTGTTTTCTGCTTTCTTGTTTTAGGGTAATTTACTTTATCATCGTGGAGTGGAGTGGAATTGGAGGAGTGAGAGAATTATTTGGAGGTGGATTTAACTGTTTTCCAGAACGATCCTGGATTGTAAGAGGATTAGTGAAGGATTCAAAATAATAGTCAGTTTTGGCTTTTTTCATAGCAGCAGTAGACTTATTCCTAATTTTTCTAAGCGTTACTTATTGCTGAAAGTCTTAAATGTGTTATATTGTGTGTTTGCATTGCTTTTATTGTTTTTTTTTTGTTTTTTCTGAGTGAATTTTATACGAAGATGGGAATTATGGAAAAAACTTGCACAGTGCAGTCTTGTTACAACAGTAGCAGTCATGCAAGTTAAATGCAAAATAGCTCAGCCTACTACTGTAGTCTCTACATACCTCACACCCCAGTAAATCCCAGAGAGGAGACAGCCTGAACACCTGATGACCTTGGCATCCCCACTGATAATGTGTCTAAGCCGCGCCATCTACATCTAGATGGTGTTTCTCTAAACTGATATACAGATAAAAATTAAAAGGACTCACAACGTGCGGTGTAAATTTTCATAACAGTTCTCAAGTGGACTGGAGGATATGTCATCATTTCATCCACCAATGAGGAGAAAGGCGGAATGGCTGCAGCAGAGGTTGAGGCTTAACTCTTAGCGCTGGTTTAAGGACACCTGGGACAAGTTTTCAAGGATATTTGGCACTATTTCATAACACAAGGTATTTATCAGTTATTGAAGCAAACGTATGTTTTTATTCCGACGCGCACAGATTGAACTGATGTTGATGAGTTGGCAGAGGACGTCTTTTATTTGTCTTTAAAACGAGTATACGTGGCAAAGTGCGTGTGTGAGCGTTTCAGGGAAATTTGTGCAAGGGCTGTGCAAACTGGGAAAATATGCCGTGGGAGTGATGGTTTAATGACAAAAAGTAAGAATTTCTTTCATAATCTGAACGAATGGAAATGTATCCGAATTCATGGAATTAATTCAGTCGTATGTAAAAACTACACGTTATAACAGGAGGAGACAGTTGCAGTATTATCTCTTTGTCATAAATTGAAATGGACTAAAATATAAAGAAGAATCCAGTGTCAAGAAACTATAACTGAGGTGAGGTGTATCATGTAAATATGTGCCACGTGTTGATACTTGCCAATATCAGAAACCACAACGATCAAATTATTTAACAATTAAAGAAATACAGTAATGCATTATCCATAAGAGATATAGAACATACGTAAAATATATATGAAAGGCGTTGTGTGTGCCCACCTTCATGTTTATTAAAGCGCGTATTTAAATATGTTGACAGCACAATCAGCCCGACATCTATGATACGTTCAAGATCATGTCACACATTTGAATTCTTTTCAACGCAGACATACTTTGACCTTATTTCTCCACGTGTAAACAACAATCCCAACACATTCATCACAAACTTTTATCGTAACACTTTTAAATTTAGGCTCGAGTGAATAGATATGAATTCCAGCGTTTAAGATTTCATCATTAATCGTTGTCTGATAAAATCTCAATGATAACACGGTTTACCACGCCTCTCTGCCAGTGTCAGCGGTGATTGTCTGCCAACCCCCTTTATAGCAAATACATGGATTGATAACTATACAACACTTTATAGAATACAAAACTATTAGTGATAAGTTACAGCCTTTTCTCATGTTTGTACTGTAGGTCATTCTCGCTTGACAGCGATTTAGAAATATACTTTTTCCTTGAATCCATCACTGATAGTAGTAAGAGGGGTGGAGTCGATTGTATTGCATCACGCGGAAGCAGAATACAAAGAGAAGGCACAATTCTTATTGCGGAACTTTCACCGCAAATACCAGCGTATAATAATTTAAACTTTAATTTTAGAATCAGTTAAACTTATTATCTATGTTCGATTTACTTGTAGAGGAGCAAGAAGGAAACGATAACTTAGCCTGCGCTGCGATGTCTTCCAAATAGCGGGTCCACGTGCGTGTTTCATGTGAACGGACTTAAGATCGTGGAAATAGAAATTCTCTTTTTTATGCCACATCCAGTGTTTTCTCCTACATCTTCTACCTCGTTTCCAACAAAAGCAGTTGGACCAGGTCAGTTTGTTTTGTTTTCAGCCTCCATTTGTGGGCATCTCTGTCGAGATAAACGGTTGAAAAACAATCTTTAATTCTATTCTGATCTGAGGCTTGTTATTCCGTCATAGTTTCGAGTAATCAACATGTTTTTGGACTCCGTAAAATCACCATGATTAAATTAGGGAGTATAATTTTGCAAGAGATGTCGAGTCTGCAGGATGTTGCATCCCAAGCTGTTTTTTTCAGCATGGGTGAGAAGTAGATGCATGAAATTCAATGTAATGAGAGAAATCTGCCGAATATGTGAGCTGGTAAAAGTGTCAACCGATGGATGGATGTAAAGAACCCCACAGGACGCATCCATTATTTGGCATAATATGTGCATGGATGCAAATTTCACCAAAGGGGATGTCCCTGATAAAGACTGACGTGTGATCAGGGGGATATAGTTGGCCATGCGGTGTCTGACTGGATTGATTTGGTTACAGCTGTTTTAAGTTATTCAAGTGGAAATTGATAGAATACCTGCTGGGACTTAGGAGCTCTCAGTAATAGGAAATATGTGAGGACATATATTTATTGACCCCATCTAGTCTGATCCCTGATAACTGACCAGCTACTGTGACAGCTCTTAATGCCAATCTATCCCTTACCTCCGCTTTAAACTTTTATAATCTCATGCAATGGTCTTTTCAACAAGCACTCCCCTCCGTAATGTGAAAAGTGTGAGAGGCCACAAATGACTACAGCATCCCCGAAAGCTGCATAAATCTAGATAGCATTAATTCACATTTTTGATTGGGTTTTTCTTGTGTCTCTCAGATGGAGAAGCAGCCTCTGCCAGCTGACAATGACAATTCCACAGAGATGGAAATTGATGTCTTCGCTGCTGATGACGGCCAGCAGGAATCCTCTGAGCCTGCTGCTCGAGATGGTTGGAACAGTAAAATAGAGTATTTTCTGGCTCAAGTAGGATTCAGTGTTGGCCTTGGAAATGTCTGGCGGTTTCCATATTTGTGCCATCAAAATGGAGGAGGTGAGTACTTGGTGTTATTACCTTTACCAAAACGATTATGTTTATATCAGTGCTCGTCTGTCCGTTTACTGTATTACTCTGATAGTATGTGCAGATTTTTGTTCATTCAGGGTCTTACTGTCATGTGCATTGGACAAAATGAGCCTTGGAGGACATTATAGTAATAAGATTAATAAATAAAAATGTATAGATTCATAATTATTGAATTGAATTATGGTTCCATTCAATTTAAAAAGTACTGCTTGAACTTTGTGGTGGTGTGTTCTCTATTAACCCTTCTTACAGCCGTTGTTGTTTTTGTCGTTCTTCTCTATGTAAAAATAACCATTTATTCATGTTTTGTTGAGATTTCCACAGTTTGAATTTGTTTTACTCATGTTAAGTATTGTTTGTCAGTTTGTTTATCATAAGAACCTTGAGTTGCATGTGACATTAATTAAACTTATTCTGCTATATGTTTGTGAAGCATTTAAAGAAAACAGTATGGCAAAAAGACAAGAGTATTAAATTGCTGATCATTAACGCCAATATAATAGAATTAACTGAATTCTGGTAATTTTTTCTCCTCAGGAGCTTTTCTCTTTCTGTATGTGCTCCTGATGCTGGTTGTGGGCATTCCACTCTTCTTCCTGGAGCTTGCAGCGGGTCAGGCCATCCGACAGGGCAGCATCGGCGTGTGGAAGTACATCTCCCCCAGACTCGCAGGCATCGGCTACTCCAGCTGTGTGGTAAGAAACTGTTACATCATCTAACCACCTAATAGCGGTGGGATTGTCCGGTATCTGAAATTGAATTACCTGCCATCATCCAGGCTGTTAGGTTTGGTTTTTTTGCAGCTTTTCCACCTACCATATACATCTCAGTGCAGCGAGCTTGTTAAAACGTACAATTTCCTTCCCAACTGTTTTTCCTGGTCTCACATCCCCTCAGGTGTGTTTCTTTGTGGCTCTCTACTACAATGTGATCCTTGCATGGAGTATTTTCTACCTTGGAAACTCATTCCAGTACCCTTTACCTTGGGAACAATGTCCAACAGAAGTGAATGTAACAGGTAACATAGCATTAAGGTTCAAATCTGTTAATGTTTTAACCATGAGCCATGTGTGGGACAACCAACTCACCCTGTTTTTCCTCTTATAAACCAGTAAAAGAATGTGAAAAAAGCTCCCCCACATCATACTTCTGGTACCGGAAAGCTTTGGACGTCGCAGACTCCATTGACGAAACGGGCTCCTTCAACCCTTACATGATCTGCTGCCTGCTGGGGGCTTGGACCATTGTTTGCTTGGGAATGTTCAAGGGCATCAAGACCTCAGTCAAGGTAACTGTGGGAACTGAGGTGGAGTTTCAGTGCGTTGACTTCACCGTCACAGAAGCCGACAGTCAATGAGATAGTGTTTGCTTGGATTTATAATATATTTCTGTTATGATTCTAGATAGCTTGGAACTACTGCAACTACTGGACTGAAGAATAATACAGTCATAAATAAGCCATCATTTGTGGTTTGAAGTATGTTATTGTGCATTATAATGTGCATGTAGGACGATTAGCTAATGAAGTTTATATCTTAAACGGTGCAGGGAGAATTTGGTGTGATTCGGATTTGAACTGCTTTTCTTATCTTCACTCTTGTTTCTCTTTTTATTCACGGCTTTTTTGTTAATGTAATTGTTCCTCTTAATTTCATAGGTGATGTATTTCTCCTCCATCTTCCCCTACGTGGTGCTGCTCTGCTTCCTGGTCCGAGGACTCATGCTGGATGGAGCCTATGAGGGAATCACCTACATGTTTTACCCGAAGGTATCTGCAGACCGAGAGAGAAGGCAGCTCTGATTGTTTCCCGACGTTTTTTTCCTCATGACCCTTCTCTCTCCTCATTTGTAGGTGAAAATCTGGGCCGACCTGCAGGTGTGGCGACAGGCGCTCACGCAGGTCTTCTTTGCATTGGGCCTCGGCTTCGGGTCAATTATCGCTTACTCCTCCTACAACCCCAAGAACAACAACTGTCACCGCGATGCCTACACCGTGTCTGCTATAAATTTCCTTACGTCTGTGCTGGCCACGCTGGTGGTGTTTTCTGTGCTCGGCTTCCGGGCCAAACAAAAGGTTGCAGAATGTGTCGTCAGGTACGTTTAACTAGAGGACAAGCATTGGGTCAAATATCAAATGCCCACATTACATCATTAGATACCACCTTGATAAAGCTTATGTCTGTAATTAGGTCTTAGCCCCCAACTGGTGTAGAAAACTATATTCTTCCATCTCATGGTCAATATCTGTCATGCAGTTCTCAATATCCAGTTGAATTAACTGTAAGCTCCATTTAATTTGTTTTTTCCTTCTTCTTTTAGTAACTTGGAGAAAGTGTTGGATCAGCTTCAGAGTGGCAATGTGAACAAAAGCCTGATTCCAAACTTTAACTTCTCCCATCCCCGTACTGTAGCTGCAGAAGACTACAATAACTGGGTGGAAAAGTCTGGAAATCATTCCCTGGGGAATTTAACCGTGTGTGACCTGGAAAAGGAAATGCAGAAGGTGACATTTGTCAGATTGTTGTTGTCCGATTTTTTTTTTTTTATTTGTGTGCAGCTCATTAAAGATAAACCCAAACCTGTCACTCTTGTCACACCTCTTCAGGGTGTGGAGGGCACAGGCCTCGCTTTTATTGCCTTCACAGAGGCCATGTCGCTCCTGCCTGGCAGCCCATTCTGGTCGGCACTTTTCTTTCTGATGCTGCTCAACTTAGGTCTCAGCACCATGTTTGGGACCATGGAGGGGATCCTGGCCCCGCTGACTGACCGCTTCAAAAAACTGGCCAACAACAAGACCAAACTCACAAGTAAACACCCGTTTCCTTAGTCTTATTGTGGGCGTGAGCCAAGAAAGTTAGCCTGTTAAGAATTAAATCTTGATTCTACTATTAATTTGCACAGATAAGCCAAAACATTAAATCAGATACTGGTTCTATTTTTCTGGTTCATTAGCTATTATTACAACCTTTATTTATGGCTCTTTAATATTTTTATATAATTCTTTGTTTACGTGTTTGTCTTTTCAGTTCAGTCATGTGGATATAGACCAATCAGCCACAACATTAGAACCAGCAACTGTTTTAATGCTGTGACTGATGCGTGTGGGTTAAAAAAATGGCCTGGATGATGTTTGGAACAATAATCCAGACATCAACTTCCAAAATGCCAGTGGTCATTTTATAAAGCTTGATAAATACCATTACATCACTACCTTGCGGACTGCCATCCCATCGATCCTTCAGAGCAGAGCAGGGCGAAAACTTGGCAAATATACTTGCTCCTTATTGAGGATGAACAATAAATGATTTTTTCACTGTAGATCATTTATTATTCTGACATTTCTGTCCATCTTTTATTTTCCTTACAGTATTCACCAGCTTCGTTGGCTTTCTGATTGGCCTCATCTTCGTCCAGCGGTGTGGGAGCTACTTTGTGACCATGTTTGATGAGTACTCCGCCACTCTGCCCCTCATCATCGTGGTTGTGTTCGAGACCATCAGTGTGTCCTGGTTATATGGAGCTGACAGGTGAGGGCTGAGGAACTTCTCTTGAAAACTTGACTCCCATTGCAAACACAATCTCTTCATGGTATAAGTGTTGGGACAAAGTTGGTGCAGCTTGTAAAAGCTAACTGCTCTCTGTCCTTGAAGATTCCTTGATGATTGTGAGGTCATGCTGGGCTGGCGTCCCAGCATCATTTACAAATACCTGTGGAAATACATCACCCTGCTCGCCATGCTGGGTCTGCTGGGAGCCACTGTCATCCAAATGTTCATCAAATATCCAACTTATATAGCGTGGAACCTTGAAAAGGTATGGGGAAGGAAGTAATTAAGTAGTTGTAGAAATGTTGTACAATCACCTGGGATGGCTATTGCTTTGAGTTTACGTATCGAGATATATTGATTTGTGGCGTACTGAAATAGATTGACTTATTCTCATTTGGACATGCGTGGGAAATTTATTCTTAAAATAGAAATATTTAAGAATATTTCTATTATGCTTTATGATAAGCGTCAGTTGAACAGAAAGTACTAAATTTCACTTACAGAAAAGATAAATGTTATTGGATGTAAACATATGGTCAAAAACAAAACTTCCAGCCAAAATCCAAAAGTTTCAGAGTGTTAGAGTGTTTTGTGAGACCTAAATCAATATGTATTTGATTTGAAGTTGGTACCAGGAGATACTGGTTTTGAAGTCCAACCCTGATATTTAGTGAGGCAAACGGCTCTGTCTTTAAAACTTCCTTACACAAAGGAAATAATTGGTTGGGAATCTCCTGTAGTTCATAGTGAATATTAAATGCAGAGTATTTTTAATCAGTCCTTTTCTTTCAGGCGTCCGAGGAGCACCTGGAGTACCCGGGCTGGGCTCTGACCGTTTTGAGTTTACTGATCGTGTTTGCCATGATGCCCATCCCAGTGGCGTTCATTGACAGCCTTTTGAGGGACAGAATGAAGCGAACGCAGCGAGATCCAGAGAACGTTCAGTACAGCGTCGTCAACACTGATGACAAGTTTGACACCCCTTTGACTGACATGTCGGAGTTGGACCAGCAGAGCGGTACGGCTGACCCTCTTTTATAAACATTGGACAGGATGTTACGCCATGAGGAATGGACTGGCTTTTATTCAGGTATCACACCGCAGCTTTAGTGAAGCGTTACTGCACTAAAAGCCCAGTGACAACCATTCCTAAATTTGTTACTAAACTAAAAAACATTTTTCACATTTCTACTGCTTGAATGAAGTTCAAACACACCCAAAGGATAACACTATTCAAAAACGGTATCCTACTATTCAAACAACCCAGAGTTCAAAATATATTTTAGATGTGTCTGCTTGTTGTTTTGGTTTCACCAGGTACAAGCTGTTGTCCAAATGAACCAGAACAGTGTCTCGCCGTTTATTTAATAATAGCTGAACAAACCGAGATCTTTGCTATGGAACGGATTGAACGTAAAATATTTATTTGTCATATGCCTTTTATTAAACCTAAAGCAGCCTTAGTGACAAGAAGCCATGCGATGAAGGCCGCCTCGATAAATTACTCCAAGTCTTCCGTTGTAGCCATGCTCTCCTGAGGTTCAGTGTTTGGGACTTATGATGAATTGCAAATATAGACGAGTCCTCTGGCAGCAGTGAGGTGTGTATTGTATTTTTTTAAAAACCACATGATATTGATATGATCTGATACACATTGATATTATATTTACCCTCCCTCTCCTCCCATCCAACCATGTCCCACTGCTGATGCAAGAAAAACTAACTTACTAACTAACCAAATAACAAAAAAAAAAAGAAAATGCTACATAATATTCAACATATTATTGACAGAAAAGATTATCTGATATCAAACGGGATTGTGTTTGGAAACTATTTCCCCCTTAGAAACCGAGTTGCTGTGACGACGGCAACGATTTTCCTTTGAGATTTAAAACATATTCCATGTTGAGAAAATAATACTTAAGAATACATAAGATTCCCCAAAACAACTGAAAGTGCTGTAGTGTTCAGGTCAGACCGGGAGATGGCGGTAGGTCTTTACAACATTGGCACCACTGAAGAGAATCGGGCGCTTTTGTACTTAATCTTGTCCATTTGAACTCACTGACGGGGCTGGGATGCTACACATTGTCGCGGGAGCGTTAATAAACTCAGCCGAGTTATTAACGGTCTGTTATTGTTTTCTGTAGTCTCTGCATTTCTCTAACGTGGCCGTTTGATACGCATTTTCAGTATCGCCAGTTGTCAATCGACAAAGTCTCGTTTGTGGTGTCAATATGTATATTGTAAATATGTATATAGAACAAGTGCTGAACACAAGTTTTTTATTGAAAATGTGCGTATTTCACGCATTTATTTTTATTCTAAATGTCTCTAAACTCAAAAAATCCCTCTTCATAGCTTCATAGGGTCAATCTTGTCCACATGTCCGTCTGTAACAGGAACAGTCCATCACATTTCCTCAAAAAACACTGGACAGAATCGTCGCACGTGTTCTCTGATGTTTTGTATTTTCTTAATTGGTTCCTTCAATTTTCTTACTTACATTTGAACTTTGACCTAATTCATCTATGATGGAGAGTGTCCACATCACATCACTTTACTCCACATGGTGGAGTAAAGTAGTTGCATATTTGTTTCTTGAGACCATACGGTACTTTGTTACTTCATCTTCTGTTGATGTAATTTAAGTTGTTTATTAAGTTAAGTTATTTCTTCAGACCAATTTGCTGGATAGTGTCATGTTTTGGCAGAAATGTATTTTCATACGTATGATCTGAAGGTCCTTAATATATATCTATCTATATATATATATATATATATATATAATTTTCCGCGTGTGCTATCAAAATGAATCAACATCCAATGCTGTTTGTAACTAAGTGGCTTCAGATTTCCTGAGATTGACTTTATAAAATTGATACATGTTGAGATATTGATGCATTCCTAAAGGCCCTTCCTTTCGACATATTTTATGTAATCTGTGTATATATAGATGTTTCTTTTTAGAAAATGTAATATAATTCTGTTGCGATGTAACAAAGCCCTTTTTTTTTTACTGTGTATTAAATCAAGCCATCATGTTTGTCCAGCGGTTGTTTTTTTTATTCTGTTTCATCGTCAATCCTTTATTTAATAATAAAAATAGAGGGTGGTGCTGAATGTGGATAATATATGCCTTAAATGTATAAATGTATACAAATAAAACATTTGAAATAATTTTTTTGTGAGCAAATGCAAATCAATTTGACTTTATCGTGTCATTCATTATGTCCTGGATGTCGCTTCAAGGTATGTAAAATCAGGCCGAGTAGCGATTGCAATATTAACTCTTTTTTATTATGAAAGTTAGCTAACATAATTGGTAACTACTGCTGTAATGGATGTCCCACATTTTGACAACTGCCCTTACAAGTGACATTTTCTTTTCATTTTGTACTTCAGAAAACACAGAGCACACTTTTTTTTAATATTTCTTGCAGTTAAGAAATAAATTATTGTTAACCCATTTAAAACCTAGACAAATTTCTCCAGATTGTGGGGCATTAAAAGGAGACCACATAAAGCTGCCCCTCTAGATCTGCAATGTTACAATGTTGTATATAGATAAATAAGGCTTTTTTTAAAATACATTTTTCAATAATTTACAAAAACATCAACCTGACGTATTTTTTTTCTTCCTGTTTTTACTTATGAACACATTTTTTTTTAAATTGCACTACCAATGTTTCTGATTAGGATAGGTCACAATGAGAAAACTTACTAACTTATTTGATGTGAACTTGTTCAAAAATGTGGTCAGCACAGGTTAAATTTAACGCAGGATGTAATTAAAGCACATGAAACACAGCTTTTATAATAAAAATAACAAGCCATCTACTTTATGAAGCATACATTCACACAGCAGGTAAAAGAAGCCACATTATTTTTGTTCATGGTTCTCAAATGGGGGTATGCACACCCCCTGGGGGTACGTTGGGGAACTGCAGGCATTTTCCCTTTTTTTTATTTTATTTTTTTATTTTTTTTAAAACAGTAATGTATAAGCCCTAAAATAATTTTTCTACGATAAATGTAATTAAATGATACCACTTTTAGTCCATAAAACAAAATCTTCTATTCAGTATTCCCTTATCAAATGTGTGGAAGGAGGATTCTGCCACTTTGAATTATTGCTTTTAATTTCTAAATGGTAAGTTAAGTCAGAATCTTCAAGAATAAATTTAGACTAATGTTTAATTCTTTGGAATAATCTAAAAGAAAATAGCTTTTTCAAAAAAATGTTTGCAAAGATATCAGCATGAGAGTTTTACTATTTTGTTTTTCTTTCTAAGCGCCATTTTTTTAGTGTAATATGGAGGGTAAGCATCGTCAACACAATGAGAATTTGGGCCATCTAAACTTTCTGTTATATTCTAAATTTAGAGTCCAAAATCTCCCTTTTTTCTCTTAAATTTTTATATTATGAAATTTGACCATTATAACAAATTACAAATTCTGTCAGTTAATCAATCCAACTACGGTGCTGCTGAATCCTTATCACAAAATAAAAATGAGTTTTAATTTTTTTTTTACCCAATATTGTCTACATTAATAACAAGATATACTTCCAGAAATTATTTAAAAGAGGTACATTGTTGAACACATTTTGAGAACAACTGATTTAAGCATAGCATTTAATGTGTCAGTAGGATGTCTGTGGCTATCCTTTCAGAGCAGATCTCTGTTTGACTCAATCATACGTAACACCTCTTGCTCTTATTTGCTTTGTCATTGATGCCTTAAACGGCTGCCTTACAACTTTAATTGTCTTTTAAAACATATTAATACAAACATGGCTACAAGCAAATGGCAACAGCATTAAAATTTGAAGTCAAAATTGTAAAAAAATTAAAAAACATTGTGCTTTTTTTTGTTATACTACTTTGTCCACGTCAGCATAGAACTTGTGTGAACCATCCTGATGTCCTTATGTGTGTGGAAGAGAACCCACAGGTGTCCCTGTGGAAATCTGGCGTGTCTGGGGAGTCCAGTTGTCTTGGATGCAATCTGACTTGAGTCTGGCAGAGGGTTAGGAGGACAGAATCCACACCAGGTTTAAAGACGAACACAGCATCACTTCCACCTCAGGTAAGACTGGCAAAAATGATTGTAAAAGTTGCCTTTGCATGATAGGGAATCTGTCTTTATGTGTGAAGAACAGGGAATTTGATATAGTTTCAGAGGCTTATTCTTAGAACACGACCACAGTTTGGGTTTGATATGTTCTAGTGGAACACAACTAAGAATCGCAGACAGTGGTGTGGAAAAAGCAGCGTTGAAGAAATGCTATTTGTGTATGTTGAAAGTCCCAAACGAACCCGGTTATCATCCGGACAGCACCTATAGGAGGAATTCAGCTAGTCTATAAATATTAGGCTTTTAATTTTGCTATGGGCAGTTTTCTTCAGGATAGCTCCATAACCTTTGAGGATCTGCCATATTTGACGCGTAACTGAATCAGAGCCATTAGAGAATTATCCTATAAATTCAAACATACTGCATTACTAAATGTGGATAGTAGATCATAGTTTCATGCCCGGTAAATATGAGGAGGACGTGTGTGAAGTCAAAATGGTTGCCCACAGGATTCTATTTCACTTCTCTCATGGGACATGCCCCACCCTTCCACATGGTTTCATGGTAATATGTTAAGTAGTTAAAGTGTAGCTGACAGAACAATAAAGTTTGAAGACGCAATGTCTTACTAAAACGGGACAATGATGACACCCGATTTGCTTGTGAGGCCTGGTCAATTTCTTAAAAAAGATAAAACGTTTTAGTGAATTTCCATCGCAATGTTTTTCAGTTCTTCTAAGAAAAGCTTTTTAAACCTAAATGACAGTAAAAAAAAAAAAAGCTGAGCTGATTGTTATATATATTTGTTGGCTTCTCTGTGGAATCGTCACAGGTTTTCCCATTTAGATGACTGTATCATCAGAATACATCTGAAGCCCACTATAAGGACTTAATATTGCGTCTTTGGGTTCATAGAAAAGCTATATAAGTTTAATTTATTATTATTATTGTTATTATTAATATTGGTAAAAAACGGAGGACAATGGGGCCCAAGACAGAGCCCAGGGGGATTCCTGTTTCAACTTTCAAATATAAATAATATCATGTTATTTACTGATTGTGTTGTTTAAAATACCTTTTAATTTGTAGGTGCATCGAGTGAATGACTCACATGGCAGCCCTGATAGCTTTCTACCTGCTGCTGGTGTTTCCACTGAGCAGCTCCCAGACGACCCTACGGTCTGAGCAGAAGACCGGCACCCATCGGGCTCCGGCCACAGCATCTCCTCCTCCTCCACCTCCTCCTCCTCCACCTCCTCCCGCACCTGTAATACAGAATCTGCTCAGAAAAGAGGACGCCATTCACTTAAATGCCAAGCAATCATGTAAGTGGAATGCAGCTGCTGAATTATGGTACCGGAACCTTCACTGGTTGCTGCTGGTTTGTGTCTCCACAGATGCTCGCCTCGGCAAAGATAATGCGAAAGTTGGTGTGTTCATCGCAGCGTCCATTGGGACCTTCATGCTGATGGTGGCAGTGTTCTGTATCTACAACAACTTCTACACCAAACAGCAGTACCTGCACACCCAGCTTGATGATGACGCAGGTAGACCCGAACCGTTTCAAATCCTATAAAGGGGGTTCTGAACTAAAGCTATCACACGGGCTCTCATAAATCCTGGTATGTTGTTTCAGCACATGACAGGAAGGCCCCGTTAAGTTTTTTGAATGGATCCAGCCAGTATGTGTTTGGGTCTTTGAGCAAGACCCCAACCCCTCAATAATCTCCCCAGGTGCTTCACAACTGCCCACTGCTCCTCATTGATGGGTCGTATGCAAATAACTAAATTCACAACGCTGTTATATACGTATGTACGGTAAGATAGACGTGATAAGGAAAATAGACATTTTTGTATATCAAACATTACCCATTACTAATGTCTTCATTTGTCACCCAAAAATCGATGTCTTAATAAAGAGAACTGTCAACTGAAAAAAAGGAAACCTGATAAAGAAACTGATGTCAAACAGACAACAATTAGAATAGAAATGTCCCTCAAAGTTTGAAATAAAAACTGACTTCTCATAGTCAGATAAAAATAGAGAGACTAAAATTAGACCCAACCACATCTGATCTTTTCCCTCCCTTATTGTTTGGCTCTGATTCCTTTCGAAGGAATCGCATCCAGCAGGAATATTGAACCCAAGCATTTATTTATGGATGTGCAATGTCTTACTTACTGGAAATACACTGTTAAAAAAAAATTGCTGTGTATTTTTATGCTAAAATATTGGAAGCTGCGGTTTTCAGAATTTTCAGCACAATGCAAGTAGAATGCATTATGGTATGCTTTTTTTGCAAACTGTAAAATTCGCGGTTGGGAACGGTTGTTTGTTTACAGTGACTTACCTTAAAAAAAGAATTCATATATATATTGTATAAATAGTACATACTAATAGTATAAACCTGTTCACTGTCATTTACTTAAAAAAGAAGCCTAGCACCAGACTGCAAACATCTGACTTCCCTTAAAAAAATGCATTTTTTCTAGTTAAGTTTTAGTTTTCCGTTGCATAAAGAACATAAGAGTGAGATTAGACCGATAAGGACATTAAATAAAAATACAGTCAATTATCTTATATTAAGATACACGTTTTTTTTCTTCTAAATCAGTATTATTTAATACAAATATTTATATATATAGATATAACAGTGTGAGCTTGCTCAATGGTTTATTCTATTTTACCTTAAATGTGCATATCCTCTGAATTAAAATCAAATATTGCTACTTTTAGCGTAATTTCTCACTAGTGAAATTACAGTATTTTTCCATTATTTTTACCAAATGTTGTTGTTTTTTTATTGAAGTAGAATTTTTTGCTTTCCCACATATTATGACTGTAAAAATCAAGGTTATGTAATGGTTCTTGATTTCAGGTTATTCAGTGTAACTACCATGGTCATAACTTTGTTGTATTTCATTATTGTCCTTTGACAGGTTTGCTGTCATTTTTATAACTATATTTTACAGTGTACTTCCGTCTTGTTACCATGTTCCTGCACCAATAAATTATAATGTCTGGTGTGGCTCAACAGTTGAAGTAAAAAAGATTAAATTAAATCTGGCCCAGAATAATCACAATATTTTCATCCTGCCACAAAGACCAATATAACGATGTCTTATGTTCTCTCCTGTGAGTTCAGAATGAACTCATCCACACGTTTCAGGTTAATTCTCTAATATCTCCTTCCATAGATTTGACCGCTGACCCCATGGAGCCACCTCCGGTGTTTTTCCACTCCAACATTGTTTGCAGTAGAGTAGATGTGCGTAGAGATGGATATGGTTCACTCTCAGATACTCCGTCCATCATCTCTATGCCACCTAGTCTGGCTCCGCCTCCATCTACCATACCTTTCCCTCCCTTCTTCCAGTCCTCTCGCTCTCTGAAGACTATATCGGCGAAGGATCTGGAGAAGAGCTGTCTCTGATAGCGAATGCTGGAGTTAGCAGTTTGACACTTTTAAATGACGGTCAATGAGAAGAAGAATGCGCTTGTTGTTTTCCAAATAAACTTGTTTGCAAATGATGTAACTGGTAAATAAAATTAAGTTCAAAGATAATTAAACCTCTACAGTTTTCAAATGTATTCATTAAAATAAGCTGCAAAACATTTTTTCAAAATTTTGCTCAAAATTTCTTCTAATTAAAAAAATTGAGTATTAGTAGCATTGCCCCATAAATGTCATAATTTATAAACAATTTGTTTAACATGTACTTTTGCAAATTATGTTACCACAGCTTAAAATGTTAGATTCACAGATACTTATAACTCTTTAGTGGGATCAATGTCATCAAATAGTCTACTCTTAATGCTGTTATTAAATGGCTGAACTGGCAGATACAGAATAGAACTGAAAGAAAATAGTTCAGTTGTCTCACAGCAAGAAGGCTCTCGGTTCAAATCCACTTCTTGCCTTGGAGCTGTTCTGTGTGGGGTTTGCGTGATAACCCCATGTTTCTGTGAGCCTTTCTGGGGAATTAAACTATGCCTCCTGATCCTAATAGTATATCCCCAAAAGGCCCCCGGTCCCCTGCATTGTACAAGCAATCCCCCTGATTAAACTCCTCAAATTAAATGTGTCTCATTAATAATCGCACACAGTACATGTCGACTCAACCTACCTATTTCTATGAAGTCAGGAATAGACTCTTAAGATAAGATCCCAGAAAGACTCAATAATGAAGATAAATACAGATGACGGTATTTGCAGTATTTTTCTGAGCTCAGTAATAAAACAAGACAAATTTACTTGTGTCGATTCAGATGAGCTAAGTTTAGACACAATTGGACTTATGGTGGGGTAGTAACAGATGAGAAACTGTTTTCCATAAAATGTTCCCAATATTGAGTAAAATATAAACTTTTATATTGAAATATAAAATATACAAGATAGATCTACACATGTTGTTTTGTATACACCAAATTTGGACTATATCACATCAACAGTTGCTAAATTATGGCCCAAAAACTGTGATTTTGGAGCTAAAACTCGCCCTAGTGGTGCAAATATGCAGCTTCCCTCTCCAAAAATTACTAGTGTCTTTGTGGGTATAAAAGTTGAAAATGATGAAATAGTATTTGGGTTATTGCTTTAACGACAAGGATTTGCGGTGGACGCAAATTTATGTGAGGTGTTATGGGATATTATGGATATGATAACTCCATAATATCCCATAACACCTCACTTAAAAAAAACCCATTTCAAATTAAAGACTACTCAAAAAGTACTTCAGTAACTTACATTTTCTTAGGTGATCAGTTACAACATAGGTTTTGAGCATTCTTCAGTTTTACAGTGCAGCATCCCAGGAGCAGGCTGCCCCTCCCATCCTTCAATACTGAGTGGTCTTCGATCTGACACTGTTTACTCCAACTTCTTCCATTCAAAGCTCTCCTGCTCCAATAATAGCTACTGCTGCTGAAATAGACAGTACTTAAAACGCCAGGCTGTGAGGAAGGAAGTGACATGCTACTTTCCACTCACTACACACACTGAGAGATTATCGCGCCGACGGCAGTAATCCGGTTTCAGGACCACGGACAGCGAACGCAATCCTGTCCATTGGAACCTTCACTGAAAAAACAGGAATCTCTGAAAGTTCATTTGGACTTCAGGTGGGACTGAGAATGTTTGCAAGGTTACATGGATCTTGGATTTTCTCAGTTAAGTTCAGTTTTCATGTGTGAGTGAGAACCACTGGGCGGAGGGAGGCCAGGAGAAGGCTGTGCGCTCGATCGGGAGTGCGCAAAAACTGCACAGAGGTCGGATCCTGGAGCCGTTAGGATGGAGATCCGGCCGGACAGGGTTAAGGTTGTGGCAGCCAGGACTCTCGGGAAAATATACGGGTATGTAAAATCCATCACTGACAAAATTCATCTATAAACGGATGTGATGAATGGACTAACTTTTGCAATTATACCATCGAAATACAGATTCTGAAACGTGGTCAAAGCTAAATGAGAAGCATAAATGTATAAGTTTAGATGTAACAGAAACAAAATGCTATGTTGATGATAAGACTCTTCACTGGTCTGGATTAGTAGGGTGTGACCTGGCAGAACATCTGCCTCCCATTAGGCCACTGAGTCCGTCAAATAAGATCCTGGCTCACAACTTATTACTTAACTCTGCCCACTTTATTCTGTGCAAATGTTCTATACATTAAATACGTCCGTCAAAGTCTCATCTGAAATACTGAAGATAATAAGGAACAAAAGAACATATTAAATATCATTTTTTGGCACAAAACTATCCAATCAGTGTTGCATCATGAATCCATTAATTTCTCTCAGACTCTGCAGTGATCAATGCTGAGAGTTTTTTTCTACTAGACTTTGATGTCTGAGCAGGTTTCTTCCATAAACTGCATTGTTTTAAAAAAGGAATGTGGACGGCTGTTACATTTGCTTGAATGGAACATGTATTCTGAAGTGAAATAATTTCATGATTGCACGATAAACATGATTAAATCAGGTAGGAGTTGCATGTAAGTCAACAATTTGAGTCTACAAGATTCATTCAAGTTGATATGAACATATAAGATTGATTTTTTTAAATTCTTATTTTGTGTCCGCCCTTGATGCAAACTGTATTCAAACTATAAATTCAATTATAAATTTCATTTATAAATCAAAAAGTATTGATTGAACTTAATGTAGTTCAATCATAAAAGTATTTCAACATGATTAAACAGGATCCTTTCTGCTGCACGAAATTGTTTTGCACCAAATGAATTTGTTATGGTTGGACATTCATTTATAAGGGTCATTTTACTCCTGCAAAATTTGTCACCAACTGTGTCAATTAAAATTGGATGTACTCACAGGAAGATGAATAAATCTAGTTGAAATTAATGCAAGTACATCAGTTGAACAACGATGGGGAATTATATTTATCCAACCCAAAGTTAGATAGACGTAATTATTTTATAAGATAAGATAAACCTTTATTAGTCCCACAACGGGTAAATTGCAGGATTTATAAATTTATACAGCGAGACACACATTTAATCATGTGGAGATACTTTGCATGATTTTTCAGTGTAACAGTTTTTGAGTGTATGTTAATAAGATTGTCTATTCTTTTAGACATATTGGGACCTGTGTTTGGAGTAAAACAGTAGCTCTGTGGCCTATCACTATCTCATATGTGTCATCATGGCAGTGAGCTCAGGGGCAGTTTAAAAAAACTTATAAGGTTGGATCGTAGTTGAAAAATGGCAGAAAATCTATTATTTTTAAATTATCTGATGAAAATCCAAAACAAACCTGAGCAAAATCATTGTGCTTTTGGGACCACCTAGTGCCCTATAACTAGATATATTCTCAATACAAATTAATAAATTGCTAAATAAAGAACTGGAAAGAAACAAATGGAGGGCACCTCCTCTGCTAAAAAGGGGTGGGTGGGATCTTCAGGAGTTTGGATATCTGAACACAAAAAGGATTTGATGGACCAGCCTTCCTTTCTCTCTGGATTTGATGTAGTGTCCAAACACGTAAATCCCCTCCACAAATAGCCTCTGCCCGTCCAAGCTGTCGGCCCACACAAATCCCTTCAGGTCGCACACCTTTGCAGCCTCGCTCCTCTTCGCTCTCGCCCCTAAGCAGCTCCTTATTGTCCCCCTTCCCCCTCCTCAAGGCGCCTCACAGCCAGCCAGGATTAGGCCTCTCGACCTATCGGCGTTCATTTCTGTGGAGTGCACTTGCTCACAGGTGCTTCTGTGGCATCTGGCTGTCGTGCATAATCACCCTGGTCTTTGCACGCAAACATGCGCAACATGCGCAGAAAGTAGCCAAACTCATTTACTCGAATATTCTATTATTGTGGAGTTTTACAGTAATTAAATAATTAGTATTACCTATTTTAATTTCTATATGTTTAATCTATAGCTCTATTCTAGTAAGATAAATTTATTTATGTTTCAATGGGACAGTAAGTCAGAAACATGTTGACACTGAAGTAGACCCAACCCAGTGTCCTGGTATATGCAACTATAACATCGGGACCCAGCGACTAAGCAGTAATACCCTAATAATATATTCATTATTTGGTGTATCATATATTACCTATAGTCGAGGAGAGCAATTCATATTTACATTTCACAGCCTTAAAATTGCCCAAGATCATAACATATGGCTTCTTCCTCTCTTGAATTTAAACGTCTCACTCTTGAAACATTTGCCAGGATGATTTATCTCCAGTACAACTGTACAAATTTAAATATTTGCACATAAGAACACTTCTGATGCACAAGATCAGAAGAAAGAAGCAAATTAAAATAACATTTGTGGAAAGTATTAAAACTCTGTTTGTAGTCCTAACTTAAAGTAGTTTTACATAACAATATTAATTTAATTCAGTGTTTTTAATCATGCAAATGATCTTAAAAATGGGCTTTTTCATTGGGATTGTAGTCCTTGTATTAATCATCGGCTGAACACAAGTGTTCACTGAGTTCAGTAGGTGCTTCATGGTGGTGCAACAAAGAGATTTTCCATCTTTCAAACAATCCATACCAGTTATTTGACTCCCTCTCATCCGATCAATGAGTCCAAGAAGTCTGAACCGAGCTCCTGAACTCCCCTGACATTTGCTGTGACGAATGACTTAAGAGATTAACTTGGAAGGAGAACCAGGAATATTCACTTACCACAATGGAGGATGTGAAATTCAGCTTCCTACAGTGTCATCAAGGCTCAAAAACTGAACCCAGAATTTTTTTATTTAGCTCAACTGGTTTACAAAAGCACCTGAACCTTTTCTTACAGTGCGCGGATCGTAAATGAGAAGGTCAGCTAGCTTGTGAGGATTACAACAGATTTTCTTTAACTCAAGGCCACTCCTGAAAAGTCAATTCAGTAGATCACTGACGCAGTATATGTAATAAATGTGGGAAAATAGCCATGTTTTTTTTTTACTGTAGAAAAAATAAACTTCCTTATTAGCATTCATGTGATATTGATAAATAAATTAGTGTTGGAGGAGATTAATGTTGAAAATTGTTTGTGAAAATATCCACTGGTCAGGGGCGTCATGCGAAAATGGCTCGTGAAAGAAGAAAATGAGACAGGAAGAATAAAGAGAAAGGCACTCTCAAACAAAAATAGACCTGCCAGAGATATTAATAATTCAAAAGTGAGAATCATGAATACTTGATCAGTGTCAGAGGGGGTTAGTAGCCCTTCTTACAGTAAGCAATAAAGGATGTGCAGTATGTTTCATAATTGTGCAGCTGTAATTTACCAGTCTGCTGACAGCTGGAGCTTTTAGCTGACTGATTTGAAAAGTTTTTTTAAGGGTACATGTCCATTCAGAGACTTCCTGTCTCTTGGTATATCATCTTTTTAAGTTTCCACATGACCTGCATGACCTAAAGCTGCAATAATGGTTCTATAAATACCTGTAGTCATCAGCAGGGTTTTGTTTTCCTCTGATATATTATACTTGTCTTTGTCTCTGGTGACTTGATTGAGCTGTATCAATCTGGGCAGGGTTACATAGGAGTCTCACACTGCTAGAAATATTAACCTCAATTGTATTGGGATTTGTATTGATATATTTAAAGGTTGGCCCGTTAGGATGTGTAGGACGTGTAGGATATTTTGTCTTTGGTTTTGACCCTGTGCACCATCTAAAAACAACACCAAGTTTTTGTACAAACAGAAGATTCTGGGAGTCTACATAAATTACGAACGTCTACACTCTTTCCGCCCCTCCAGCACTCTGATGATACAAAATCTATATTAATGACATCAATTAGTAATAAGAAAAATAAGGTATTCCTGTTCTTATGTGTGATAAACCCTAATGTTGGCCATCCTTCTGTAAACTACATTGCAGCCGTTCAATTCGCACTATTACATTTAAATGACACAGTTTTATAGATCTTGGATCTAAGATAAATGATCAATTAGAGACTTTTCAGATGTGCTTTGTGTTTGATGTTCATCCATTATCACTGTCATGATAGAGTCATCAACAACTATGATCAAAGCGGATGCGGTATTCAGACATGGTGTCACATTCAAACCAATAGTAACTGCTCAGTCGGTACTCATGCCCTACATCAGTGTTCTTTTTTTGAGTTTATTAATGAAGAGTGTTTAATATTCAGTCATTTCTTCACAGTCAAAAGTCAGTTCAGTTCACAGATTCACAGCAGTTTGTCATTGTGATTCCTCGTTCGTAGCGGTATATGTTTCCCAGCTGTTGCACACTTTCCTGTTTTGTCCGTTTTGACTTTTTCAGACATAGTATTTGCTTGCCATCAATTTGATTTGTTTACCAGTCTTTACACCAGTGAGGAGATATTTCTTCTGGAGTCTTGCTTTTGATTCAAAACTGTGGCTTCCAGTCTGGCAGTCCTTGTTATTTTGTTGATTTAAGGTGGCTGTTGACAAAGTTTATCTACTTTACGTCAAACTCACACAGTGCATGGCATCTTGATTCAACACAAAAAATTATCGTACTTCACGTTCAACTCTGCTTAATTTTGATGTATTTTGATAAATATTAGACCAATTCCCAATGTTTGAATGTAGAAGTGGACCTCTATCCTAATGATGTTCATCCAGTGAAGTCAAAGATGCCCAGTGCTCCAGTTTTAAGTGGCACTTCGATTGAAGTGAATCAACTTGTCTACATCAACCGAAACACTAAGCTAAGCATCAAGGGACTGCTGGATTATCATAATTTACTTCCTGGGACACTCAGACATCTCCATAAACTTCCAAAAGCCATTTCTGATGAGTTCGTTGATAGCTTGTTGAAAGCAAACAATTAGGTCAGTCTATTGTTCCCGGTACTTTTGTTGGAGCAAACAAGCAGCAGAAATCATGTCCATGGTTTGGAAGCCACATGGATCTTCCACGAGGAGATATCTACCTGTGGTGTCTGAGTGGTTGTCACAAGAATGACAATCATCCCGTAGATGTGGACGTAAGTGACATCATTGAACTGCTGTTCAAATCTTTCTTCATTTTACATTCCTCGGAAGAGTTGAGTTAGTTTTTAATGCATGACCTGACGTCTTTCCTTTGCAGATTTCTGCGGCTATGGTAATTGATCATGGACAATTACCGCAGAACAATTGCATGATGACTTTTTTGACCACTGCCTCTGTGAGAAGACTATCTAGCTCAGCATTTCCTTTGATTCTTGAAATTTATTAGAACACAAACACACTGCTTCAATCTGATGGCTCAACGACCATGCTCAAAAACACACAAGAATGTGACTTAGGATAAGTGTTTAACTCTAATCCTAACCTGAACCTGAGTGGATGCACACAGCCGCCATATTCTGTCTGGGATGGATGTGCTATTATACAGTTGACTTCTATACGTGTTCTTAATGCAACTGAGGCTGAAAAAGCTCGGCTTACTGAGATATGTCTTCAAAAATGGGTTCAAAATTGATAATAGTATAACCTGAAATTATTGAAAAATCCTCCAATGGTATACAAAACCCGTCAAAAGCCATGCCTTGAAATTTTAATAAATATTGGCAAGTCTGTCTTTGACACTTTTGCACACTTCATCATCATTTGACCTCAGATGTATTAAAATTTCTAACAAAAAAAGCAAAAACTTCATATCCTTGAAAAACGATGGATCCTTGGTAAAGATGAAACCACATGCCAATTAGTTGACATTGTGCGGTCCGTTATTTGTTTTGATTCTGCCCTGTTTTACCCTCAATGCTAGGCTGCCACTAAAAGATGAAATTGCTGAGTTTTTGAGAGATCTTTCTATTACATACAGAGCAGAGCAATCCTAGAGAGGGCTGCCCAGTTTGTCAGGGAGCGACTCAGAGCCTGTTTACACGACACTCTCGTAGCCAAAAACAAAAATACATTTTCTATTTCTGGCTGAAATCATAACAGCTATGCCTGAAGTGGGGCTGATACGTCGCTGCTTTCAAAAGAATTGCATTTTTCCAGTTCATAGGGAAACCGAAACAGTGGCGTTTTCAAAAGATCACAATCTGGGACCCATTTTCAAAGCTTTCTGTTTCTCAGCACCTTTTAACACCCTTGTCGCGTAAACATAAGGCCAAACTGCAACAAAAGTTTACCATGTTATGTGAAAACCGTTGTCGTGTAAACAGCCATTCAATCCACTTCGATTTGCGCGTGCAAGTTCATTGATGCAGCTTGAGTGTAATCCACATTTCCTGTTTCGTCATCCCCCATTACCACAGGACTTTAGGGTCTGAGTCCACATGCCACTTCATTTAAGGTGAAGAAGTCAGAGCACAGCATCTCTGCACATCTTGATCCAGCGGCAAGAAGTGACTCCACAAGTTTGAGACATAGAATCTGCCTACAAAGCTCCACTCAGATATTTAGTTCAGGGTTGTTTCTCGTTGCCTTATGCTACACCAATCACGCTACTAGTTTGTGAGACTGTATACTCCAAATCTGGAGACTATAACTGTTCGTAACATCGGGGCATGTCCATATGATTGTGGGTCATGTATGTCCTGCGTCTTTGGGTCGCAATTTACCGCTGATATTCGATGGTCTTGGAAGGTCTCTGCTTCCTTTTAATGCCGAACTCTGCTACACACAGTTAGAGCTGAAAGTGAAATTGACACGCATAAAAAACACTGATCCCAAAAACACACACACACACACACACACACACACACACACACACACACACACACACACACACACACACACACACACACACACACACACATCTCCTTTTTGGTAATGAATGCCCAAAAAATGTATTTCTTGTAGAACTTAGCTGCCAAATTATGTATTTTCAAACAGTGATTTCCAAAGTAGGGCTGGGAACCCCAAGGGTCATTGAGGAGGTTCATCAGGGTCTTCTGCAATGCTGGGACATGGTTTCATACATTTTCTGTTATATAAAATCACAAGAAGCAAAGGTCTTACCAGATGAGTAACCTTCTGACAAAATCTTGTCAAATATTGGTCTGTGGTCCATTTTAACAGCTTTAGGGTCCTTGATGTGGAACATTCATAACACCCACTACAGAAAAAAACCCAATCCCCCTATCCGTGCCTCATTCCCGCTCTGCACTGTTGGATGTTGTATTCTGAATGAAATGTGAAAGCTTCAGTTGAATGTTTTACTGAAGCACAACCGGCTGTCATGTACTCTTGTGTGTATCTCTTGACAGTTATTGCAAATCACTTTTTTCCATACCAAGGCAACAGGGAAGTATGCCATAACATCTATATGTATTAAAATTAAAGCATGTATAATACATAACACTGCAACATAAATAGAGGGACTATAATGTTTGGGTCTGGCTGGGAACTTAACATTCATACATGTCATCTTTAATATATGATCCGTTTAGATGCATATCTGACTGGCAGAGGTCAAGGTTTCTCAATGCGATTCGGGTTATAGACAGGAGCGGAAAAAGAGGACGCGACCTTGATCAGAGGGAGAGGAGGATTCCATTCAAACACAGTCTCTCTCACACACATATCATTTTCTTCACCGTGGGCCTGCAGTACAGAAATACCTAATAAATGAACCCCTCGAGAAGACAGGATGAGTCAGTTACAAGACAGCTGTGCTGACTTCCTCTTTTTAAGTTGCTGGAGTTAGCATTTAAATAGACATCACTAAAGGCTGCCTGAGGACCCAGACTCATACATAAAGTCAACATACACGCATAAAGTTGTCGTTCTAGAAGCCCTGTAGAAGAAGGATCTGTTTTCAGCGGGTGAAATAAAACCCTTAGTATAGAATAGCAATAGTAAACCGGACATGACTAATTTTTTCACCAATAGTTATGGCTATTGTTCAGTCACCTAGAATTTTTTCGGCATGGCAGTATAGTTTTTAAATCTATATATTGCATCAATTCCCTCCTCACAGTGCTCTTGAGAAGAAACAGGAAAATGGCGAGACCATCGAGCTGTCAGCTGAGGGCCGGCCGGAGCTGGTTGGGGAAAAGGAGATGCCCATGGTGGACTGCACGTGCTTCGGCCTGCCCAGGCGCTACATCATCGCCATCCTCTCTGGGATTGGCTTCTGCATCTCCTTTGGTATCCGATGTAATTTGGGTGTGGCCATCGTTAGCATGGTCAACAGCCACACAATCTTCAAAGACAACAAGCAGGTTGTAGTGGTGAGTCAAGTTTGTTGCACTTTCACCCTTTACATATATGAAACATCAAATAGAAAGGAAAAAATGACTTTATTGCATCTTTAGATTTCTCTAGCAAAATATGGCTCTAAATTATACACTTTCCTTGGACCACACCTGCATTCTTATAATGTCTCAAGTTGCTTTCATTGCTTTAGCTAGGTCCCTTAATCCCAATTCAAGGGAAAATCTTTAAGCTACAGTATGCAATGGAATTTAGGACAGCAGGGTCCATCTGATTATCCATAAATTTAGGTAAGGCAGTTTTCAAAGCAAGATTCTTTTTTTTTCATAATTTTGCTTTTTATTTATATTTTAACCGAGCCACATAGGGCTCACAAGCCAGTTACCCAAGTTTTCTTATAGTCCCGGCCCCTTGTCCAGATACATGGGGAGGGTTGTGTCAGGAATGGCATCTGATGTAAAACTCAAGCCAAAATCAATATGTGGAACGAGACGATCCCCTGTGGCGACCCCTCAAAGGAGAGAACCGAAAGGAGAAGAAGAAGAAGTGTGTTATTTTTTAAATCAAATTGTGGACAAAGGTGGCAGACAGAAATTACATAAATGTACATGTTGGAACATCATTTAGTAACAAAAAAAAGATAATTTGGTTTACATTGTTTAAAAATAATTATAACTTTATTTATTGAGCGTGTAGATAATAAAAAAACAATTGGACCCAAAATTGAACCCTGTGGTGCACCACCGGTAATGTGGATCGTAGAAGAGGTGTACTTACCCTTGATCACTGCAAAGGTTCTTTCTCAAAGACTTGAATACAACCAATCAAGTGCAATGTCCTTGATGCCCACCCTATAAGGAAGTCGTTGGAGACTTTGAAGGTAGGGCAGATTATGTGCTTATCTAAAGCCCCAATATGTTGTTAGTACATATAAAAGCTAAAACTCTTTTTGCCCCTTGAATTTCTTTATTTTTTCCGTTGTCAAAGGGTCAAAAAGTAACAAAACTGTATGATTAAACCAAAAAAACAACAACAAAATAAATAAAATGTCTCTAGCGGTAGCCATCCGGCTATCAGATCAGTATATTTATGAAACAGGTGAGAGAAAGAAAAGCTTTTTCATAGCCTTATCTTAACACATCCGATCTAAGAGGTGTGGCATACTGGACCAACTTTCAACTATATGTAGAATGATTTTTTTTCCCCCTCATGTACTTTTTCCAACAGAAAGCTCAGTTTGAATGGGATCCCGAAACAGTGGGGATGATCCACGGCTCTTTCTTCTGGGGGTACATAGTCACCCAAATCCCCGGAGGATTCATCTGTCAAAAGTTTGCAGCAAACAGGTCTGTTTTTGTAATGCGAGGGATAATTGCTTATGATTTTCCACCATACTGACACTGTGGTATTTTCTCTCTTCTATTCTCTCCTAGAGTGTTTGGCTTTGCCATAGTGGCCACGTCTTTTCTGAACATGCTGATCCCTTCAGCAGCGCGGATACATTATGGCTGCGTGATCATGGTCAGGGTGTTACAAGGACTCGTGGAGGTGCTTCATTCTTCTTTATAGCTCCCTGTTAATTACAATAAATGGGAAACTATAAATATCTTTGTTAACATGTTATTTAAGGAATTTGTCTTTGTGTAATTCCATTTTCATCCTACAGGGGGTTTCATACCCGGCCTGTCATGGTATTTGGGCAAAATGGGCACCGCCTCTCGAAAGAAGTCGCCTGGCCACGACAGCCTTTTGCGGTGAGAATATTATCACTGTCCGTCTTTGCTTCACCTTTAAAAAAAACCGGGTGTTTGATATAATCTAACAAGAGCTTAATTACTAGTTTGATGTAGCCATAATTAGAGAGGAAAAAAGTAGTTAGATTATAGAAGATTAATCTTCATCCAAACAGGATTTTTTCAAGCAAAACTGTCAAATATATTTGGTTTCCAATTCTCTCCTTGAGAGTACATGGGATAGCCTGCTTGATCACAAAAACTTGACTCTGGATAGGTACGGGAAATTAAATGGAAGGATGGATGTTGCTTTCCTAAACAAAAAGCAAACAAAATGTCTCTCCTTTGTTCCCAGGATCTTATGCTGGTGCTGTTATTGCCATGCCGTTGGCTGGAATCCTTGTCCAGTACTCAGGATGGTCATCAGTCTTCTACGTGTACGGTAAGAAACCAATGGCCTTTAGGCTGCAGGTCAATAAAGTCAATTTAGAAACTTAGCCTTAACTTTTTCTCAGATTAAACTTTAACATTGAATATTACATTAATCACAAAATGACAATTCAATGTTATTACATGATAATAGGGTAATCAATCGGTTTGTGATCAAAGTAAATATCAGAACGTTTATTTCAACTGTACACTGACACATGATGAAAATGGACACTGTTAAAATCATCATGAATAAGAGAGGAAGAAGAAAAAAGTTAGCGGTTACGCATGAATTCAGCCTTAAATCCCTTTCAGCTACAGACAAGGTGTCTCCTTTGCAGGAAATGAGCCTCTTATTCTCTCTTCCCCCTTCCCTTTCCTGATTACCTTCCAATATTTCTTTACCCCCCGCAAAAGGAGCTTTTGGGATCATATGGTACTGTTTCTGGTTCCTGGTGTCTTACGAAAGTCCAGCAGCCCATCCCACCATCACCGAGGAGGAGAGAACATATATTGAGGAGAGCATTGGCGAATCAGCCCAGCATTCTATATCTGTAAGTCCATCCTGTGGGTTTCTGGTGTCAAGTGTCAATCACATGTCATGTGACCATCTCTGACATAGCAATATTTTGATCTTTTTTTTTTGTTGTATGCCCAATGTCAATAAAGAAACAGGGTGTAGAGATGTGAATAAGCAACATATAGAGGGAATAAGGAGGTGGTCTAGGTTGGAGCTTGAGTGAGCAGGCCTCAAACTTAATCACGAGCAACAAAGATAGATTTATAAACCACATATCATCAAGTAACCACAGTTCATTTGTGTTTAACTAACACCTTTACCTAACTCCAGTCATCCTCTTATGCCCAATTTCCAGATCGTAACAATTTGTAAATTGGCTCAGGCAAATAACAGAACATTTATTCTCATGGAAACATCTTACAAGTTTTTCAAAACATTTCATGCATTTCTCTGTTCCAGAAATTCAACACACCATGGAGGGCCTTCTTTACATCTATGCCAGTGTACGCCATCATCGTGGCTAATTTCTGCAGGAGCTGGACCTTCTATTTGCTCCTCATCAGCCAGCCTGCGTACTTTGAGGAGGTGTTTGGGTTTGAGATCAGCAAGGTAAAAGAAACCAGATTAAAATACAACATTAAAATAGCAACATTAAAATAGCAATATCTGATGTAAATAATGATTTTCCCTGTCATCTAGGTTGGCATAGTTTCTGCACTCCCCCACCTCGTCATGACCATCATTGTGCCCATTGGAGGTCAGATTGCCGACTATCTGCGCTCGAACCAAATAATGACCACCACTAACGTCCGGAAACTTATGAACTGTGGAGGTAAGAAAGGAGCAAATGAAGGGACAGTGAATTTAGAGCTGCACAGACCGGGAAAGACTGCGACAGATGTGAAGTTTGCTTTGGGAGTGCTAATGGAGAAGTATAGAGACAACTAAATGAAGTTGGATTGTGTCTGAGAGGATTTAGAGAAAGGTACGACAGACAGAGTGTCCTTCAGGAGTGACCAGGGAAAATTTGAGATGGTTTAAACACATGAAAAGGAGGAAGATACGGAAGACATGGGAGTATGGAAGCAGATAATCGACTGTGGCCAACTGTTGAGGGAGCAGTGAAAAGAAAGAGAAAAGGGAGCACAAAGACGCATTGGAAAAAAATTTCGGAATTTCAAGAAAGTAAAAAAAAAGTCTTGCTTCTGGGAAATCTTGTAATACATATTGCAAGAGAAAAGTCATCTCCATTTAAGAGATCGGAGCATCAAATAGAATTTTCAATTCTAATTGATAATTTGAATGGTATAATTTGATAGTTTTAAGAATACTAGCCACCAAAACTGGCTTTGGCCACTCCCATTTTCTTTTGCATAATGATAATTTGAATATATATACTGGACAGATATCCAGATTTATTATGACTGTTGTTGTGGAGCATGCAGGTAAAAGCAGTTTACTTGTTCTGCTTGCAATATCAAAATCTTTTATTCTTGTGTATTCTAAATCACTTAGATTTGTTTAGTTATTATGTAAAATGTTGTTTTACAGCCATTTCCCAATATGACACAAGCTTGTTCGAATTACGTGATTTTCTGGCAGAAGTCTGCTTCAGTAACAGAACCTGAAAAACTGCTCAGCAGCATTTTGACTTAATATGGGGTGACCACAGTATTTAGTAAACTGTGATAATGTTGAAATTATAACTCCCCTATTATAACAAAGAGGACCCAGTGAGCTTGAAAATGTACCGCTGGATGGGTTTTTCCACCACAGACTGAAATCAATACTGATGTGAAATGAGGGAGCTTGCAGTGTTCTGTAGATGTATCACTTTGTGGGAAGTGATCAGTGCCTTTGTAACATCAGCTTCCTGCTCAGTCAACACTATTCTGTGAAAAATGAGAAGAGAACGGCACGAAGCAACATTGTCCTCAGTTTACCTGCATGTGTCTCGAATCAAGGCCAAATGTTTTCTACATCTACATCAGGGTTTGGAATGGAGGCGACTCTGCTGCTGGTGGTGGGCTTCTCTCATACCAAAGTTGTTGCTATTTCATTCCTGGTCCTGGCTGTGGGTTTCTCTGGATTTGCCATATCAGGTGAAACCATACATTATTTTTGTTGCATGCGTCAGCGTTGCTCCCGTCAAGTTCCTGTTTGAAATGTTCTTGTAGAATTTGAATGGCTTGCGAGGGAAGGCTATTTCCTTTCATTTGTGTGATAATATCATGGATCTTTCCTCATAAGGTTTCAATGTCAACCACCTTGACATTGCACCACGCTATGCCAGTATCCTCATGGGGATCTCCAATGGTGTGGGCACCTTGTCTGGTATGGTCTGCCCCCTTATAGTTGGTGCCATGACGAAGCATAAGGTAAAAACTTACACACACTGTTGATATTCTGCTGTCTGAAGGAGTGTTGTTGTTTTCTATTTGTTGTGGATGATTGAGTATACATGCATGTTTGCATAGCGGCGACATTCCAAATTGCAATTTATAGACACACTGCATTGATAATGTTAGGTTTTTGTTTGATTTAATGTGTCGTTTTAATATTTGAATATTTGGATTTTAAAGTAATTTCGAAAATAAATGATTTAATTTGTGTAACCTCCTTCTTTTTCCTCCGACCATCCTCTGATAGACACGAGAGGAGTGGCAGGGAGTGTTTCTCATTGCCTCGCTGGTTCATTATGGAGGTGTTATATTCTATGGTGTGTATATCCCCCCTCTACAAAAATACCACAATCTTCTCTAGACTGTGTTGCCCCTCAGTGTCTTTATCTTGTGAGATTTGTGCTTTAGGCCTCTTTGCATCAGGGGAGAAGCAAGTGTGGGCGGAGCCAGAGCAGTTGAGCGATGAGAAATGTGGCATCCTAGATGAAGATGAGCTTGCAAATGAGACAGAGGAGCTGTATCGCACAGGCGGCGGAACGGGCTATGGAGCCATGAACCAGGAAATGGATCCCAATGGAGGCGGAGGAGGATGGGTGTCAGACTGGGACAAAAGTGAGGAGTATGTCCAACCAGCCGGAACCAATAATTACCTTTATGGAGTAGAAGAGGACAGAGACTTTACATAAACACATCATAAACATCCACAGCGTGGAGTTTCACATGATGGCGTGAAGAACTTTGAAAATGTGGATATAAAATGAAGGAAGGGACTGCTCTCCGCAGACCTGACTGTACTTCCATAACTGAACTGAACTCAAAAGAGTCTCCACAATTAAGGTGAAAACATTAGTAAATGTAAAATGTGTTTCTATGTGTGATTGCAAATATGTACCTTTTGTGACAGACATTTTAGGTAAGAGTGTTTTAGGTCTGATGTGGCTTTATTTCATGTTTATTCATTGTAATTATCGTAGGAATTTATATATTATTTGACATGAATATCATTTGTATGCCCCTCATTCAGATTTGAGTGTCTATCTAATCACTGGGTCCAGAACAGTCAAAACCACATTTTTAAAAACCTGTTGAATTTGTTAAAATGTCATTTGTTTTTTTTAAGTTTCATAAATCCCTCTTTAGCAAAAACACCAAAACTGGAGCGATAAGGTTTTTTTCCCCCCCGGAAAACAAACAATACAAAATTTAATTTTGTCCTTAATGTGCACTCTTTCTCCAAAAAACATGTTTTTGTGCCAACAAAACAATATATTCAGCTCTGTAGTATTGGTTTAATCACTGATTGGTAAATTAACACCTGAAGAAATATCTCTACACGGTCTAAACAGCCGAGACTGACGTTTGTAGCTGTAGCATTTTAATTTCCTCCCACTTAACCTAACAACATTTTTGCAAGGTTTGGACAATGTCTGCCTGCCATAATAGAATTGCTTTACACAGGAAAAGAACAAATATAAGCATCCAGGGTTATAGCAATCCCCTTATTGTGAGTGGTTTCTTAGTTTAAAGACGCTTTTATCGCCGACGGATTTCTTTGAAAACGTTCTCTGAAAATTCAGGCATGATATTTAAGTTATTCTGTGTTAATGTTATTCTAACAGGTTATCGCTCTCAGTGTAAACCCCAGTAAAAGCATATAGTGGTCTTGATATGAGAATACACAGAACGCACAGTCTCTGCTCTTTATTACAGTCACAGGAAAAATAATCACTGAGCCGAGGACTCTGTGTGGCACCGGTGATGTAGTATAACGATAAAATGAAAAAATGTGCATCACACACACAATATCCCGATTCAATATTAGTTTAATGGCGAGTGTTCATTTCTTTATTGCACAGTGAGGATGAATTGAATGATCAATAAACTTAAGACAAATAAAAGACTACAAAACAGTGGCATCTCATTGTACATGAGCTATTTGTTTGATTTCTGTCAGTAAATATTCATTTGTATCGAACTAGCCCCCAAATGAAGGTTTAAAAAAACAAAAAATATACATCCCCGTGTTAGATTGTGGAATTGTATTACTCTTCCTGATGCTTTTTCATAAAGCGGAGGTCACTGATTTAGTCGTTAATGTTTTTTTCTCTTATTAAACACTTTTTTTTTTGTTTTTAAACTAAAACTGTACATGTAAACATGGAAAACATTGTAAATTGAAGCCAAGGGGTCGTCATTCCTGTACAATGATTACAGATATTCCTGGCCATTAATCTTTATGCATTATACTCCCATTTTTGTTTTATTGTTTGGTGCATAAACTATATTCCTAAAAAACAGTTGATTGCAGTTGGTTTTAAATTTGGGTTAAGCCATCTTTCCTCAGCTTCCTGTCTAACTAATGGTTTTATTATATACCCTAGGCCCATGGACAGAGTGGTTTAATGTTACCAACATTATGTAGTCCTTGCTAGACAGCATATTGATTACTGAGTTGAAGCAGAAGAGCAGTGAAATGGATATGAGAAACAGAATTTGCTGGCGTCGGAGGAAGAGCTTTGCCCGGTTTTTGCCCTCACTATCTTGCTTTGATCTCTAAAATCAATGGGATTATACTGCAACCATTTTCCAGTGAGGGAAATAATACTCACCTGAATGTCAATTCCCTTTTGAATATACTTTCTGTGTAGCATTCTGTTGCTTTGGTTGACCACGCCATGGCAGCATCCCTGCATCCTGACACAGATTTTCTGTACTCGCCTTCCAACCAGGCAGTAGAAGCCACAGAACACAGAGCATCAAATGAGCCTGTATGTTGAGAGCCACACATTTTTCCAATGAAGTTATTTTTATGTTGGTCAGTATTATTTGTATTTTATTAATGCTACCACCTTTAACAGACAATCATGATTGGTAATTTGAAAATTGACATTTTGTTATTTATGTTGAAGGCGATAAACAATATATTCCCGACCTGAATTTGTTCCCAAGAATCCCGGAAACCAACCAAAAAGAGGTCAAAAAGATCGGCCAGCACCGATTTAGGGAGGCCGAAAAGTTACACTCTTCAGTGTAAAAGACCAAAATGGATCAATCTGATTCAAACGATGCCTCAAAAAAAAAAGTTACAAATGACACAGAGTCAGAGGTTAAATCCCTGAGATTTGACTTTGACAACATTTTATGTAAAGTACCAGGTGATGGCAAATATCTTCCCCTTAACAGGACAGGTGAACCTATTCACTAAACTATGCTGGGTTATTTTAGTAACTCAGTTGCTGGGTAATAGATTTGGTAGGTCTGGCCTTTCACAGGGTTAAAAATAAACACATCACAATGATTTGCAGATGCGACCTGAAATCTAGGCTCATCATTCCTGTAAACTTTACAGGAATAAAGTCAACTTTACAGTGTAAAGTCAACCATTTCTATGGAGATGGTGAGTTGACCTGACCTTCTGCTTTTGCTTCAGCATGTAAGAAAAAACGATTTCAAACTGTAGCTCAGAAGATATTGTGATATGTTATCTTAATTCACCAAGATAATTCATTTTTGCAATTAAAGTGAACTAAAAATGTTAGTTGCCGTGTCGTACTCGTATACTTACACAAGCTAGCTAGCATTAAGCTAGCGCACGTTAGGTAACGTTAGCAGTATTTAAAGTTCTTGTGGTCCGACATATGAAGTCAAAGTAGGTCCGTTGGTCAGCTATTGTCATAGCTGTTAGACTTAGAAAGTTAGAAAGCTAACGATAGTGGGCAGACAATATTCTATTGTATGCATGCTTTTTATTATCCAGCTAGCTCGATTGCTAATTTCCTCACATTGCTGGGTAGCTAGGTTGTTATTTCACCGAATGTTGCCATGTATGTTTAGGAAATATAAGAAAAAGAAGTAGTTTTAATCAATGACAATGTAAGCTTTTACTCAGAATTGTTTTGTCCCAAATGTTTTTGTTGCTTTAACTCAACAACATTGTCATTTTTTTTTTTTTTTTAAATCAATTTTCCTTAAAAGACACAACTCAACTTCCTGGGTCAAACCCATAACCTAAACCTGCTATGTTAAAACAACTCCTGGTGGAGGTTTATTTTTAGAACCAATAACGAGTTAACAAAATAACCCAAAATTGTTTATTTTTGACCCACCAACTTTAGAGTGTACCTGAAAAGTAGAATCCATTGCCCAAAGGCCATTATAAATGACATCGAAAACCAGCAAATGAGCATCCTTGTCTTGCAGCACAATTGAAATACTCCAAGCAGTTATTGCACCTGCAAGTGAGACCCCTGTCAAGCAGACCTTGGCGATCCAGAGCGGTGAGTACAATCTGCATGAGGCATGAGTTTGTATTGATCAAAATGTGCTCAGAGCACATTCTGTAAAGTAGTGCCATTCTCTCTCCTTGCAGAAAATCAGTAATTATAAATTTAAAAAACAAATCCCAACATCATAATAAACCATTTTTTACTTATAAGACTGGACCATACACTCCATATGGCTGAACCAATTAGATAGTTAGGCCTTGGTTAGGCCCCCAACCCCTTTGGGGCATTTGTGGGGGTTGGCGGCCCAAAGAAGAACAAGACGAAGAGGGGACTAAAGCCAGAAGCAGGCAGTTGTACACAAAAAGGATACCAATTGCTGTTAAACTCAAAATAAGAAGAATAAATTCTAGGCTAGACTAATTGTCAGCCTTAGTGTAAGCCTGTTTTGTTAAAAAAAAAGGAGGAGTTTTATCACAAAAGGTGTGTTTAATACAAAGGACCATAGGCCTACCTATACTTAAAGCATCAGAAAAAATATGAATACACATGTAATGTTTTAGTGGGACGACAGAATACATAGAAATAAGCATCCGTCTTATTAACACCATCAACCTAGTGGTTGATGGTGTTACACTCATTATACACTTTATGTGTTGATTATTTGCTGCTTTGTTAATTTTGAGCACTGTCTAGTGTACTTGGCAGGAAAAGCATTAATTTCCATTACCTCTAAATTCCTCCACGTCTTCATTTAACTGTATATGAATGCCCTTATATTTATCCGAGGAGAACAACAGTGGTATATCAGTGTGTGCGTTCGAGGTCCAACCAAAGTATGTGATGCAGAGAGTAAAATTATAGATTACAAATGAGAACATGATCTGAAATGTTCTCAGTATTCTTCATTATCTACCGTGACCCTGAACAGGATAACCTGTTCAGGGTCACGGGGGGCTGGAGTCTATCCTGGCTAACATTGGGCGAGAGGCAGGGTACGCCTTGGATATGTTGCCAGTTCATTGCAGGGCAGACACATACACACACAATTTTGCCCGTGTGGTCAATTTTGTGTCACCAATATCACATCTTTTTGGACTGTGGGACGAAGCTGTACTTCCTAGAAAGAACCCACAAAGACACAGGGAGAACATGCAACCTCCGCACAGAAAAGCGCGCAGATGTGGATTTGAACCCGGTATCTTCTTGCTGTGAGGCAGCAGCACTAACCACTGCTCCACCTGGCCGCCTTTTCTCAGTATTATAATTCTAAGAAATATTGGAGTTTTCAATTGCATGAAATGTCCACCAGAGATCAGCAGTGCGTTGGTTTCCTTGACAAAATAATGCATGAATGAGGCCTTAATCCTAAAACCATATTTCACTGACTGCTTGTAAAGTCCTCAGACAAATGTAGTGTTGTAAATTTGGAAAAACAAAACAAAAACACAATGAATAATTGCAGTAAAGCTAATGCATCTAAAGTGTAACTCAATACAAAATGCTGGTTCTGAAAATGTCTTTTTTCCTTGCCTTTTGACTGTTTCCTTTCGGGGTAACCATAGCGGATCATCTGATTCCATCCATAGTAGCTGATGGTACCCTGCTGGCTAATAGTACCAGTGACAGGGCTCAGATTAACAAATACTAACAGATTTGGTTCTGAAAATTTAAAGATACCATTTCAGTTTCAAGTCAACGATTTAGGCAATACCTTTTCTCTGCTCCTAAATCAATAACTTCTCTCTCGTTCTGCTATGATTTTCCATTCCAGTCGGAATTCCACTTCACCGAGTAATGTAACTGCACTCACTAAGACACATTATAAAATCTGTCAACACATTTTTATAACAGTATGCCCCATCTGCCCATGATCCACATTTCTCTCCTTGCCTTTGGCATCAGAGCTATTAACACAGAAAGTAAGAGGAAAGTTAGTTCCTCAGAAAAAGCAGGAGCTATGTCCAGAAAGGACATTGGAACTTAAAAGTAGGATGAAAGTGTGGTGAATTTACATCATGGAGTGGCGCACCATCAAAGAAGAGCACCCACTAGAGCTCGTATCAAGGGTTACAGTGCAGGTGTTTTGCCATCCTTGCCATTCTGGATTTGTCCTCTGCATCTTTTACCAGAGTGCACATTAATGTGCATTAATGTATTCAACTTGGCTCACCCTCCTCTGTCCTCGATCCTTCTGTTACAAGGGCTTTAAAAGCTAAAAGCACATAAGGAGAGTTATTTTTAATTCAACACTTCAGCTGCATGGATGCAAGTCTCTGAAAGGAGAATTATTATATAAACTTACTTAGTATCATCACAAATACCCAACTTCAAGAACACAGAATGTATCCTTTATTAAGTAAGATTTTGGCTATGTCTCTTATTAGTAAAGATTATTGCAATGCATTGCAGTGAAGAAATAGGCAGGAAATAATGATACTAATAATAATAATAATAATACGTTTTACTAATGGCTGTCTTTCGAGGCAATCAAGGAGACCTTACAACATTAGCAGTAAAATCCAAATATTCCTGACAGAAAATCAATGAAGCATCAAAATGGTACAGTAAAATATATAAATAATCATATAATTAATTTAATAAAAAGGTAGCTTTGCAAATAAATCAAGGGGCTACAATCACAGTAAATTGGCCGGTTTGAAGGTATACATTTCAAGTTGTTACTTAAAGGTGTTTAGAGGGTCAATATTATGGATTTGTTGAGGGACATCGTTCCAGAGGCTTGGAGAAGCACAACTGAAGGCTCCGAAGCCTTTGGTGGTCGGTCAGGCAGGAGGGATACAGAGATCGACAGAGCCAGAGGATGAGATGAGGATCTTTAAACAACCTTCCAAACATCTGTCTGAACCACCTAGCTACCAGATGTTAGCGTCAGAATCAATTTTCCTTGTTAGAGCAAACTGCGCCAGACCAAACTAACTTATTCCAAAAGTTAATTCATTGTGCCACAGACAATGATGCAGTCAACATCCGCCTGTCACACAATACATGCAGATTTCATTTTAACTGGACAGGCAGTATTTGAGGTTACAATACAAAGCCTGGAGCGTCTTGATAACAGAGTCAGGTTTCTGTTCAATTCCGTGTGGACAGCATTGTGGCATATTCCTTTCTCATTCTATTTGTTTCTACGTCTCCCTCTCTCAAAGTCTAGAGTGTCCTGAGAGCAGAGTAATGCTGCTGTTCAATTCCATGCGGAGAACATTGAATCATGTGTCTGTCCCACTCTATTTTCTCCATTTCTCCCTCTTTCACTTAATTGTTTGCTGTCATTTTCACAATAGTAAGGAAAGAACACTCACAAGTCTAGAAGCTAAAACTAAAAAAGGCAATTAACAACGTGAAAAGTGTCACCTCTTCAAAAGTTAGACCACATCAGATTGATGGATCACCATGCCATTAACTGAAAACTCTCAAATAGTGTCGGAATCCCCCTGAGGATGGGCCTGAAACAAACAGTTTCTGTAATCTCTAAAAAAAATGACGGTCTGACAGTCACACATGCTTCAAAACTGAATGCTTCAAAGTAAGAGTCCACAAAGCTTCATCCTGGCTTGAGTGATCAGGTTGCTCCCTTTTCACTCCACAACACCAGAGTGTGGGTGAACATCTGAACACAATTTGATTGCAAACATGAGACCATGTTTATTTCAGCGTAATCTAAAATTTTGATAGCTCACTCCAGTTAAAACCATTAATCTCAAGTTTTTTAAAAAGTCCGGCCAACTCAAATTCTGCTTCATTCTTCATCTACTGTGTAAACCTTCATGTCATACTTTGTTTTAATGTTTTGTAAATGTATACCTGGACCTGGAACAGTTATTATTATTATTAACTTATTATTATATTATAACCATATAAATGATAGAATTTGGTGTTTGATATTATAAAGTTAATAAATGTGTATTTCTTGGCAAAGCAGGGGAGGTCTGTGGATTAGCCATTGTAGGTGCACCTGTAGTGGCATTGAATCTCTCATCTTTTATTTTTTATTATATTAAATTACATTTTTCATGATGTGGTTATAATCGAATGCTGCTCAGCTCATCTGCATAGTTTATTTTCCCAGAAGTCTCAGCAGTAAGTATCTCAACATTTTGCAAAATAAGAGCACGTCTGCATACTAAAGTACCCCAGGAAGCTTTTACAAAAATATGGTTTGGTATTTTTGTATTTTTTGCTGTTTGCGTGTAAATATACATCATGTCTTCTTTAAAACCATGCATGGTCAATGTATTAGCAGATTCATGCACAATGAAAAAATGATTCCATACTGTGTAGTTTCAATATCTGTCAGGTCCTATTAAAAAAATAAGTTTTTTTTAATATATTTTTTCTACAGTAGTATGATGAGGTTTAAGAGTTAAAGACACCGGGGTAGCAGTGAGGTGGCATGAATCCAGAGAGAGAGAGCGAGAGACAGGAAAACATAAACGGGAGGCAATTATTTAATGGGACGAGTGGGAATGTAGCCGTTTGATTGATGGTGGGACTGAAATAATGAACGTCAAAGACATAGAGAGGGAGGAGAGGTCGAAATACTGTTGAATAATTAGAAACAAAAAAAAGAAAAATTAGGAAATCTGACTATTTGGATAGAAAAGCTGTTGGAGGCAGAAGAATCAGTGGAAGAGGAGAAAGGAGGGTGGAGGAGAGGGAGATTGATCTAGCAGTAAGCGAGAGGAGAGAGAGAGAGAGAGAGATTGCTAAAACGGGGCATAGAGTAGATGAAAGTGTGTGTGTGAATGAAAGAGGCTGCGCGTTACAGTGGCTCAGTCTTGCTCACATTGGAGCACATTTAAAGAATAGAAGACATGAACATGTGATTTTGAAAGAAGCAAATCACTTATTTTTCTCTTATTTTTCTTTCTCTATATTTCATCAGCTGGATCTTTTTTTTTTTTCTCATTTTCTAACCCCAGTCCTTTTTACTCTCTTTCTGGTTCATTAAAGAGGTCACGTCAGAAAAAACCAGGAGCAACACAACCTGAATCGCAGACCAAAAAAAAGGTATGTACTTTCGTTGATTGTATTTTATTGTGATTAGTCTTTGTAAGTCATCTCATTAAGAATAACAGTCTGGAAGGAACAGTAATGTGCAAGGCTCACAGTGCACATAAAGGATGGATAAAAGATGATAGAAGGATGGAAAACTATGTGGAATACAATAGATTTGCTGTAAGGGTTATCAGGCACACAAATAAAAGAAGTTATCCATGGAATGTGAGGGTGAATGTCACAGAGAGATTGTGGCGGGGAGGGGGGAGTGTTGTTTCCTCTGAAAAATCAAAACTGGGGCAGTGAATGTCACTTAACAAATCACAGAATCTTTTAGGAAAACTGTAACAATTACCTATATTGCTCCAGAACCGCTTTAATAATGATTTGTGACAGTAAACTGCTCCTCCCAATGGCACATAAACGTCATTACAGGTGTAATTAAGGTATAATTAAGGTTACCCAGAACTGTTTGCTTGTAGATAATGAGAATTATGATGGTTAAATAAAAAAATCAAAGAGACTTGAAGAAGGTTGGCAGTGATGGCGCACAAGTAAATTTCACCAAATGAGGCTTTGAGGCTGAATCCAGCTTTATGGCCATAACTGAATCCCTTGTGACTTGTTAAGACTCTGTTTCATGTAGATGGTTGTATGTTCCTTATGGCTCGTTATTGTATATTGCACTACGTTGAAGCTGCTCCCCTATATTTAAAAAGTAGGTTACGGCGAGTTATATTCCTGCACAAAAGAAGGAAACCAAATAAAAAACAAACCATTAATACTGTTTATAAAGCCACATTAATGCTACGCCTATTTTGCAGCAGTGTTGTTTAAAATTCTACGGACGAGAGCTCAACAACATCCACAATTCGCTTCACACTTCTGCAGCTGTGGATTTCTAAAAATGGTCATCTGCCAACAGTATTTATGGCATCAGCTGGTATATAAGGTGAAAATCATCTGAGGATCCTGCACAGCCTACACACACACACGTGCAGACACACATCATTGTGTGCTCCTGTTCTGCACACTTTCATTCTCTATTCACACACTAATTGACCGTGAATTTCCTTCTAAGCCCTGACCACCATGGCAAGACGTAAAATGAGCAATGCCAGCTTTAAAATCATTCATTTTCTATTTTTTATTTTTTATGATTAAGTCCCCCTGAGGGAACTAATTTGGAAAAAGAAGAAAACAAAGCAGGCAATTTAGAGCTAAAGAATAATGGCTTCCAACAAACATGGAACAATTGATCATAATGGCACAAAGAGGGCCGGGTGACGTTATCAAACGAGAAGGACTTTGATGGATTATCTCAATGTGTGACTAATGCTAAAAGAGAATTTGCTTTAAACAATGGAGTGGAAGATGAAAGACATGAAATCCACTGAGTTGGCCAGAAAGCTGAATGTGTCAGTGGAGATGTGAGTACGTCTGAATCCGGTAATTTCCACCACCACTGCCTACTTATTTCCACTCCACTCTGCCCTACTGTTATTTCCTGCCAAGCCATGTTCTGTCTTCCGTCATCTCTTCAAGAGCAGCAGGAGTCCATGAACAAGCTGGTCAGTCCAGAAAATATGACAAAGCTGTATGGTCCAATAATGTTCCTGGGTTTGGTATGGAGACAAACATGCTGAGATAATATTTCTTGGAACACAGTCTGGCTCATAAGATGCAATCTACTGTTATGTATTTTTTTTAAAGGAGGGAAAAAATATTTTCCTTAAATCAGTCCCATTAGAGTATTAAACTGGGCTACAGCCGCGTTGAGCTTTAATAAACACCAATGTTCCCACTCAAATCAATCCACTTCAACACACAAACATTAGCCCACCGCTAAATATGTACAAATATATGCCACAAAACATCTCCCATCTGACATTTAAAATGTAAACAACCCTCAGTAGTGAATATCAAATCATAATTGAATATGATTTTAATGAACATCTAATTGTTATTTGCTGAGCTAACAGAGTCCCATACTCATTAAGATGGACCATGAGAGAAGAGCGTTTCTCCTTACTCTGCAGGCTTTTTCTTATTGCATACAGTGAGAATTCCCTCGGGGAATAGATCTGGAGGATTGCCGTAAGCCATGAAAACAGGAGCTGCAACTTATCCACAAGTATGAAGAGCTCAAACGTCTCTGCCTGCGTGAGTTCGGCTTAAAGGGTGAAAAATTCAGGCACAAACTAACAGGAATGTCTGGGAGAGAAACATCAGGGATATTTTATATATACCTATATTGATAATAGTCTTCATAACATTATTTTCATATTTATTGTCCTGAGATCCGGACAGTAAAATGTAAACAGTGTCTTTGTACAAGAAACACATTTACATTTTTATCGGTGACTGAAAAGCCTGGACTCCTAACCTCTTGTGTGAAAAAATGACTTCTACACTGCAGCCATCTTCATTTTATCATTATCACCTGATGTCCTCGTATGAGTATTTTCAAAGTTTCATGCCATATCAGGCTTAATCAGCATGTTTTGCTGTTTAAGTTATATTGATTTAAATTATTTTCACACTTTGGTCTCGACTGTCACCATAACACATCTTGACTCGGATTACTGCTGTTTTGCCTACAAACTCATCAGTGCATCATGCTGTTGATCACACTAGTTGGCAGCTAGAGTGGTCCAGATGTGAGGACCACAGGTCTGAGTTGAGCTGAATGATGTATAAGATGTAGGGAGGGGAAAAGGTCATATCCTCATATGAGACCGCAGAGTCTCAGGGAAGTTTAGGCAGGACAAGTTAAGTCAGAGTTCATATATTACATTGAATCAGAGCTGTCATACAGACATCTGTCATTAGACGTCTCATTAGTCTCACTGTTAGCTCTAGTAAACCAGAATGTTTCAAGTTAGGATGGGACTTTAGATGGGGATTTTTGCCATGCGCCAGTTGGTTCTATTGATGCCAAATACTATATGGGTTTTCCTCACACTCACTTAGCCAACTAGGATATAAAACTTAGAGGTTGAGGATAACAGCTTGTGAAAAGATGCTTCTATTTAAGTAGTAGTCTCAAGTATAAAGTGCAGGGTCCAGAATGAGGGATGGCTGCGTCTGTCTGCAATTACACCTCATTATATGGTAGGTGTACAACCTCTAATGGGACCTGACAGGTGTCGACATGCTCTCCACTTTGTCAGCCATGTCTAACACAATTTATTAGTATCTTGTTGACTTTTGTCTCTCAGTATTGCCCTAAGGTCAATGGACATGCAAGGTAAGTGGAATTGTTTCAAGGGGAAAGTCCATTTTTGATAGTTAATCCATATAATAACATCAACCGTAGAGCATTACACCTGTAGTTGTCTCAGATTGTCACTCTGTCTGTGGCTTGCTTTCTTTGTATCTAAAGCCTGACATCAGGTCGGGCCTCTGACAAGTATTAAAGTAAGAGAGCTGTTTGTGGAAAAGATATTTGAGACTAGGATTTGGTAATGAAGATGTATTTTGTAGAATGATTTTACTCTACATACATCTATGCTTCTCTTCTTGTTGTTGTTGCACCTGCAACCTGCTGCATTTAAAAGCGATTACTGTCCATTGAATGAAAAGGGGGAGTTTGTGTTGCATGAAATTAACTAGAAATCCATTTTTGGGGGGGTTTTGGATATCTATTTAAAGCATTTATGTATTTTGGAAGATCCAACTTTCATATTTAGATATGGGGTGTTATGTGCCCGGAACAACACTTTATTGCTAAAAAGACAAAAGAACATTGTGTCTCATAAATCAGCACACACGTAGCACGTTTACCTGCAATATAATAAACATTTTCTTGGTGTTCTTGTTGTAATTAATTCAAAAATGTTAATTTAACAACCATATAAACCCTGGGCAAGTGTTAATTTTAATTATGAGTTATTAAATTTATGACTTCAAAATTGCAGTGTGATGGCTAAAAGACTGGATTAGAGCATGTCCAAAACTGCAAAACATGTTGGATGTTCTTGGGCTGCAGTAGTTAGTACCTGTTTAGTATCAAGAAGTGGTCTACGGAAGGATAACTGGTGAACTGGCAAAATCCACACTATTGAAGTGGATTTGAACATAAAAATAACACAAAACAGTGTTGTTTTTATCTTAAAATAACACTACTAATAACATTACTGTGAAAATCACAGTTATAAAGTCACGATTGTCAAATATCGCTTGAATTTCCTTTTATCTTTAGTAAGTCACCGTAATAACATCACCACCATGAAATATCTCAATAAATAAATATTTTTGTACTGCCTGATTGATAAAGAATAAATATAAAAAGTAAATCCTCTTTCAGTAAACCTGATCGCTACTTGCTGCCAGTTATAAATATGACTTAATTTACTGTAACTTTTTGGCTACGTGCTTCCAATTAATTTGTGATTTATTTGACATCATCCTTGATAAGTTTAAAAAATGTGAGGCATACTTTATGCAGATTCACATACCATGGATATCAGGGGCTCTAAAAATATGATTATGGCCAGGAAAAATCCAAGAGATATTTGAGAATTTCTCTTGTAATTGGATTTAAACCTTTAGGTTCTTTAAACAATAAATCATTTTCAGGAAGAGCCGAGCCTAAAAAAATTGTACAGGGGATGTTCACGCCTAAATTTGTGCTGCATCGAAATCTACCTGCACATCCAGACCAGTTAAGCTCAAGCGAGGACGGCAGCGCATGCTTCACCTGACCCAATTATATGCAGTCTAAAGGGAGAGGTAGCCCACTTTGATTGACATGAAGCTCCTGGCTTGGTCTGCTAGGTCTATCAGCTGCTTTCTGCGAGACAATTTTCCACAACAGATGCGTTGGGTTGCAGCAGAAAGAGAGTGTGTGTTTGTGTGTGATCATAGAGTATGTACTGTAAAAACGTGCACGCACATGTGCTTAGAGCATCGGTCTAGTGGTGTGGGACCTGTAAGATCAGCTGTGTCCCCTTTTCCCCAAAAAGTTCATTCTTGGCGATGCAGTGACAGAGAAGTCTTGCCTGGAACCCCCATCAAAGGTGTACGATTTTTTTTTGTGTGAAATGGAGAGTTGGGATTTATTTATTTCATCAAGAACATAATTACTGATTAGCAGAGTTATTTTTTCATCTTTTTGAAAAGCATCAGATACGTAATTGCAAAGAGACCGATGATTGTGTGCGAGAGAAGAGTCTGCCTCCTGCTGAGGCTCTTTTGTGGAATAGAGGATGAATATTTTGCTGATGTTGTTATCTTCGTGTGAAATCAATTATGTAAAGCACTTGCATTGATCTGATTTTATCACGTACAGATTTAATTACTGCTAGAAAATCCCACGTCTTACTTTTGTAAGGGTCACTTTTAATGGTTATTCTCGTTTTTTTCCCCTTTTGTAAAGATTATAGACTTTGGAAGCTAAAGGATTTGTCAATGTTATCGTCCTTGGCAAGTAAGATTACGACTTGATGCTATCTTTATGCAGGAGGATACCCTTTACCATACCAAAGATTTGCCCTTCTCCCTGAAATGCCTACGTCAGAGCATCCTCCCCTTCCCCTCTTCCGCTCTTCCCCCAGACCTACTTGTTAGTGGTGAACCATTTATTTAAAGTAGTGGCCTCTCCCCTCCTTTGAATGATTCGTACCAACCACCCTGTGCTGGAGTAGGCCCAAAGTGATCTTGACAGTGATCCTTGTCACCGACGGTATAAAATAGGATTGAAGGGTGGAGACCCAGTGAAAGAGAGGAATATAGAGGACAGAACTTGGCCGCTCCACTTTCACAGGACATAAAAGTGGGACAATCTGTTCCTTGGATGATCTCCAATTCTACTTTCTGGGGACCGATACACTGAAAATATATCTAGACACATGCTCTGTCCTACATAGGGAGAGAGAGAGAGAGAGACAGATAAAGAGAAATATTGACAAAATAGGAAATCTGAGCATGAGTTGTAATGATTAATATCAGAAGTATTCATTTTGATAAGCCACAAAATAAGAATCGCATACAGAGCAAACATAAATAATGTCTATAGTGTCAGAAGGCGTTCAAATATGAATGCACAATAAAATTAAACAAATACACCATTAATTTAGCGTAAATGCCTAAATTAATTATGCATAATTTTCAGTACACTTTAATTTATTAGCCAACAGATAATATTTTGTTTTGAAGGAAACCAAAGGACAGAATATATGACCTCAAACAAATGTACAGAAAAGGCGAAGACAAATAAAGGAGATTGACACCATTCATTTTTCTTTGAAAAGCCTCCATCCATCCACCCTCTGCCTTCTAGATCTTAAATGAGGATATCCATCTCTGTCATCACAATCATAATTAATCAACTCCTTACTCTCTATCTTACATTCCCTCAATTTCCATATCGTATGTGGACACATGTCGGCACAGATCTATCAAGACCTTCTATTTGAGTCACCACATGGCAGCTTCTAATCACTGGAAGTCAATCTGGTGGACTGGCATCCCACGGGCTTGGCAGCTTCTGAAATCTTCAGATTTCCTTATTTTCACTGCTGTTTAGGCCTGAATTCTTAAATCCAAGTTTTGAGTTAGAAGCCAAAAGATCAGGAAAAAACGAAACAATTCTAAGTCATTATCATAATCTGTACACAAGCCAGTCTTTGGCCTTGACATATTTAAAACATTTTCTATATCGCATAATATAGAAGTTCACATGGTGTCTTCATTTAGTTGTCAGGTGCCTGTATGAATAGTACTTTTGTTGCTTATGAGAGAACTACAATTGGTGCCATTACAATATACAAAGGAGTTAAATTGGGATTTGACAGGAGGGGAAACGTAAATTCTGTTGTAATGGTATTTATCAGACTTGGTCCACAGAAAATATCAAATTTATTATAAGTACTATATTACATGCTTAAAAATATGTCCAACCTCTATGCTAAAGTATAATAAAAGACTGATACACCCATTGACAGAAACAATGTCAGTGATATCATCTGACTAAAAAGTGCCAGGTAGACAGATTTTGACGCTTACTGCTATCTCCATTCCCAACGATCTGTTAAATAATCTTTTAAATAAAACAATAAATATGAAACCAATTCTGGGTCACTTTTGTCTGTTTAAAATAATCTTCAAAACTGATTATTAAATGCAAGTAAGTGATGTAAGTTATGCTCACGTAAGAGATGTAAGTGATGCTCAAGTAAGTGATGTAATTTATGTAATTACATCAAGTAAGTGATGTAATTACATGACTTGTTATGCTGATGGATCTAAGTAATGCATCTCTCATAAATTAATAAAAAGGGAATTTATGGCAAAAAATAAAATATTGAAAGAATATGGAAATGGATTACATAATTGGGGTTAGAAAAGCCAAAATAGCTATGCTTAAAAAAAGTTTGTTGACATTACTAAATTAAGTAAATCTGATATTTTATATCTTAGGGTGTGTTGTTTAATCTGACATCCATAGTGGATAGCTGAAAGCCTGCATGGGTCATAATATCTTGTGACTACAAAAATAAGGATCTCTAATGTCCAAAAACAAAACTCACAACAGTGACAGTTGACTTTGAATGCATCCTTCTGACCAACACAACAAAATTAAGACTTTGAATTAATCAATAACAATAACAACAACAACAATAATAACAATAATGAAAATAATAATTCTTACTTCTAATCGTCACAGAGCAAATTGGGGTTAATGGTTTTGCTCAAGAACAGTACAGCAAGTAGACTGCAATGGCTGGGGGACAACAGCTGTGCCGCCTGAGCTAAAGCCGCCCAGCTAATGATTCCATCATTCAGATCATCATCGTTCAGATCATTAGCCTACATGCTAAGCCCAGCTAGCTGCACTCAGACATTCTGCCATAGCATCAGAAGCCAACAAAGAGCTGCTAGATGGTGTAAAACTCAATTAGTCAGTCCCTTGACATGAAATAAAGTTCAACTTCAATCAGTAAGATTAATCCAACTATAATAAAAGCACCATTTTATGTGCAGATAAACTGACTTTAGCTCAACAGGAAAACACTATTCTGTGACACAGAGCAACTGATCAGCCATAAAAAAAAAGTGTGTGCTCTGACACATTTCTACTTAATCTTTGCTGCAGTAGCTACCCAGTGTGATCGGGCAACGCAGACTAGTCTCCTCTCTCCACATGCATCAATGAGTTTTGGGCACCCTTGACCCTGTGACCAGTTCCTTTGACCAATTTGGTCAATACTAACCACTGCAGACCAGGAACACCTACCAAGTTCTGCATGTTTGGAGATGCTCTGACCCTGTTGTTCAGCCACCACAGTGAGTTGGCTTGCTGCCCAATACATCCCGCTCACTGACAGGGGCCATCTAATAAGACAATTATGTTATTCTGACTTAACCTGTCAGTGGTTACACTGACTTATGGCTGATCACTATAAATTATACTAGGAAACTTTAAGAAACATATTTTTAAAAATGTAAATCTTGCTAAAGCATTTGCATCACACATTTGCAGATGGACTTTAGCAGATAGATAAGTGCACTGGGAAATGCGCCATTCAAAAACAATACTGATGCGTCCCTGGGTTTTTTAGGAAATAGAGGCCTCTCTGACAATATTCCACTGGTTTGAAAAGCTACAAAATATGTTAATTCTGAATGAATTGATTTTGAAGAATGATCTAAGTTAGTGGCTAAAAGAGGAAAGATTCATCTTAGAAGCCATCTGTTGTCTGCCTCTAAGGTGATGCAGAACAACAGTTTTGTTTGCAAAGGGCAATTAATTCCTCTGAACCACAAACATTCTCCCAGGGGGAGGAAAAGTTGAGACAAGTTGAACAGATAATTGTCAGCACTGAAACACAGAGCAAAACAGTTGGCAGAAGGAAACAAATAGATCTGAGCCATTGTTTGTGACAGAGTGTAGAAGTTGAGGAGCAGAGCAGAGAGGCCATAGAGGAGACCAAAGGGGAACATTTCAGAGGAGATCAGAGTCGTTATAGTTATACCATTTCCTTGTCCACAAAACTACACAATTTAGTTCTCTACCCAGTCTAATCCCTCATCCCTGCAACTTTATGTATCACTCAGATTGCACAGCTTTATGAAAAAACACAACTCAGTTCATCATTCTCTCTATATTATTCCCCTTTCACCAATTATTAGGCTCCTGTATTCCTTCACCTTTTATAGTTCATTTTCTGGCATAGACTCAAAGATGTTCAATATCCAAGACTTTGCACAAACATCCACCCCCTCTCTCTTGATATATTGTATTAATCACAAAAATATCCTGTTAATGTGCTGCTCATGATATTGTGGGGCAAATGTAGCTCAGGAGGCAGAAGGTTTGCCCCCCAAATGGAAGGAGGGGTATTGATCCAGAGTGTACTCCGCCTGACTACATGTGCTTAGGTCCTTGAGCAAGACCCTGAACCCCAATTTGTTGCCAGGGCTGCTCACTGCTCCTAAGAGATAGGAGAAAATGGATGCAGGGAACAATTCTCACAATGCTACAATACACAATGCTATACTGTGTATAACAAAGTGATAAAAAAGAATAAACATTATTGTCAGATTTTAATTAGAAAGGCTTCTGCATTGCTGCTATGGCCAGAGGGGGGTCCTGTGGGGGGGTGCAGTGATCTTCCGACAAATACTGGTTAAATATTCAGCACCAGTCAAATCTTTGCACATACCTTTCCTTTCAGTCGAATGGGAAACTGTGTGTGAATGTTTGACTGGTACTGCATGTTATTTATGTATTTAGTTTTAGAACACTAGTCATTGAACTGTTGAGCTCTCTCATAGATATTGAGAAATAGCTGTTTGGAAACAGCAATTAATTAAGGTTTCATATGGCAATGGTGAAGGCAACAAACCTTCTCCAAAGCACTTTCTGCCTTTCCACTAATGTCACATATGTGATTTGATATCATGCAGTGGTGATCAAACTTTATTTAAATAATTAACTTTTTTTTAAGTTCCACCCGATAAACATTGGCTGCAGAAAATGTCTTCATAAGGACATACAATACAATAATTTGCCATTGATTTCTTTATACAAAATGCTTGCATGCTACATAGTTTGTGCTGTCATTAGTCAATAAATTCCTGGCAAATCCATTTTTGCTAGCATGTTAAAAAATTCACTAACAGACAACAATATGGTGTTTGTTGATTTGCAGTTTAATAGAATGACTTACTATAGAATTTAGTTAATCGGACTAACATTTGCATTTTAATGCACCTTATTATAGTGAAATTTGTTTAGGGATTATGCTTGACTTTTATTTTTCATACTAATTTTTAAAGCAAATCTAACATATGCAAGGCAATGCCCCAAAGTACAAGGATGGATGGTTTGTGGTAAAAGTGTTTCCACAAACCATACGTCCGTCCTCTCCTCTTCCTACCATTCCTTTTTCCTTTGCTCTAGGATACATTGTGTTAGTGTTGACGCGGCCCACCCTGTCACTCCAGCGCATTTTAGGGAGTCTGTCACAGTCAGTCCGCCGGTTTCTGTGGTGCGCTTCTTTCGCCCAGAAAGGCTCAACTAGCAGACTTCCTTTGACCAGTGAGAAATGAGGAGAACAGGCACAGATTGTTTTGCATACATCTGGTCGGTCAGTTAAAGTAACTGTGAACAACACATATTAATATGACTGTAGGCTTTGCTGTCTCGTTGGTTGTAGTTTTTGTAAGGTCTAACAAGTCATTAATCAGACGTCACTAAACTCAGGCTCTAAAATTGAACTGAAGCTTAACTTTATTTCCGGACCCCTGCTTGGCATTGGAAGATTTTATGCATTATCACAATAATTATCTTGATAATACAAATAACTCTAGACTCAATTAATTATTTTCCTTTATGCAACAATCTCTGGCTATTAGCTAGCCTCTTAATTTTTGCATTATTATTTCTGTTATTTACAACAAAGCTGTGTGAGAAACTTGTCGATGTCCTTTGATACCAATATAGATGGACAAGTCAGAATTTATTGATCACTCGATAATGCTTTTACCATCATCAACACCCTTTCTTCTTGTTTCTTATTTTACAGCTATTAATTTGATCTTTATTGCCAATGAGGCAACTGTGGATTCTCTACACCATTTCACATTAGAAAATCAATGAAACGATCTTAAAGCAGAATCTCAAACTGTTTAAGACTTTCTCCAAACAGTTACTGGGGATGCAAGCTTTATTAATGGGGCTTAATTGACATTGCTTTCTTGCCCTTCTAGATGATTGGCCAAATCCAGATGAAAGGACTTCATATCAAGCAAGATGTTGTGTTAAGATGTCAACCTTATATTTGTCAGCTGTCTAAATCAAGACTTACATCACTAGATCAATAGCAGACATTGCCGATGTATTGCAAAAATTTACGATGGAAGAAGGCTTTTACACATACAGCAGCTTTCCCACTTAATGAGCGCTCAGTTGATACATGAGCACATTGATATAACACTTGTTGAGTTTTAATTAAGGGTCACGGCTTGTCAGTTGGAAAATCTTCACATTTTCGGGTTACTTCAAATTTAATTAATTCATGTCAATGATTGCACTCTGAGCAAATATCATCCTTCAGATGCGACTTTCTAGCAGAGGTTCACAGAGCTATCTCTACCTTTTGTCAGGCCAAAATACTTTCTACATGTGGACTGTACTGAGTAATCCAGATATCCAGCTTTTGTTTTTTTTTTAAATTTAACTGTCATGCATGTAGTTCTTCTGTTACTGCCTGTAACTTCAGGCATGTTTAAACTTCAGTCATGTTTCAACTTATGTGAAGGTCCCCTTCACATAAGTTGTGTAGAACACATGTCAAAGTGTCTCTGAGTAAGATACTGAACACGAAGTTGCTACCAAGGGCTGTTCCATCGATATGTGAAAGATGGCGTAAATAGTTACTACTCCTGATGAGCATGTGGCGCCTTGCATGGCGGCCTCTATCATCACTGTACGAATGTTTGTGTGAATGGTTGAAGGCTGGCTCACAATGTAAAAAGCTTTGAGTGGCTGAGCAGACTAGAAAAGTGCTTTATAAGTACAGTCCATTTACCATCATAAAATGTGCAGGGGTCTGAATACTTTTCTGAATGAAATGTAATTCAGTTTCATTATCACAAAACCAGTAAGCATCTTAACTTCATGTTAATCTAACTGCATATCAAACACTTTTTCTGCGAAGAAGGAGTATAAATATAGTGTGTCTCTCATCGGCGGGCTACTCCCAGATGCATTCCCAGTGGCTAAATGGAAAATGTAGATGAGCTCTGTGCTTATTCAATCATATGAACCTGTAAGCATTGTCGATGGTTAGTTTGTCTACTAATCCGTGTTTCTTCACATGTCTGACTCACATACGTTGTAAATCTGCTTTCTATGGATGAAACTTTAAAAGTCAAGTGACCAATGTTTACTTCTCTGCCTGTTTTCCACAGCATGTTTCTAAGGATGAAGCCAGTCTCATGGGATAGCCATATTTAGTCTCCATGACAACCATGTCACTCAGCCCTCTCTACAGTGACCCCTGCACTACAAAGGATGCTGGGCAATAATGAGCACTTTTATCCCGGTCAGGATGACAAAGATGGGGAGGATGAGGAGGAGGAAGAGGAGCAGAGAGGAGAAAACCGAGAAGGGGAAGATGGACGTCACACGGAGAATGGAGGGTTAGAGGGTCTGGTGGAGCAAGAAATGACGGGAGGACGACAACTTTGGGAAGGGAAAGGTGGCGAGCTGGTGAAACCAGCAGCCATTGTGGTTGGTAGACAGAGACCAGACCGTCCACTGAGGCCAGGTAACCTGTGCAACTGGATGTCACACACACGACCAATCAAAAGCTGGTACATCATCAACCAGCCAACATTATCATCTCATTCCAGCCAATCAGCACCCTTATCACCCCGGCCTGAATGCAGCGCAGAAGAGACGAGCTCTCATGGAGCGCAGCATGACCACGGTGGCTCCACTGGAAGACACATACCTGACCATGATGGTGTTTCGTGTTGGAATTCCAGATATCAAACAAACAGTAGGTGCATGTTCTCATCAACAACACCATTACAGATATCATGGAACAAAGACACAGGCAGAAATCCTAGGTTCTTCATGACACAAGTTGAAATAGATTTTAATCTACAAAGGGAAAAAAATCGAAAGACCAACATTTTTCGAGGCTCATGAAAAACAAAAACCCCACAGGTCTGTTTCTCACACACTCAAAAATCAAGGTAGAGAAATGGACCTAAAATGGCACAAATGGTTTGTTGCTCCAGTGGTACCCCAGCAAGGTGCAAGCACTGTACCATTGAACATTAGCATGTTTTAGTACCTTTTTGTCTGTACCTTAAATGAACATGACATGCCTCAAGGCAAAAATGTACATTCCTGTATTTATATATACCTTACCACACCAATTCGTAAGTCAACTTCTACCATTTTTTACCCAAAGATTTTAACCAATCAGTAGTTTACATATTTTCTTTTTTTCAACATAAAGTTTGACATTTTAGAATAAAATTACCTTTTCAGAGTATTTAAATCTTTATATTTTTTAAGTCTATTGTTTTTTGGTCAGGTAGGAATGTGTTTTGCTTGTATATATTTCACTGATTCAACCTTTTTACTGTTGTTATTAGTTTAATAATGACAGTTCTTCGTGCATCCATGACACGTTTCTGGTCCTCACTTTTCCAAAATGAAGCCCATCAACAAGAATATTATACAAGCACTTAGTGGCTGTGTTTATTCTCTATAGAGCTAATCTTTAATGTTTTCTTTATATGGACATGAATTCTATTCTGTATATTATGAATATTCTATTATGCTTTCTTTCAGTTTTTAAGCTAACCGGGATTTCCATGAACAATGATGACCAAGTGGCTACTTGATATATAGATTAATACATTGCAAAACGGTGTCTACAATTGTACAAACATAACATTGTTTCAAAGCATTTTAATTTCCAGTAATCTAACAAGCTCAGGAATGAGACACAAAAGAAGGTTGGAAAAACTGCAGAGCTTGACCTGTGTGGAGACTTGAGACATCAACGAAGGCAGACGTATTCAGTCAGTAGCGTGACGTAAACATCTGACTCAGGGTGGGGATGGTAACTATTGGTTTCCAAAATAGAAGTCAGTATTATTTCACACAGAAATCCACAGATGTACGGTGGTAGCAGGTGAGAATTGGTCAGCACACACGTCCTGTCTGAGTGAAAATGGATGTCTCATCACTAGCTCTCCCCCTAACTGCCTTACCCTATTTCCAACTCCTTCACCATGCTGGTTGTTATACATGTCAGCTTATCAGGACTCAATATAACAGTAATTACTAATTATCTAATGGGTTTTTAATGAGTTGAGGGGCGAGCAAGGGAGGTGAGTGATGATAATAATGAAAGAGGACACTGGTTTTGGGCTTGGGCTCCAGCCATAGGCGCCATTTTCATAATAGCAAGGACAAACATTCGAACCCTCAAATCTTTCAATTTCATTGGGATGAACTCAATAGAGACGAAGAGGGAAGTTGAATATAATCGAGAAGGAGAACAAGAATTTTACGTACGAGGAAACTGAGAATTAATAAGCGTTGTGTGTATATATATATATATATATATATATATATGCATTTTAAAAAAACATTTCAACACAGCAAGGTACAAAGAATTTTCAGAAAATCCTTGGTTGCATAAAAAAGAACGATGGGTAGCAATGTGTCACTGCGATGTACCATATAGATTACATGGAACACAGCTTCTTTATCGCTCTTTCACAAACACACACACACGCACACTCTCATCATGTGGTTTTCCTCCCTGGGACCCCCAAGACATTACTACGGCAACGGCAGCCTGCCTTCACTAATGAACTGGTTGCCATGCCAATGGAGTTAGCCACACTATCACATAGTGCAACGTGGTGGGGGTTGGCTCTGAGGGGTGGGGATGAGGAACCTGGATATGTTCCTTGTGGTCTAATTTCAATTACAATTCTCTAATCTGTAACAATAGCATGAATGCAACATCCCACCTAGACCCCTTTCCCAGCTCTGTCCTCCGGCTCCTAAAAAAAGGTGGCCTCTTTTGGAAATCTGAGAAAATTTAATAACATAAGAGATGGGCAATGTACAAATCACTGTGAAATCTTGTTAGGAATATACATTCATGTTTTGTTTTTTTTCATTATAAAATGTGAGCTGCTGTTCTATCGCACAGGTGCAGTAAGAGGTTTGTTCTTTGCCTTCTGGATTGTGGTGCACATCTGAGTTTATGCTTCTTGAGATTAAAAAGGGAAAATAACAAATGGGAAAATATGCGTTCATATATCCTCTCTACCTTCAGCTGTTTGAGATGGACCTGAACTAACATCTTAGCGCACTGACTATAAGGACTGTGCAAATGTCATCTTATTTACATAAATATGGCAGATCATTTATTATTTCAAATTAAATCATTATGGATCTATATACATCACATTCTCATGTTTTCACCAAGTGATGATAAACCACAAAGCAATTTCACTAGTCCATAATAATAAACCTCCACTGGACAAATATTTAACAGTTAACAGATGGAATAATTGCAGCTAGAATTGTGTGTATTAATACAATACATTCTTTACATGAACAATTAAATACATAAGTCCCTATTCAAAATTTTGCTTAAGATAAAGCAATAATTATGTTAGATATATAGATTGGCAGAAGGGCATCCGTATGTGGGATATCTATGGCTCAAACTACCCTACCAAAACAAACAAATGCAGTCATTAAATGCCAAAGACACATTAATCATAATAGTGTTTCTACTTAAGCAAATGATGTGAAAGATTCTGCTCTATTAATCCAAAATAAAAATGGGAATCAGTGCATTATCACCTAAGAAACCTCTGACCTTTATCTGTCTGTCAGAGGTGTCTCCAGTTTGACCTGGACAGCACGGTATGGTGCGCCAAGCAGCAGATCATGTGCTCCCTGAGTGAGTCGTTGTGGGACGTCTACAACTATGGCCTCTTCCAGCCTGCTGGAGAAGGAAGGGATGCACAGTTCCTGCAGGAGGAGCATGTTCTGCGGTACTACGCACAGTCTTTTGAGAAAGGGGTGCCCTACCTGGAGGTAGGCTTGTCTAGAATAAAAATAGCGTCACCTTCTTTAATGGTCGTCGCTACAGATATTGGTTTAATTAAGATATTTTTGTACTTTTGCAGACAATAGATATTTTCTTAGATATTCTCTTTAGGAAAATACCACATGTTTGCGACCAAATACCCTCAAATAGAAATGTAAACAACAACAGCAGCACTTAGAGTTAATGTACTTTTTCCTTTTGCATTACATGTCATTCTACATTCCAAATAGTGCTCTTACAATATATTACACATTTTTTACCATGTTAAAATACAGTAAATAATGACAAAAAAATGCCTTTATCAAAGGTTTAATTACTCCCTGTTCATTACGTAACTTGTAAATTAAATAACGTTTTTCCATTTTAGGAAGTGTGTAGTCTCAGATGACATTTCTCTTAAAACTATTGTGTCACAGTGCCCCCTGGTGGGCCATTGGCTGTAAATTAATTAAAGAGTTGGGTGGGCCTGAAGTGCCTTTAAATCAGGCTTTACATCCTATAGAAAGGTATTGATCAGTTAATTTTTGATTAGGCCTTGTTTACTGTTATTTATTACATGTACTATATTTATAGCATTAGTCAAATCAGTGCCAATAAAAAGATCAGGACCGCCACTTCAACTCCAGGCGGACTGGACAGCGTATCCTTGGCTCAGGATAAATCTTTATAAGGATTTATAGCAATGAATTAATGGGGATTTTGAGTAATAATTCACTCTACCCGATTTCATCCCAAAATGTTTTATTTTACTAATATTGAAGGCTTTTAAGAACATGTACAGCCACCCTGAATTGACTGATGCCTCTATACAAGTAACATTTGTAGAAAATAAACAAAATATTGAGTCAGATTTACAGTTTTTAGCTCTGATCATGACATAGTTGCTAATAGAACAGTTCTATCCTAAATAAAATAAAAATGCATCTTTCATGTCTTTTCTGATATGTTTCATGTTTTTCTTCTTACAAAAAGTGTTATTATTTATCTAGATGGTTTGATCAAATTAATATGCGTGTGTGCAAATATATATATATATATATACAAACACATGTTTATGTGATCCATCAAAACAACAAACGCTTATAGTAGAAAATAAACACGCATTTATACCTCAGTTTGGTAATATTTTTGTTGTTAGCAGTGTTTGGATTATAAATAATGATGGTGCATATTTTCCACAAACATTCTATCTTTTTCTTGTCCTCAGTTTAGGTACAAAACCAGGGTTTATAAACAGACTAATCTGGATGAAAAGGCTCTCTCCAAACTCAGCACAAAGGTATTTCCTCTCATGTCTATTGAACAGTTCTGGTAAACAACATTTGTATCCACTCAGTGATGTGTTCCTCTCCTACCCCGCTCAGACCAGTCTGAAGAAGTTCATGGATTACATCCAGACCGGAGCAATAGAGAAAATGGCTAAAGTCCTAGATCGAGGACTTGATCCAAACTTTCATGACCCTGACAGTGGAGGTGAGTTTGCCAAAGTCGTGGAGAAAATAAACTTTTGAAGTTTCATTATTAGAGGTGGTATTAAATGATGATACATGGTTCAGGAAGAGTATCTTAATCTCCATTTTACCTGTCTACCTGCCATCCTCCCTGACCCCTTCCCCCTTCTGTGGTTCAGAGATCCCACTCTCTCTGGCTGTGCAGTCTGGCCTGCCGATGGAGGGCATCAGGGTGCTGGTTCAGGGCGGGGCTCATTTGGACTTCAGAAATAGAGACGGCTTGACAGCGGTGCACAAAGTTATTAGGGCTCACAATCATGCTGGACTGCTGGTAAGGACTTGCAGATAAGAAAAAAACTCAATCAGGACAAAATTATTAGAGGACTCTAGAAGAACACTTTCAGACACTCAAACATCTCATATGATGATTAATATTGAATGGATTGTTATTGTATGAACGGCATCAAATATGAGTGGCCATGATCTTCAAAGATATTGAGAAAGATTTTTCTCATTGCCTTAAATACTATTGGCATAACATTTTGAGTAATGATTTAAGTTTCACCTTTTTCAAAGTGTCCACATATAAACAAGTGTTGCCATACCAGTAAATGGATTTTAAAAAACATAATGGTATTTTGTCCATCCCTACCATGTCAACCTTAGTGTAACAAGATCTGGCAGTACATAGATCACATGTATAATAATCAAATAAAATATGGTTATATTGATATAATTATAATTGATTCTGACATGGTAATATAAATTGTGTTGACTGAGTATAATTTGTTTTATATCGATCAGAAGCAGCTTCCAGCCATATACCAAATTCTCCCTTCGATTTTTTCATTACCCTTTATTTCTAATCTTGTCTGTAGTTACATATAAAAACAATAGGTTTTGTGTTCGTAACGGTGTAATGGGATCGGGCAGTATATAGATAACATGTTAAATAACCAAATAATATATGGTTATATTGATGTAATTATAACGGATTTACAAATGGTAATATAAATAAATGATATAAAAAAAAGAAATTTGAAACCCACACAAATTACATTGTAAAACTTTTTCTGTATTGGATCCATACAATGACAAACTGCAAAACTGCAATGCAATCTGGCAAAAATAATCGCTGATTACCTCATAGTATATGGTTAACTTGACCAACCAAAGCAGCATGGGATGGTGAATGTCAAAAGTGGAAACTAAATGGAACAACCTGCTGTTCATCCCATAGTTGGCATCTTAATTTTTCTTATATTTTTTACACATATTTTTAGGCAATTTTGAAGCTGTCACGTTTTTGTCATTCTGCCATTATTTTGCATTGATGGACTTATGATCTATCAACGTCATCAAAACGTATCCCAGTGGCAGGGCATCTGTGTCTTTGGACTTAAAAAGGGCCGAGTCAAACCGGAACAGATCCAACTAAATATATACAGCATGGAAGTGAATTAATCAGAGGACCTTAACCAAACCAGTATATGTGACTCTTGTTGGAATAGCAGAGAGAGGATGATTAGTGTGCAGTCAGGACATAAGTAAACCCGGAACCCCGGGCGCCACAGGTGTTCCAGGTCAACCAATCAACTACCTGCTGTAAAATGTCACCGAAGAAGATCCCAGGGGACATAACACAGTATTTCACTCCGTTGTTATTAGCTTCAAATACTAAAATACTGTAAACATAAATGTAAATATGCTGTAAATTGATTAAGAAATACACAGTGATCTGTGTATTTGTTTCTGGTAATATAGTGATTGTATAATAATCAATATATTATATTGTAATATATGATTTTGATATAAGACCCTGTAGAGGACACAGCACTCTATAGCGGAAGTTGATTGCTCTGGATTTAGATTTAAAAGACTTACTCCTGTAAAAAACTTGTTTCCTTTTGTCTTACCAGGTTCTTCTGTCCCTCGGAGCGTCTCCCAACTACAGGGACCGCTGTGGCCTAACCCCACTGTATCACACTGTGCTGATAGGGGGCGATACGTCCTGCTGCGAGACTTTGCTCTACTACAGGGCAAGGTTTGGCACAAGGGATGAGAATGGCTGGGAGGAGTCCCATCAGGTAACAATTTAATGATTTAGATTCATAATGAAATCAACAATATATCTATTGGTTCCTTGCATATTTTCATGTTAGGGATCATCAGTCTGTGTCTCATCTCTGTGGTTGATGCCATCACCGTTAGTCTCTCGCAGAATTTTCTCACCTACCTCCCCCACTGCGCCTTCCTCACTCATCTGTCATTGTCTCTCCTTCTTCCCCTCCTTCATTCCCTCCGTAGCTCAGAGATGAAGAGGAATTTGGAATGGCAGAAATACACAAGGTACCCTTCATCCTGCAATCTTTTCCTACCAACCAGCACCCTAAAGCCAAAAGCACTGAGAATTTTGGTATAGTAATTAAAAAAGTTGACCACTGGGGTTCCCATAAACCTGTTCAGACTTAGAAGGAGCTTTGAATTTATTCTCTTTTTTACAGTGATTGTAGTGCATTGCTGACATTCTGTGTTTGTGTTATTCTGGTAAACCTGTGCGCTGCAAGCCAGTTGTCATGGTATTTTATTTCGGATTTGTCATGCTCTGGGTTTTTGTTTTTCACTTTGTACATATGGTGTGATATTGTAGTCCCCACTGAAAGATATGTGGAAACATCACAGGCTGCTGAGGGCTTATTTCTGGTTTTTAATGGGTTTTGTTTCCTTTCCTCTACAACATGGGGCAATGAAATTTTGACTAGTTATGGATCTAAGTACAGATGTAAGAAATATTATTTTCTTTCTTTCTTTTGTATTTCTTTAACAATAGCTTTCATCCTCACACCATTTTCCGCCTAATTCTATTGTTCTCTAACAGTCCTAAATGAAATCACCCTCTTAACTTTAAATTTTCTCTGACAATTTCTGGACATTTCTATCCCACTCTTGACATTGAAAGGCGTGCCAGAATGGTTTTGCTCAGCATTTGGAGCATCTGCTCTTTTACGGCGCTGACACCTCTTCTCAAAATGCCTCTGGAAACAATGCACTACACATTTCCGCCCTGTACAACAAGGCAAGCAACGAAACAGATCCTTTACATCATTGCATTAATTATCAGGCCCCTTTATAAGGTGTACTAACTGATTATTTCCTTATCCACTCTGATTGATCAGGAGAGCTGTGTCCGCGTTCTTCTCTACAGGGGAGCAAATAAGGAGGCGAAGAACAAACATGGTCAGACCCCATTTCAGGTAAGTTATTTAACTGTCAACCCACATAATGTATGTTAGTTGCCATTGTACAGTAGCTGTGACAAAAGTTACAAATAATTTTAATACCTAAAACATTTAACATCTCATATTGTTTGTGTTTGCAGGTAGCTATAATGTCTGGACACTTTGACCTTGGAGATATCATCAAAAACCACAAAGATTCTGACATAGGTAAGCCTTCATAACTAGCAGGCATCTTTTTAAGAGCCTAAAAAGTGTTTCAATCAGTTCCCTACATCTGCTTTTCTTTATACCTTCCTGATTCTACCATGTATTTGTCCTGCAATCCCTTCCTTTTCCCTAACAACCTACCTAATTTCTTCCTCCAATTCACCCCGTCACATCAAACCCCACTGCCCCGCCCTCCTCATCTCTATTCCCTCTCATTCATCTTGTCACTTCCTTCAGTGCCCTTTTTGGAATCACCAAAGTATGTTCCCAAGCAAAAAGAGAGCTCCCACACTCTGCCTCTCCCCTCACTCCATGCCCACCCACTGCTGCGTGCAAATAGTGAAAACACCATGTCCCAGTCTGACCCTCTGGCTCCGCCCAACAAGGCTGCAACTAATCCCAACCAAGGACAGGTACTGAGGACAATCAGGTGGATCCTCATCTGCAGATCTTTGTGATATTAGATGTTGCATTGCTTTCTCAGACGTTTGTCTACAGGAGGTTGGATTGGCCACGCTTGACTTGTTTGTCTATGTGATGCTTGGTTTTTTACCCACAGGGCCAGCGAAGGGCCTCCATAGGCGTGAGAAGTTCCAGCAGCCCCAGAACTCGCACTCGCTCCCCATCCAGAGGGAGAGGAGGCCAAAGTGATACAGAGGAGAGACACCCACAACAGCAAAGAGGCAGACGGGGGTGAGGAATCTTTGTAGTCTCCAGTCAGGTCCATCAAGGATCTTTCCCAACATAGGTCACTGCAGTTCCCTGTACGCAAGCATTCCACATAGGTCTGGGAATATGATAGGAATAGGATGAATTTTGATGTCTTCCATTTGTAAAGTATCTTCAGTGACAACTTTAAAAAAAGTTGCATTTAAGACTTTATAGACTCGTTAGCAGAATGGTGTGGGTGTGGAGTGAGTCTGAATGCTATCGTCACCATTTTAACTTGTTTACAAAAACATATTTCTGCTTGCCTAAGTTAACCATCTAGCTTTAAGCGTCAGCATATTAACATTTGAGGACTATGACCATTGTCAAATATTATATATATATTATATATATAATATATATATATATATATATATATATTATATATATATATATATATATATATATATTTATATTTTGTTAATCATCATATGCACTGTTATTAAATAGATTGCATCATGTATTCTTACCATTGGTTTGACTGATTAAAATGACTCAACCACTAACTATCACTAATTTAATCTTATAAACTGTATCATCTCTCTTTCTCTTTCTCACTCTCTCGCTCTCTTTCGCTCACTCTGTAGTTCAACCTCAGCGGGCATTGGGGGAGGTCAGATGAAGCGCATGTACAGTGCAGTGCCAGGCCGAGTCTATGTGGCCACTTGTGCCTACTCTGCCAGTAGAGACAGAGAGCTCTCTCTTAGCAAAGGAGACAAAGTTAAAGGTGAGAAAGAGTCTAAATTTAACAAACTAAAAATAAAATGTGAAAAAGAAATGTACCCACAATGGAACCATGTAGTTTGACCAATTAAGAGTAACATCCTCAACTGCAGATAGTAAAGTGTGATGTTGAGATACTACCAAAATCTGATGATGTAAACTCCATCCTTTAAATCATCGTCAGAAAAATAATAGATGTTTAAGAGAAATGAGATGAACCGCCTAACTTATCCATGCATCACATGCTCCCATTCACTCTCAGTGCATTGTAAAATGTTCCTATAAAAAATGTAATGCTAAATTTGAAGTAGGCAAATATTTATTGGTTCTAACTGTCAGCTTCCTAACCAAGTTAAATTCTATCTAATCTTTGTATATTAAACTATTTATCTTTTTGTCTGTCTGTGTCTGTTTATTCCGTATATTTATCTCTCCATCTATCTGGCTTAGTGTTGAGTGTGGGAGAGGGGGGGTACTGGGAGGGAACAGTGAAAGGTCGCACAGGCTGGTTTCCCTCAGATTGTGTGGAAGAGGTGGTTAATGTCACCAAAGACAGTCGATCAGGTAAGAGAGCTTCAACTCACTGCTTTATTTAAAAATTGTTTTGTTGCTAGGCAAATATTTAGCTTGTTTTTTTAGAGTTCCTTTGGTTTAGATGGAAAGCCAGTTGGGGAAGCAGATTTTCAATAAATTTTGCACTGTTTTTTGTAAAAAAAATGAAGGAATAATAAAACATATATGGATATATGTGCCTACAAAGTGTAGGCTTTTCTTTTCTTGTTTTTTGAATTTTTATCTACGTACAAAATGAAAGAGATTTATTACATTGTAAGTATATAGTAAGTAAGTATAAGAATAGTATAATATTGATATTATGATATCTTATTCATATTTTTGAGATTATTCTCGTAAGGCTAATAATATCAAAGGAATGGTTAACGAGACACACAACTATCATTTAAAATAAAAAAGTGGAATCCTGAAAAAAGGCTTAAATACTCAATCTGACTGGAAATATTCATGAATCATCTGAATCCTTAGTTCCTAGTGTGACATCAAACACTAACCCTACATTTTCTTGGGTCTAGTACACTAATAGGGTATGTTAAATAACTGACAGTTCACAGCATAAGAACGATTCCAAATATGAGCATGTTTAACATTTTTAAATTTGGTATATATAAAGGCTGAGGGTTAGGGTTGATACCGCATTTGTCAGACTCGGGGGGGTTATGTCACAGTAAGACCGCTACAGATCACTTTCATAGCAACTGGCCCTTTCTAAGTAGACCATAACAAATGAAAAGCATGAACACTCACTTTCTTTTATTTGTATTTTTTACACTATACCTTCAGCAAAAAAAACAAATACCACACTGAAGACACAAAAGCAGAGGATAATTAGGTTTGTGTTCCCTGCAGAGACGCGCAGTGAGAAAGCCAAGCGGAAGCTTTTCCGCAACGTCACTGTCGGAGCCTATGATGACACCGATGGCCCCAGGTAAGAACAGTCATTGTGACCCTTCTGACCATTTGATCTATGCTATGCATTCTTGGGAGGGTGACTGTGTGTCAAACTTTTTTTTAACTTCTATATGAGGGCAGGATGGGACATAACCCAGCCCCTTCCAACTACCCAACAACGTAATAGTTTAGAAAAATAGATGGATGAGTAAAACGAAAATAAGCATAGCTGGTTTGAGGCCAGTGTCAGACTAAGCTGTGTATGGTGATATGAGTGTGTGCAGCAACTGAACTAGTAAATGTGAATGGAAACAAATGACACACACTTTTTTGCAGGTAACAGGAAGTTTATGGGTGCACACATGCTCTCTTATTGCCACTCATTGGCCTTCATATCCTTACATGTGCTACTTGTACTTAATAAGCACACATTCACCATTGTTTTCCTGCATGAATGCAGCGGCACTGAAGTAAACAAAGAGCAGCCATTTTCAACTCAAACTTTTATTTTTTCTCCACTACACTAATGTACTTGTTTTATTGCCTACTCCATTCACTGTCCTCTTTCTTCTCTTTTGATGTTTGTTTATTCTAAACACAAAAATGACATAATGAAAAAGTTGACAAATGTGAATCAGAAGCTCGTCCTGGACTGCTGCAACTGTGCATAATGAAGCTCTGCATGCCGTTCAAGAGTTAGAGTGCATGTGTATTTGCATGCGTATGCATCCTCCTGCTGATGAGTCATGAAACAACCAGCGTTGGTTAGATCCCCAGGCTTAAGAGAATGACTTACTAGTTCCCCCTGCCGGGGTTTTATGGCCTCTTACACATTGTAGCTGACATTGCCCTTGTGCTGAGCCGCTCTCACTGTCATTCAAAAAGGGACATTCAAATGAATGCAGCTGAGCATGTGTTTGAAATGGAAAATAACAGCCACTGGGGTTATATTACATGTGCTGCGTTGTTTAAGTGTAATTGCAGCACTGTGGTGAAGTGGTGGCCAATTAACAACAAGGTGGGCCAGAGCGTGTTCCCTCCCTGCAGGGAGAATCTCAATTACTGCTTCTGAGAAAGAGCGTAAGAGTGTTTGTCAGCCTGTATGATGGTCGACCTCAGAGGAGAGGGAGGGAAGTTTGCAGATCCAGGGTGAGAATCTCTGTTGGTACAGCAGTCGGTGGATGTGCAAGTACTTTCTCTCTCTGTATCGCCTTATGTTTATACCCATCCCCCGCTTCTCCACCACGCAAAACCCTCCTCCCGTGTACCATCAGTCACACACAAATCCTGATGCCATTATGGCTTGCATCCTGTTTCTTCCTCTCTTTCTTTCACACGGTCTCTCTCCATTCGAAGTATTCAGGGTGCAGTACAACACTGTCTCTCTCCGTCTCCTTTCCTCACCTACCTCGCTCGCTCACTTCCACTCTCACGGCGCTCTCTTACCAGCTGAGCTCACACTGGGGGAGGAGAGAGGGGGGGCGAAGAGGAGGAGGAGGTGATGATTGAGAGCGCGCGAGAGAGAGGAGGGGGGCACATGGCAATGGGGGGATGCGGAGAGAGAGATTTTGCTCTCTCCCTCTCTTCTTCGTGGCCATCACTGGGCCCCAGAAACAGGAGCGTGTGGTTCATTTACAGGTAGCGGCTGTTTCCTCATTCATTGGCTGGCTATGGATGTGAGGAGAGGACAATGGAGAGAGGGGAGAGGTAGATGATGCTATTGGGAGGCCGTGTATTCTCAAAGACAGACCGATATGCTATGTATTCTTTGCATGCGACTGCCTCTGAGGATGCGTGTGTTATATTTGGATTTTTCCTGTGACTGTGAATATCTGTGCGAGAAGAGTGTCCATTGTCTGGAGACTCTGCAGCATGTGTGTTCTGTGTCTTCCTTCCTCTGTGGTGTGTGCCAATGCATGAAAGGGAGCACATATTGATGCACTTCAGTCAGACACTATGGGTGCATTTCATTCTCTTACAGTCATAGTTCTGTTGAGCAGATATTTTTCATTCATCGCCTTGTCGTTTAAAATAGCATTGTCAGTCACATCTCAGTTTTATGTGCCCCATTCGATCGTTTATATTGTTAGGCATTTTCACTGCACAGATGGATGAAAGTGAGTATGTCAATAAGGTGCAAGAGTGCGTTTGATCGGTTCTTCTCAAGCTCTAATACGACATACTGGTCATTGTATGTGTGCTTGCATTTTTATGCTTGTGTGTTTGTGCATTTGAACATATGTATTGAATAAATTATAAGTGGATTTGTCTCATAAGTGTACATGTCATAGTGGATGATTGGTGTTGGGAGTATGTCTCCTGCACATATATTTGTGTCTACCCTACATCCGACCACAGTGTGTGTCACTAACATCTCTTAAGGGATTTACTTGAAGTTTGTGGGTATTCCCATATAGCCAGCCAGCTGGTCTGCATGTTCATTCAGATACATAGTTTGAAAACTAGATTTTTCTTAGTTATAAACGGTTGGAGGAAAGGATGACTCAGGAGGGGACATCATAATTATTTTCTCTTGTAGGCTCTCAGCTTCCTTGTATTCAGATCGGAGAGTGTATTGTACCAACCAACAGAGATTATACAGTGATGTTTGTGTCTTTATTGGCCCTAATTGATTAGGAAATAGTTGTCAGTGTGGCTACAAGTTCACAGGAAGTATGTGAAAGGGGATTGGGTGTTTAACAGCCAAACAGTATGAAACATCGAAATGCCTGGAGAACCGTGACTATGTTTCACCCCTTGGAGGGGTGAATGAATCGAAATTCCATTCCCACGCCATGTTACTTTGATCCGCAGAAAGGCAAGGCATGAAGGAGGAAAGGGTGAGAAAAAGAAATGAGGTGTGAGGAGCAGATGGTTGGAAGGCGTCTCTGCGTTGGCGAAACAGTAACATTGATGGCGAACACACAAGGGATGGACCTCAGTTTGGAAAAAACTAGCGATCGTCTGTTCAGTGCTAAAGTTGTTGGTGTCGATGTCCCAGGCCTGTAAACCAGAAGTAGCAGAGCAGTGGAGAAGGTGGAGAAATGGGGGTCATCTGCAAGACATTAGAAAATTGAATCTGCTGACTGACACTTAAAAGTATGTGAAAATACTCATCTTTTTAAGTTATATAGATATTTTTTTCTCAATAGTTAGAACGCCACGTTAGCCATATAAGTGCTTGGCTACAGACCTCATTGCCAGGAATCCTATTAAAATGGTTCCGTGTAGGTTACAGATAGTTAAGGTTGATGCCACTGGGTTTTAGATCAGCTGCCTCAATTGGAGGAGGCAGAATTTGTATGCAGCCTGAGAGTAAGCAGCGCCTTTAATTTTAACACGGAGCCAGAATAATATGACGTTAATTGGCTTCTTCTCAACCTGAAACGGCATTCTCTTTGGTAATGATACCCAGAGTGTTTTCACAACATTGGTTTGGCGTTCAAGCTACTGCTGCAAATAAGGAATTTTCTTAGAACAGGCTACCTCATCCTAAGGCCAGTCTTTCTTCCACTTTTATGTAATTTTAAGTGTCACGTATGACTGGTGGAAGCGTGCTAGATATGGTGAAACAGTGTACAGTACTTGAAAAAGCAGCCAGAGGCATTTGAAGATAATGCAGTGATTTAGGTGAATTTGGAAGTTTCCATTCTATTAGTTTATGAACCATTCCCACAGGTCCAATACTTGTAAGAGCTGGCTGGATTGGTCCATAGTGTGAAATGTCATCTCATGAACACTTCCTCCCTTTGTCACACTAACTTTATCTCTGCCATCAACCCTGTAATGCACCAACACTTTTCTAATACACTCTCAAGCCAACCTATTGTTTGCTGCAGTGTGGTTTCATTACGTCATCCATTGTTGCTGTTTTCCCACATTGTTTTCTACATTCAGAAATGGCTTTATTTGTATGACATTTAGAATTTTCTGTTTCTATTGAAACTTATGCAGTGCTTGCTCTTCCTCACCCACTATCTCTCTTGTTCCTCTATCCATCTCCCTACTCGTTTCTCCCTCTTTACTCCCCTCTAAGTGACTACATCATTAAGGAGAAGACAGTGCTCCTACAGAAGAAAGACAATGAAGGCTTTGGATTTGTGCTCAGGGGAGCCAAAGGTGAGCATCCTCTTCAAAGATCACCTCATTTTTCTGTCTCTACATATTTAATATGCTCTGATAGCAAAAAAAGACACAAAGAAAAAGAAGACACATTCTTTACTCAAATAGCCCTTTCATGGACTTTTCTATCAGCTTTTTTTTTTGTTTCGTTTGAAAGTGTCTCCCCATTTTGTTTAGTTCGGTTTACACTTCTTTAATTGCGTCCCTATGATAGTTTTTTTTATTAGTTATTCTGTGTTATGCACTATGTTCCCCATTCCTGTTCTTTCCCTTTCTGAGTGTAGACATCCTTTCCGCGTCCATATTTTTTTATATCTGTGTGTTTCTTCCGTCTTTTCCTTTTAATTCTACTCTTATGTGATTATCCATCATGTTCACCTGTGTTCTCCCTCCAGCTGTGTCTCGTTACCCGTGTTTGTTTAGTCAGTGTTCCTCTTTCCATCCATGGCAGCTGGTTGATTGTGGAGGTTCATGTTGATATTGCTGTAAAAACCTTTTCCCGGTGTGTTTCTTGATATTGCCTTGATTTTGACTCTAACTGTTCTTTGGATTTTTTTTAACTTAATTGCACTGCTCCTTGGTTTCACCTTGCCTTGCCCTATGGACATTGCTTTTTTTGGATATTTATGATTGCAAATTAAATTACGTAACTGAACTCTGCCTCTTTGTTTTCTGCACGTGGGTCCTCTGGCTAATTCCACCAGAAATCCTAACTCCCACCATAGAAACTTGTAGATGATTTCAAACACAGTGCACATTAGTTGTTATTGCAGGACATAAATACCTTGCATCTCACCTGTCACTGAATCCTTGAGAGCCCTGGCCTCGTTTCCCTGTAATAAGGCCTCAGCCTTTTTGGAATTTCCCCCTGGGGATTAATAGAGTTTGTTCTATACTATTCTATTGGCAGGTGGTGGGAAACAGCCACACCTGAACTGAGTTTGTCGTGTCCAGTCAATTGCGAAATTTAGATTTCGAGGCATTCATTGCAGAAAATCCACCTTCACTTTGAAATGTAGTTGGGAAAAGAAGTAAGATTCTCAGTGCTTCTGTGGCTATCTAGGAATATTTAGCCTTGAATTTGATCCACAATACAAGCAGAAAAAAATACTTTTCAGCACATTGACATTTGCAAGCTCAAGGAGTTGATCTTTTTCCCGCATTGACATGGATGATTTAAAGGGAATATTTACAAATGGATTACAGATCTACTCCCTTTTCTTTGCTTGTCACCTGGGGAAGTAGATGACCCAAGAAGGATAAATGTGAGGAAGGCCTCAGTCTCTCCTAAAATCCCAGCTGTTAAGAGCAAGTGAAATATTCTTATGTCCAATCACCGTCCCTAAAGTTCCAGTTTTAAGACAGTTGTCGTTCTCCCCTGAAGTGACAAATTGAGCTCATTCAGCAGGTTGACGATGTCACAGAGGTGAAGACGTTGTGCTATCCACTCTTCGTAGTGTGTTGCCATTGGCGACTATTCCTGAACGTAACCTCTGTAGCTGCTCTCTTTACCCAAGAATGCTGGCAAAGGATTACTCCCTTGATAGCCAACTGACTTCAGTATGTAAGAGAAGCCGTTTGTGCTCTGCGTAGATTTGCTTACAAACTTCCCAAACAGCTGTGAGTTAAAGGCGTGTGCTCTAAGGTGATTAATGAACATAGTTACGTCACAGCATTTCTCTGTGTATGACACACTGACTAATCGTGACATCCAGGAGCAACCTCTCTGGCTCCAGTATTGAAACCAGACAGCCATCTAGTCAAAGCTGCATATTCCCACACAGCTTGTCTGACATGAAGTCATTCAATGACCTGTGCAGTTCCCTCCCAGTTGTGTTGGTTTGCAAGGAGATGCACGCAAAATATCTTTATACACTTAAATTCTGAATATACTAGTATACCTTCCATAAACCAGCAGTATTGCCTTGTTTTTAATATCAAGGTACTCATAGTACAGGTACATAAAACCTGAAGTATTTGTATTTAGTTCATGCACAACTCACGTTGAACCATTCTATCTTATCCCCATACAGCTCAGACTCCCATAGAGGAGTTCACTCCAACGCCAGCTTTCCCCGCGTTACAGTACCTGGAGTCTGTCGATGAGGGGGGCGTGGCTTGGAAGGCTGGGCTGAGGATGGGGGATTTCCTCATAGAGGTAAGGATGTTCGGAGGTATGTGTTTTTGGAACATAATATTGTAAATAAGGTGTAAATTTTGGGTTGATGTCGTTGAATGGAGACTTTTTATTATTTCCAAATAGTCAAATCACTATTTCCCCATAGTGTGGGGATAGTTGACCACAGAGAAAGAACTTCACTGGGTTATTTTTTACGAGAAGCCCAATATATATTTTATTTTCGTCTGCAGGATTCAAATTTTACAATGTATTTCCCACAAGTACATGCGAGTGCAAGTGTCATTTTGAGAAATGTATCTAACAAAGGAGACATAGACCAGGCAGGCTGGAGAGTGCAAAGTGAAATTGGAAAGGGAATTGTGGGATATTTAAACCCGAACATCACAGATGATATCAGGACATCAGGGACACATTGATACAGCAGCCTGGCAGTAAATACCAATTTCATAAAACGCATTGGGTTACATTTAATAAAACAATGGCATGGTGCCAATATGCTCTGTTTTTCATTGGGTTTTGTGGCTGCAATCCATGTGTATCGAGTGCCTGATTAACTAAGTCAGCGGCTCATTATGCAGTCAGCTGCAAAAGGTACTGAGCCTCCACACAGACTCCGTGAATGAAAGAGAGCTCACGAGGGCAGTTCAGACGCTGGATTTCAATGAGATCTATAAGGACTGATTTTACAGTAACTTTATGGTCATGTTCATATTCAAGTTTTATGAACAAAACCCACATCCACAAGTGCTGGGCCATTCTGGCTTGAATGGGAATCACCATTTTTATTGTTTAGAATTGAGATCATGATTCTCTCCATGATATTCTGTGTTTCACTCCCATGTGCTACACAATGTTAGCTCTCCAGCTTATCAGCTCCTGAACCATAGTGAGGAGATCCTCCGGTATATCTCCGCTGTCCAATTTAGCTTAACTCGGGCTCATGATTGATAATAAAACAGAGTCCGAGCTCAAAAAATATGCAGTACTTCTAACAGGACGGAGGTTCTCCGGCATGCCTTCATGATTCTGTGATTACACATGTCACAACACAATACAAATCCCATAATCCTCCCTGTCACCTGTACACAATACCCATAAGGCTACCTTCTTAAAGGGCCAGGCTTGACTCGTAAATGTGCAAGGACAGGCTTTGCTGCACCTTATTTTATTAATTAAAAATGCTGAAGAATTGTTGTACTTCAATAGAAGATAGCATATATTTTTGAAATGAGATATTTTTACAATTAATTGCCCAGCCCTAACAGACAGACGGATATGATCATGTACTATTTTAATATGTAATGGCTTAATTTCTTCTCTCTTTTTTTTATATTCAGTTTTTAATTATTTCCAAGCATGTATGCATGTTTTTTCTCCCACCAGAAATTTAAATCCCACCTATGTGCTGTTCCTGCAAAACTGTTGTTTGGTTTTTAGGTTTGGACCTAGGAGCACATTCGGAGACAAGCAGTGTGGTTAAAATGTGAATTTAAAGATTTGGCCGTTAGGCGTGTTACAAGGAAGTGAGGGAGACAGACGATTGGCAGTAAGAGAGTATGAAGAGAAGTGTGTCCAACTTGGGCTTGAGCAGTTTGGATTGCTTGAGGAGTTTGAGGAGGCATTGGCAACCAGTCTGACCAGGGAACACATTTATGACAAAAATCCCAAGAGGAAAACACTATCAATGTACTACTTATTAACTGTACTACAACTAGTAATCATGACTCATCTGTGATGACAGTGACCTCAGTAAATCCTTTAGAATACATGATCAACCGCTTGTCTCCTCATGCCTCCTCTTATTTTAAAATTCCTTCCTCAAATGCTGACCACACTCTGCTGATCATATAAACAATCTTTACAAATGTGTTAACCATTATAAGTAGTTTTACCTTTTGATGTTTGGGAACTTTCTACTCATTTTATTTTCATATTTTTTTCATGGAAACACGATATTTAAGATAAGTCAGAAAAAAAAGTCAGATAGCTTCTCCAAACTGTATGCATAGATTAACCATGATAAGTAGTTTTGAATTAAATACCTTGACATTTTTTCAATAACTTATATCCAAAACAATAAAAGCATACCTGTGTGCTGGGCTGGACAAAGAAATGGAGGATATGTCATATACTAATGAAACTATTTTTTAGAGTCATCCGGTGTTATTTATCTCAAGAAGACGCTTTTAGATGGTTCTTGATGATTGGTGTACAATGTCCAAAAACCTACAAAATGGGAAAGCAGCATCACCAATGTGAACCAATGGAAACAATAAAACACTTGTTTATTCTATAGAGTTTTGTCTGTTCCATTAGCAGGACTTGGCTTTTGTTAATTATATACCAGAAAAATAGGATCTGCTGCAGATCCTCTGTGTTAACGCAAAAACTCAAACTATTTCATGTATCGTTTTTCAAATTCTGTACCTTCTTAGATCTATAGTGCAAGGAGGAACTAGATTTATTTTGGTAAAGTTCAGTTGCATATTTCCAACACTAGGAGGAGCTTTATCTAAAAAATCCCAGTTTTCTTGCCATAGTTTCTCAACTGCTGGTCCAGTTTAGTCCAAACTTGGTGCATATGAATTGAGGAGATCTATCTTGTATATGCCATATTTTACACCGATAGTTCATATTTTAGTCACAAGAGGGAGCTTATTCAGAAAAATAACTGTTTTTCAAGTTGTTTCTAGCCATTGGTCCATATTTACCTCATATTAACAGCATCATGGACATCTTTATTGTAACTGTTCATATTTTACTCACTAGGGGGACAGTTTTTTCGGGGGGGCATTTCTTTCGGGGATATACTTTTGCTGTGGGGGAGGACAGAGCATGCCTAGTTGTTTCGATTAAATGAAAGCAGCACATCCACTCATGCAATACTTCTGTGTCCTTGTGTTTGTCAGGTTAACAGCCAGAATGTGGTGAAGGTTGGCCACCGGCAGGTGGTCAACATGATCCGACAGGGTGGCAACAGTCTCATGGTGAAAGTAGTGATGGTTGCTCGAAACCCTGAACTGGAGGACACCGCACGGAAGAGAAGTAAGAGTCAAACTTTCCTCATGTCATATTTCCATTCTAAGTTTATGATGTGACAAGAAAGCTGATTGCATGTTTATTTCACTCTAAGAGCCTGCAATGTGGTTGTCAATGGAGACTGCATATTTATATGAGAATACTAAACATTAAGTTGGCTGACTTCCCTTGGCAGCCCCGCAGCAGACTAAAAGACTGACTCCTCCTGCCATTGCCCTGCGCTCCAAGTCGATGACATCAGAGCTGGAAGACATGGGTAAGACGATAGAGGGGACAATTGACTGACTGCAGAGCATAATGAGTGGGTTGGGGTTGGGTGTTCGGAAGAGAAGTTAAAAATAAATTAGATTTGAGTACCCCACAGATTTTATCTGGAAGCTCACCTAAGGAATAGGTTTTTGTGATTTTTTCCAGTCTGAGTCTAAGGTTGATGGTACTGTGCCATGGTTTTATTATGGTTAAATAGTTATAGTTTGATGGGGTAGAAGTCCCTTGATTCATTTGCACCATTGATATTACCTGGTAAGAAGAAAGGTGATAATTAAACACTTGAGAGATATAAAAGCAATGTATGTTGCGAAATAATACTTCTCAGATGCCTTCAGTAACAAACTGCACTTTGTTTTTGTTTATTTCGTCTGTATAATACATGCCGCATTTAGTGGATAAAGGTGGGAGAATCAACCGTTTGTGTGTTCTTATTATCATTTCCATCTTTATCACCTCTTTCCACACATATTATCAGTATTCACACCATCACATGTATCTGTACTTCATCCTTTCATTTGCTTAATACAAACGACTGCACAGTTTTTCTTGTCACACTTAATTTCTGTTTCCCGAATTATGTGTTGTACAGCAGCCTCTCCTTGGAAAAAGAAAGCAGGTGAATATCATTACTTTTATCAGCCCCAGAGCTTTAATTAAAAATCTGCCTGATTCATGCTACTTTTCTCCCTCTTTTTTCAGAATACGACTCCTCCCTAGGTCCCGATAAGAAGAGGACAGTCTATCAGATAGCATTAAGTAAGAAATCACTCTCAGAGCTCTTGTCATTCTGAAAAGGCTGTTTGGAGAGGGGACAAGAGGGACTCACTCAAATCCACATTCTAACATTTCTGCCTTTATTTTATGCTTCCTTGTTATAAAATCTTAACTTTTCTTTTCTGCCCTTCGTCTTCGTTTAAGACAAACTGGATGAAATCTTGGCTGCCGCCCAACACACTATTACAACAGACAACCAGGGTCAAAGGGGTCATGTAGGCAAGAGGGACCGCAGCAAGAGTATTGTTCCCAGCGTGTCCAATGAGGTATGATTTGGAAGGTCCTTATACCTTGTAATCCCGTTGGCTTTTTATTACTTAACATCTGCGCAATTTCAACAGATAATTAATAGTTATGGTCCTGTCTGCCAGCAATTCACAAATACAACAGAGCTCCACCAGTTCAGGATCTTTTTATATATTTAGTCATGGGAGTGTTGTGGGGTTTTTTCTTTTTTTTTTTCTCGCTCGCATTGTCCTACCATCACTGCACTTTACAGAAAATGACTGATGATGGGCCTCCCACACCGGTAAAGTTGCTTATGTGTGAGTCAGGTTGTGTCCACCTGTGCAATGTCATTGATACACTAGTTTTTAGGCTGACTGGTAATTTTGTTTCCATTCTACTTTAAATGAAAACAATATGAGATAAATAGTCTTCAACATATGTTCCTTTCAAATTCTCCTCTGCTTTCTTTCCAAAATGCATTTTGACCTCTGACGCAAACCTATGAAAAGCAGTCGTCAGTGAGTATGGTGCAGCAAGAACCAACTTTTGGCTACAACCAAGCTCATTTTCAATCAGGCCACAGTCAGCATGCAGTCATGATGCGTCAAAAATCTATCGGTAACTGCATTTGTCACAGAGAAATTCTTGTGGGCTCCATTTTCTTTCTAGGTCTCTGTTTATAACTGTTTGTGTCTTTGTTCTCAGGTGTAACGGAGGAAGAAAGGCAATACCTTCACCCACCTGTTATGAAGCTGGCTCGTAGCCTTTCAATGCCGGGACCAGAGGAAATTCCACCACCCCCTAACACATCCGCCCCAGAACCTCCTTTATCTGCAGGCCCTCATCCTGAGAGAGGGACTACAATACCCACACCTCCAGTAACTCAAGCTCATTACCAACTCATCTCCCAGACAGGTAATCCTACTCAAGAAGGCTGGGAAAGGGGGAGACCTGGTGGTATGGTCCCCACCCTTCGCAGACAATCAGAAGGAGTATGTGGTAGAGACTCAGAGGTGCCACGGAGAGGGGGTGGCAAGATGGGAGGTTTAAGGAGAGGCTACAGTAGTGCTACCCCACCGACAAGTGCTAAGCCTAAAGCCCAACAGCCATCGCAACATCACCCACATGTGGCTAATCGTGATCAAGTTGGAGGGGTTGCCAGGGGGCTGGCGAGGAAAGGTGGTCGAGGAGCTCTGATGAAGCAGTCAAAAGTGGAAGATGGGCTGCGACAGCACAGAGGGAAAGCAGGTGCAGCTAAAGAGAAAAGCTCCATCCCGATCCCCACCATCATTGTCAAAGCACCCTCCACCAGCAGCAGTGGCCGAAGTAGTCAGGGTAGCAGCATGGAGGCTGAACCCTCCCACGATGTAGAGGACAACACTTCGGCAGATGCAAGTTTAGACAGCCCCAATGCCAGTATATCCTCACCTCTCGCCTCCTCCCCCACACAGCCACCTACATCCCCTTCCTTGCCTTCATCAGCTGTTTGCCCATCTGTTTCCTCACAGCAAAACCTTGAAAACTTGGATTACACTTCCTCATTCGGTATGACCTTTGGAGGTGGAGGTGCACGCAGGGAAAGGGAACGTTTCAGGGATATGAGAAGAAAGAGTGCGTCTTTCTTTCTCTCCACTGAGGAGGACATTCAAGGAGAGGCAGGAGGAGGAGTAGCAGATGGAAAAGGGGCACTAGGGACAAAAATTCAGCCTTTGCAGGCCTCACAAGTGCCCACACCTCGTCTAAGGCCCTCCAAATCTATAGATGAGGGAATGTTTTCTGGAGATAGCTTTAACTATTCCAGCAGCATGCCTCCAGCCTTTGGTCTGCCTGAGTATTCTTCCCCTGTTCTCCCCCAAGATGGCCAGCCAAAGTCAGCTCCCTCAGTGTATGGCGCCCAGGCCACTACAACCTTCATCCATCCACTAACAGGGAAAGTTCTGGACCCCTCATCACCACTTGGCCTGGCCTTAGCTGCAAGAGAGAGGGCATTGAAAGATGACCACAGAACACGCAGAGAGGAGAGACACTTTGGTCGGCAGCTATCCACATTAGGGGCATTTCCTACCCCTGTTCAGACCCCAACTCCCTCCCTTTTTGCCACCCCTACACAATCAACCTACACTTCGCCAGGGTCTGTCCACCTAAGCTCCCCCCTTGCAACCAACTCACCTGCTTCTTTGAGCCGACCACAGTCCCCAAGAGTACTGCGCCTGGGAGGAGGAGTTGGGGATAGGATGGAGAGAGAAAAGGATGGAGGACCCAGGGAGGGTCTTAGAGTTCGATTCTCAGAGGACAGAACCAACCAATATTCAACCCAGTATTACCCACAGAGCTCCAAAGAGAGAGAGAGAGAAAAAGTAATGTATGACAGCAGATCTGCTCAACCCATACAGCCTCCTCCACCGCCGGCTCAACCTGCACCCCGCAGACCTTCCTATCTGCAGAAGGACAGCACTCCTCACACCAGCTACATCCCTCAGTACACTCTCTCCACAGCCCCAGCACAGAACCATGAGGCTATTGAAGAGGCACGAGCAGGGGTAGGAGGAGGTCTAGGACTGATGGTACTCCCTCCACCAGCGCCCTCAATAGATGCAGATGATGAGTTTGTCTTTGCCGATCCCTTGCCCCCTCCTTTGCAGTTTGCAAACGGTAAGAACGAGAGGGTCCAAGACTTCTCTCGGCAACGTAAACACTCTGCTGATATTACTCAACACCCTCTTCCATCTGCCAAGCCCTCTAATGCAAACCAACCCTCTCCTCAGGGTGGTGACTCGGCTGCTTCCAGCCTTACCTCCTACGACAGCGAGGTGGCCACCCTTACACAATCAGCTTTCTCTCCATCTTACCCACCGCCACAGATAATTCCCCCTTCCTCCTCCACCACCACCACCACTACCACTTCTGCGGCTTTACCTGCAACATCACTGCACAGACCACAGCCTATGTCCCATTCTCATCCCTATTATGGCAGCTCCATCAGCTCCTCAGTAGGTGGTCACACACCAGCTCAGGACAGAGTTGCAGTTGGACACACTGCTACCATGACTTATGCTACCACCACCATAACAGCCTCTGCCTCCACTGCCACAGCCTCACTGTCATCCTCTGACTATAACATGACCATAGCCGGGTCCAAGGCTGGCCTCAGTGCTGAGGCTAAAGCTGCTGAACACACCCATTCCCCTACTAGTGTACCCAAGAGTGGAGACTGGCAAGATGCTGTCGTGGATTCTGGGATTGAAGAGCTTGACAGCCACAGCAGCAGTGACCACCATTTAGAAATGCTGGGATTGAGTGGGATGAGGGGAGAAAGAGGAGCTATTAGAGGAGATGGATATGGATTAGAAGTTGAGAAAGGAGATGAACATACAGATACATGTCCAACCTACTCAGGTGGGCAAACATTTGGGGTGCAAGAGCCCAAACTGGCGAACCCTGTTTTTCCAAAGATGACTCATTACATGGAGGGTGGAGGGAGGGGCCCGCCTATAGCATTACGTAGGCAGAACAGCACCAACCCTGCTCCTTTGCAGTTAAGGAGACAAAGCATCCAAGAAGATGATGGGTTAGATGGAGTTTTTGCAGATGAAAGGAGGTACATGCAGAGTCATTCTAAAATTGAGGATGGCTTTAGCTCTGCTCTGGCTGCCTGCTTAGAAAGACCCATGAACACTCGGCCGGTGGGCTGGGCTGAAGTCGGGGAACATAAGCTGAGTGGGAATCGATTGCAGAGAGATAGTATGATTTTGGACGGACACAGACTAAATTCCCCTCTTTCGGGTATGAAGGCAAGCATCATCAATGAGTTAAGCTCCAAGCTGCAACAGATGAGTGGCATGAAGAGCATGGATGACTGGAGCCACACACCAAAATCTCCCACCATGCATAGGTGTGTTTGGTTTCATCATTCAGCCTTTTATGTTGAAAGGGATGTAAACATATCTGCACATTTTACATAAGTTCATTGGTTCATTTTGTTTGTCTTTCAGGTACTCGGCTGATTTCACTGACGTTTTTCACAGCCCTCCTACTGGCCGTTCAACCTCACCCTTACCTAACTCCTCCCCACAGCATCAAAAGATCCTGACACCAAATCTGTCAGCTAGTCCATCAGTCTCACCTTCTCATGTCCCAGTGCAGCGCAGCCGGACTCGCTCTCCTTCTCCACAGATGCCTTCCTCCCCAGTTCACTCACATCCTCCACATTCACCAACCTACTGCCCATATCCAACTTCACCAAAGCATCGTTCCAAAATGCGCCGGCAAACTTTTGATTTTCAGTGTAGTCCCACAAAGGAGATGCGGTCTTCAGTCTCCCGGCGTCGGGCCCCAAGCCCTCTCATCTATGGCACTGAACAATCAAACCCTACCCCTCCTAGACCTTCCTCTCTTCCCATCCTTCCTAGTACACCTGTCTATAACAACCCCTTTGAGTTCCCTGGGCCCCTCACTCCTCCTTCACCTGGTCTCCCTCTAGGAGATGCCTATAAGGTTGCAACTCCCCCTTTGTTTTCCCCATCAGGTGTGCCAAGTCCAAACCCCCTACTTGTCTCTAGATCACTCTCCCCCACCCTTTTCCTCCCTGGCACTTCCACACCCATACACTTGCCACCAAGCCCATCCTGCCTCTATTATCCCCATCTCACCCCTCCTCCACCAGCCAAACCCTTTGCAGTCAAGCCCCTGCCCTTCTGGACCAAGTACGATGTGGCAGACTGGTTGGCTTACCTAAACCTGGGGGAGCATAGAGAGCGTTTTATAGACAATGAGATAGATGGATCACATTTGCCTTCGCTCACCAAGGATGACTTCTTGGACCTTGGAGTGACACGTGTGGGACACCGTATGAATATCGAGAGGGCGCTGAAGAAACTTACCGACAGGTGAGGGAGGATAATCAACTCTGGAACATGTAAAGGCAAAGGAGTCAAACATTCAAAAAGGAAACACCAAATGGTGAATGAAAGTGAGAGTCTCATTACTACTATAAAATCTCACCACGCCATGCTCTTTTTGTCTATTAGATGAATATAATTTTATACATTATATCATCTTCCAACCATCCCTTTCTCTTTATTAACCTGTTTTATCAACCCTACTTGGTTTGCATGTCTTTATTTCATTTCCACCCATTCTTATTCTTTCATTTGCCCTCCTTCTCTCCCTAGGCGGCTTTCCTCTCCTTTGCATGTTACATCCTCCCCACGAGACATAGACTGAGAGAATGACGGGACCCTACGAAGACGAAAGGAAAGAACGAGGAGAGAAATAAATTGACAAAGATGAACATTAACAGAAGACGTGCAAGACGAGACCAGTTGACATCAACAGGTTGTGTTGAGTCAATCCTAAGAGCTGGATGTGTGGGAAAGTTTCTGAAAATACTTGAACGCTGCCTATAAACTTTGTGATTGTTGGCAAAGAAAGAAAGGTTTTGAAGAAGTGGAGAACATCTTATGGAAATGACACTCTACAACTAAGAATATAATTTTGATGGACAAGCATTTAATTAACACTCTGATTCGTGCTGCAAGGACTCTCATATACACGCACTTACACTCTTTCTCACAGACACTGACAGATGGATTCCTACACCATCTGCTGCGTAGCAGCACTGACAAAACTCAAGTCTGATTTTATAGAAAGGTTGACCAGTTGCTCCTTAAAGGGTAATTCAATAAAATGTTACAGGTTTTGGGGTGAGCCAAGAATTGGGCTGTACTCAAACAGGTAAGATTTACATTGAACCATCAGTTCAGTAGCTTTAAGCAGATCAGAGTAATACATGACTATGAAGAGTGGAGCTTAAGTCAACTCATGAAAGAATGGTTATTGTTGGGAAGTAATGATGAATGAAAGAAAACAGTGGACAATGGGGGGGGTATTCCAGAACTCAGGGTTGTGTAACCCTGAGATGGGAAGCTCTGAGCTTTTGGTTCCAAAACAACTGAGTTGGTTCAATAAATTCTGTGTTTCTTATCTCTGATTTAAACTTTTGCATGAGGAGTATCGAAATCGTTAATCATGAATGGAGCTCTGATGTTGCAGTTCAATGGCTTCAGCAATGAAAGCAAGAAAACTGGTGTGGGATAAAATTGATAGATATGTTCCCCGAGGGAACATATCTATCAATTTTACTGCACTGAAAAGATAGTGTAATGATATGGAACAGAATTTTATATTCATTTACGGGCACTAAGCACACCTAAAAGCAGCTAAAAATGAATTACAAATACAGAGATAATTCTGGGTAGAACAAGAGTTTGCTGGAAGAATAATGTTTCTCATCTGGCTAGGAATACCTCAGGATCCCCTGACATGAGTTGGAGAGAGTTGCAAGAAGGGGGAAGTCTGGAATACCGTGCCTGGCCCGCTGCCACCACAACCAGACGTGAATGAAATTAATGTTTGGCCAGCAAGCAGGTTGGGTTGACACCATGAAAGCAGAGTTTACTTACCCTGCTCTCTGGAACATAAAACCCCAGAGTTTCCCTCATCTCAAGGTTACGGTTCTCGTATACCCCCTAGTATTGTATTCAAATGTTTGCCATATTCCCCTGAAGGGTATTCCCAATAATCTTTGTATGTATGTATTTTGCGAGCACTAAATATATCTTACGTGTTAAATGGCATTCACTATTAGTAGAACCGTTGTTTTGTACTAAGTGCTAATCGCAATCCTACGTTTCAAACTGGTCAGGATGTTTTTAACCGTTGGATTCAAGTCGAGCATAATGAGGGCATACCAGTACTGACAAATCGTTGTGGTGAGATAACATAATGTTATTTTTTCTGATTATTCTATAGAAGGGAGAAGAGAAAATAGTATGCGTACCAGGTGAAGCTACTAGACTTGGGATGAAGTGATGTTTGTGGCCATAGCACAGGTCAAGGGATGGATCCATCCTCGCTGGTGCCATAATGTGGAGCGCCCTCTCTCACGCAGCAGGTTCAGTGATCAAAAAGGGCTTTTCCTGCTTCTGTCTCTGCCTGACTTCCTCAACCTTAAGCCTCTGTGAATATGTGTCTCTGATTTAAGACGTGTGAGTGTCCTTCAGTCTGCAATTGTGGCCCAATATTTTCTTTGTCCGACACTTTTCTCTTTGCAATGCTTCTCCGAAATATAGTTATAAAAGACACATAATGGTTGACAATCCTCACAGTACCACAAATCAAACAAGTTTAAAATAATATTCCGGCCCACAATCATCAGAGTGAGAAATGATAAAGTAAATTCTGTATATGTCCCATAGAGGAGAACATGAATCCCTAGGTTTTTTAAATATGACAGTTTAGTCAGTCCCTAGAGGGAATTGTAACGCAAAAACCTACATAGATCTTAATATAATAATGATAATGACAATGACAACATAAAATATTAATATGATAAAGAATAATAAGTGTGTAAACTTTTTTAAGAATCTCTGTCTTCCAGATAGTGTGGACAAATTCTTTGAATCCTTATTTTGTTTATATTTTTGTTTTGGGTTTTCTGTGAATGCTTTCTATGCTGCTCATCCTTTGGTGACTGTGGCGAAATGGCAGCGTATGTTAGTTAATGGATCTTCTCTTTGTGTGAGTTTAAAGTTATGACTAGTCTCATGCTGAGTTGGCGCGATGTTTTCTCTTGATGGACTATTCTGAGATGCGAAAGGACTGAGCAGTATTGTAGAAAACATTGAAAATAAGTATTTTTAGCTCTAGTGAAATGCATAATGAATATGGACTTCATACAAGATGAACAGTATGCAGAGATGAAAGGTATATATGAAGATATCTTTCTATACATATATATATATATATATATATATATAAAGTTTTTGCGTTAAATAAAATACAATATATAATGATAAACAATATGATAGAGGTATAACAAAGGTGTTTGAAATAAATGCTAAAATGAATAAATAATTGTCCCTGTCGTAATTATATTTGCTCCTTGGATTCCCGCTTCTGACAGATTCAAAAAAATCATCCTATTAAAATGTTGAATCAGTTAGCGACAGTTCGTCTCAATGCTGTATTTGTTGAACACAGCAATGTTTTCAGAATTAATTCCCCATTAGTCTCAGTACAAAAAAGAGTGAATCCCACTGGGAAAGAGAAGAGGAAATGTCATAATTCAAAGCAAGTGGTGGCTGCGTTCAAGAAGAAAACCAAAATCTGTCTGCAAGGCATAAGACACAATGAAAAACAATATGGAAGTAAACAAATGTAGCATTGTTTGTTTATGTAACTGGTGGATTTCTGCGTTGTGTTATTGTGGACCCATAAGGGAACTCAGGACGGAGAATCTCTTTGGAGATGGTCTCTATTAATCTGACAGAAATAGAAACATATGCATCAGTTTACAATGCATATAAACCAGCTCAGTTTATCCCCGTAGCCAGAGCTATGGGGATAAAACATTAGACAGTATATAAAGGAAATAAGGAGGGGCTTTAGATATGACTTATAAACAAAACAGAAGAACTCTGGGGGTCCTGGCAGTCAGGTAAAAACCTAAATAGAGTCAGGCCTTCAATCCCCTGTGTTGTACAAGCAATCCAAGTGATTGAACTCCAATGAAATGTGAGGTCTTGTCCAAAAACAGTATTTTTTTTCATAAAAAAATCCCCTAGTGAATAAAATATGTTGTATTAGAGTAAAATACGATATATACCAGATATATACCAGATAGATCTCCTCGTGGTGATTCATATCCACCAAATTTGGACTAAATCTATCCAACGGTAAGGAAATTATGGCCAAAAAAAATGCATTTTTCCAAAAGAAACTCCACGAGACTATTTATTTGAACCAAATGTGGACTAAATCAGACCAACAATTGAGAAATTATGCCTCAAAAACTTTAGAGATAAATCTCTCCCTAGTGTCGGAAATATGCAACTGACCATTCCAATAATCGATCCAGTTTGTCCTCCCGCTAAACTCAATAGGGGGGGGGGGTAAAATTGAAAAAATCCCCTTCAATTGAAAATGATCCATATTACAGTTTTTTCAGATTGAACCTATTTTGTATCATTTTAATTGGCTTGGAAACCTCCTTCTAATTGACCATATTACAGATATCAGTGTTTATTTTCTCTGTTGTGATGAAGCCAATTGCTGCAATTTTTCTTCCTACAGTATAAAAATATGGCCACAGGGGAAAATGCCACAGGTATGTGCACCAGTTTTCCAAGAAATGTCTTTATCTTGTGTTTTGATGATACTGGTGGAGAGCACTATCCAACATGTTCACCTCAAGGTGTCCAGAGGGATTGAGATTAGTTTATTGCAAAGGTCAAAGCAAATGATCTGGATTGGTTATGTTTTATTCTCATTTAATAAGGTCTTTCCTTTAACTTGTCAACCATCAATACTCTCAATGAAAGCTGAAGGAAATGCAACCGCTGATTCTGGAAAGCAATTTTGAAGATACAAGGCCAATAAAGCAGAAACAATTTGCATCTTTATCATACTATTAGCATGATGAAGATGCTTGGTAGATGGTGTTGATTGAACTGGACAGTCTGCACTGTAGAAACACTTAAATACTTCTGAAATCTGTCACATGACCCAACTGACATTTATTGGTGTTTCCTTTTAGGGGGTCGCCACAGCGAATCATCTGTTTCCATCTTGCCCTGTGCTCTGCATCTTCTGCTGTCACACCAACTAACTGCTTGTCCTCCCTCCATAAATACAGATCCTTCATCATTGGTCTTCCCCTGTTTCCCCTGTCTGGAAGCTCCATAACAATAAGGGGCTCAGAGCCAATCCTTGCTGCAGTCCCACCTCCACCTTGAACACATCAATCACTCCTACTGCACACCACTGATGTAATGCTGCGCTCTTACATATCCTGTACCACACTAAAATACTTCCCCTTCCCTCCAGACTTCTTCATGCAAAACCACAATTCCTCCCTCCGCTCTTGTTCGTACGCTTTCTTTAAATCCACAAAAATACGACTCCTTACCTTAAAAATACCTTCTCCATACTTCTCCTTTAGCACTCTCAGAGCAAAGATCACATCTGTAGTGTTCTTTCTTGGCATGAAACCATACGGCTGTCACCTCTTTTCGTAACCTAGCTTCCACTCTTTCCAAGATCTTAATTGTGTGGCTCATCAGCTTTATGGCTCTGTAGTCGCTACAGCTCTGCACATCACCCTCGTTCTTGAAAATCCCCACCCTCTGGCATCCGCTCACACTCCAAGACCATGTTGAGCAATCTCATTAAATACACCACTGCTCTCTCTCTCCTAGACACCCCCATAGCTCCACCGGTATTTTATTTGGTCCATTCTTCATCTGCTTCAATGCTGCTCTCCATTCACCTTTACTAATCCTTTGAGTCTCCTGATTACAATTCTCTGACAATTCTCACATCTTCCACCCTTCTCTCTCACATTACTTTGTTCATCGGTTCTCTAAAGTACTCTTTCCATCTCGCCCTCACCCTCTCCTCAATACTTATTAAATATCCATCTCTATCTGCTGCACCTTCTTCCTATCTCGACCCCTCTATCTCACCAATCAGCACAAGACTTTTCACCTTAATACGTTAGTGTCCAATCTCTCATTCAACTCATCATAGACCTTTTTATTAAGCATTTACTACCTCACTCTTGGCGTCTCTTTGAATTCCTGCCCACTTTCTTGATGTCTCTTGCTATCCCACTTCATCTTGACCACCATTTCCCACATATAATCTCCAGTAGCTCCTCGTTCTACCATCAAGAGAACGGTATGTCACGAAGGGCACAAGGCTAATAATGGCCGTTCAAGGGAAACCCCTCCACCCCCTTGTCACACACCCTCACTAATATGCTCACATGACTTTGTGCCACACTGACACAATTATGTGACCAGTGGACTGTCAAAATAAGGGTTTGGCATCTCATTAGCACGCCATTGAGACTGAGGGAGGGAGAGGCATTGAGGGAGAAGGAGGGGGATTCTTCCAGCTGCTTTTCTAATAGTGGCATGGAGAGAAACTGAGAAGGGCATAGTCAAAGCAGCAAGTGTGTGAAAGAAGCAAGGGACGAGCTTAAAGTAGGGAAGAGAAGAGAAAAAGCAAGATTACTGTGAACTGAGATATAGAAGCTGGCGCGGGAGGAGAGAGAGCAAGGTGAGTTCCTTCTTCCTCCTTCTTTGTTTGCCCTGGAGCCAATTAACTGTGGAATGATTATCATGCAAATGCTCTGGTTTGTTTAATTTTTTTTTTCTGCTTGCTTGCATTATCTCACGCCCACTTCTGAAAGTGTGTGTGTAACTTTAAGTGCCATGGGAGAATTAGGTCAGAGAGAGAGAGAAGTGAGAGTTAGAGGAGGAGAGAGATTCTAAGAGAAGGGGAGACGGACAGAAATGCAGAGAAATCCTCCGCAAGCCTTCCAACTACAGTAACAAGTGGTCACTTGAGTAATCACTGGTGATTCAGAGAGAAATGTAAGTGCTGGTTTCTCCCAGGCATGACTGCTCTGTTGCCACCCTTTTTGCTTTATTATTTGCTCGTGGGGGGAGTGGAGTTGTTTATAGCATTAAAACATTTGATATGAATGCTTCTGTGTGAGTATGAGAGGATGAGCCCAGTTTCATACCCCTACTTTTCCTCTGCAATGACATGACAAGCCTCATACAGAGGTGTAAAGTTTAAATGTTAAATGAACTCTTATCATGTGTCCAAAACATAATGGATTATGATGAAAGTATGAAGACCAACCAGCTGCTTGATGAGCCTGACTGTAAGTCATGCTCAGTCTTGCGGTGAGGTGCGGTTAGTCATTTTCATATTACTCAGCCAGCGATGTGTCAACATGGTAACCCAACAGATATACATACGCCCGTGTCCTTTGCATGTTTGTGCATGCATCTACTTCAATTTGATTAATCCGCCTTCTCCCTATAATTTATCCTCCACTTGCACTTGTTACAAGTTTATTCCTGCATTCCCATTTGCTATATAAGTGAGAAATGTGTTAATGTCGTTTTCTCTGGCGGAGTTTAATGGCAAGAGAAGCCAGAGTGGAAGAAGACATTTGATGTTTGTGGGTCTTGTATTAGTCAGAGCAAAGGGAAAGATGACCTTTCCCTGCTGTTTATTTTGGGAAAGCAACAGGAAGAATGCCGGAGCAGCTGTTCTATTCCTGCAGGCAGATCCCACCCCATGTGAATTCCAGTCTGACACTGCAATGACACTCCCCGACAAAGAGGGTTTGGATGTATTGGAGTGTAAATAACACATCGTCTGGATCATCTAGGTTGTTATGGCAATGATCTGAGCATCTGACACACACATACAAACAAGATTCTTTGTGACAATCAGTCTGCCATACAAGGGCAACAGCTCCGCTTATGAAGCTGCACATAACAGCATGTAGAAGTCCAACCTGTCTGCCGGATCCAGCTGTCTCTCCTTTCCTGTTATGCTTTACAACCAGTCTAGCAACTCTCTTGTGTTAACTCAAACAGCTATCTTTTTCTCTCGGGGACAGAATCAAACCCAGTTATGGCGAGCCTTCCTAAAGAGCCACCTGAGGATCCCAGGAAACAGAGCTTCTGGATGGTGAGGACCACAGTGTTCATGTGTGTTTCATGAAGGCAGAACTCAGACCTGTTTTTATTTCATATTATCATCATCTCCTCTCCTCCAAGACCGGGAATTATGTGCCTACAGTACACCGAACGGAGCAGTCCTTCCAGGCCTGCAATGATATCGTAGCCTGCTTTGTGGAGAGAGCAAAAGTAGAAAAACAGTACGCCCAGCAGCTCAGTCAGTGGAGCAGCAAGTGGAAGTCCATAGTGGATTCACGTAAGTATGACGTGAAACCTCAGAGGGCTAAGAATTATCATCGATTTAAAATTACCTCTCGTATTGTCTCTCTCTATTAAATAGCTTCATCTGTGCTTGTCTTAGAATTTCCAGCCGACACATGGAGGTCATTATTTCCCCGTTGGTTCAATGACACACCTCTGTACTCTCTGTAATGTCATTCCTCAGTCTGTTTTATTTCTCCCTCCCCAGGGCCGCTTTATGGCTCCCTGATGAGGGCGTGGCAATGTTTCTTCAACTCCACCGAGCGTTTGTCCGCCCTCCACTCCTCCATCTCCCAGTCACTCATCGCAGAGGAAGGGGACAGGGTGAAGGTCTGGCAGAAGGGGACCTTTCCAAAGAAGCTCTTCTGCGGGTTCAGGGAGAGCCATGACAACAATACAAGCTTTTCCCGTGCACAAAGACCCTGGTCCAAAAAACTGACTAAGGTCCTGATGTGTGTGTGTGTGTGTGTGCGCGCGTGTGTTTCTGTGTATATGGGTGTGCGTGTGGCTGTGTGTGTTCATGCGTATGTCTGCGTGTATATGGGTGTGTGTATGTGTGTGAATGTGTGTTTGTGTGTAAGCGTGAAAAAGCGGTCATACACAAAATTTTCTGTTTTACTGGGGGGGGAAACTCAGTTACTGGGAATTAATATCAAGAGATGCAGCCAAAATAACTGAAGTAGTGAAGTACGAAATAGTTCCACTTCCACACCAAAAAGATGTAATTGCTTGCTGTTGTAATTGCTGTTGAGAGCTACATGAATGAGATTTACAACACTCTCCAGAAATCAGTGTTTGACCAAACCTCTCGAAGTTACCAAATCATTTATTTCTCAAAATGCTTTACCATTGCTCTAAGCTATGCATTTGTTCTCTATAATTATTTATGGGTGTAACTGTGAAAGGACTCTGTGGGAGAGGGCCTGAATTGTTCATTCTAAAGCAATGAATACACACAATAACATTTACTTTGAATTATTATATTATCTAATAATTAAATCCTTATTATTAATATTCTAGTCCACATCTGTCTAGATAAGAATGCCTTAAATACTGCACAATAGGCCTTTAAAGAACTTCAGTCAATACATACGCAAAAGTTGAAAAGCTAATCTTTGAAGGCGTAATAATAATAATAATAACAATAATAATACATTTAATTTATAATGCACTTTACATTTGGATTCCACAACATTCATCCACGTGGTGAAATATTATAAATCATGAGGCTGTTAGTTGTTTTGGGTTTTTTTTGAGCGAATTCAACACTTTAGATTTTCGCTTAAATGCGCTATGTGATCGATTTTTCACTTTGCACTATTGACCGGCTCATTTGTGTTTTGCATTCTAATCGCGACATATTCCACCTTCCTCCCAGAGTCCAAAAAGATGCAATTTGGATGTTTTAGTGGCTCGAAATTGGTCAAAGATGTGAATAAATCGGCCATATATGTACCAAACCTCTGGCCCAATTTCCGCTGCATCAGGCTCCGCCCGCACTGCGAAGGATTGCTGTTTGTAGAAAATGGATGGATTGACCTTTTGCACTACATAAAGCTAGCTATTTCCACTCTTGGAGATAAGACAAACAAAGCATATCAAAGGGCCATAGCATCATAATGACTGGAAACACAATGGAATGGTATCGATCCTTCACTTAACTGTAGGCAATGAATCTAATTATCATATTAACCAGCATGTTAAACCTTTTTTTGCAGTACATAATGTATATGTTGTATGTGGTAATGTGTATTCAACAGCTAGAGAAGGTCAGAGTTGCATATCATAAGGCCTGTCAGAGGGAGCAAACGGCACTCGACAAAGAGAAACAAGCGAATGAAGACCCGCAGTTGAGTCCAGAGAAAAAGGAGAAACTCACAGGAGCCAAAGAAAAGGCCACAGAGGAGAAAGAAAAGGTGAGGAGATGTTTTTCACTTCAGTCCACATGCTGAAGAAGGGCTTCGCTCACAGTACAATTCCTGATTCATGCCACAGAGCTGCATTCCAATCCAGTTTTGTCGGCCCGCTACATGTGGTGTTATTTAGACATGTGCAAGAATCTAAACATCAGCCATCAGCCTTACGTCGCTGTTCCAAACAGTTCCCTTGTATGGCTGTGTGTTATTGTTAACGCCACTCACTGTTTATGGAGCTGAGTGTGGGAATAGTGAACAGCTTCAGATGATTTATACATTTGACATCATCCTCTCTTAAAGAAAAAAACATTGAAGCATTTTTTTTTCCAGAGGTCATGTTTGATCATAAAACTGTTTCCTGCAGTGTAGAGAACTCTATGAGAAGGTGCTGGAGGATGTGACATCCTACACGCCTCGCTACATGGAGGAGATGGAAGCCATTTTTGAACAGTCGCAGGAGGAGGAGAGGAAGAGGATGAGCTTCCTCAAACAGGCCTTCCTCTCCATCCACAGACATCTGGACATCACCAACAACGAGAGGTGATTCTGATTGCCGGGTCTGAGTTTAGAGAGTTAAAACTCTTATAAGTGTGAAGATTAACAGCTCTGTTTCCACGTGTCAGTGTCAAAGCGGTGTATAGTGAGCTTCACGACACGCTGATGTCCATCAATGAGCAGGAGGATCTCAAATGGTGGAAGAACAACCACGGTCCTGGTATGCCCACTGACTGGCCCATGATTGAGGTGTGTTATTAAGTTTCATTATGAAGGGCAATAAGTTTTTAAAAAAACATGAATGCATTGATGAGACATTCTTATATAATGGATGCATAATAATCTAAAGTGAATATTGTTTTTGTGTAACAACTGTGAAAAAAACTAGAAAAAATTCTTCATATTTTTATCATATAGATCTTATAACATTATAATATTATTTATCTAACATTTCACGTCATTAAATTCGATTTCAATCTCAATGGAGAATAGAGAAAAGGTGAATGTTTATCACAACAGATGATGTGTGATAATTAGTCTATTAGAAAGTCTTCGGGGTTCAGACTCTTCAGGGAGATTGTGATCAAGGGATCCCTGCCCTGAGCAGAAGCAGATTTATCCCACCTTTTGGAGTCTATGAACTCGTGGTGGTGGCTGATGACACCGCTGAGACCGATGAATGATGAGGGTAATGGATCTGAGAGGACTAGGTGGCGATGGGGAGATGGAAAATGTACCAAAGAGCAGCAGGAACCTGAAAGAGTCATATGTGTAAAGGATGAAGGCGTGTCACAGTGTTCGCATAGATTAATCCTCAAAGTCTAATCCATCAAACTCTGGGATTTTCGGGGGTGTAGTTTGGCTATATATCCGACATTTACTTATTGCTGTTGTTGTGTTCACATCGCCATACATGGAATTGCTTATTAACCGGTGTGCTTTCAGGTAAAATGTGATTGGAGGTATATTTTAAGCCACTCCCATTCAAGATGGCTGTTCATCGTCTGAAATCGTCTAGGTCTAATATCGAAACTGCATTATACATTTTTTTCTGCAAGTTACTCAGTGCGTGGAAATTAATTTTAAGTATAAATGACCTGATTTATTGTGAGGAAATTTCATAGAAGGGTAGGATATACGACAAGGAGAACTTGTTACATTGACGTGGATCCGAAACAAAATAAGTGGCATCATCAGTTTCTCTTATCGTCTCTTGAACTTTTCAATATAAGAACCTTTAAGGAATTTGTAAAATGACACATAAAACTAGTAAAGGAATGTCCAGGATACTGGGTGGAAAAGTGAGGGCATTTTACCGTGAAAGAAATCCTGAAATATTGGAGTCAATATTGGATCTGGTCAAACTAACGATGATATCAACGTGACTCCAAACTCTTTGGGTTGGTTTTCATGCTGCAGGAGTCGTAGCATGACGACAGTATGGGAATATTGATTTGAGGTTGGATGACATAATGTGGAAACTGAGCTGCTGTGGTGGAGATTCTTGCTCTCTGAGTGCTGTCTAATTGTAGCTGTTATCCACGGTTAGATTATTGATAAAAACTGAAACCTCAACTTTCATGTCTTCCATCAGGACTGGGTGCCACCAGTGAAAAGGCTGAACAGAAAGAAGAGAGAGCAGAAAAGAAAGGAGAACCGGCCGTAAGTTAGGCCGTGGAACGTTTTCAATGAAGAAATCATTCAAATAAACAATGTATGAACATCTTGGTGTGAGTCATATTTGTGGTTTCAACAATTTCAACATGCATTTTCTTCTCCTGTCAGCGTGATGATCGGGGGTGTGAAGGTGCGAGCTCTGTACAACTATGTGGGAGAGGAGGGTGATGAGCTGTCCTTTAAAGCAGGTGACACATTTTCATTGTTACAGAAGATAACAATAGGTTTTTATACACAATATATAACGACTTTCTGAAAGTAAACTTTTACGTTTGCACTGACTGTCTTTTATTCTGAACTTTTAAAGCACTGAATCAAAAGTATTACTGACAAGACTTCTGTAACTTATGGAATTAAACAAGACAGATTTCCTTATGTCAATTCACATGAGCTAAATTTAGACCCAATTGGATGAGGAAGTGTGTTTTCCACAAAAAGCTCCCCCTAATGAGTATAATATGAACTATTATGGAGAAATAATATACAGTTTATACAAAATATATCTCCGTATGTTGATAAAACTGAGCCACTCTGGACATAATCAAACATATGGTCGGGAGGTAACGGTCCAAAAACTGTGTTTTTGCAAAAGAGCTCGCCTGGTGAGTGAAATCGGAACAATTACAGTAACACATGACATATACACCTTAGATCTCCTTGAGGTGGTCGATAAAAAGTACATTTGGACAAAATCGGACCAACGGTTAGAAGTTATGTTCAAAAAACTTTTTTCGTCAAATAAAAAAACTTATCCTAATGAGTGAAATATGAATTATTTGAGCAAAATATGATATATATAAATTAAGATCTCCTCGAGTTGATAAAGCTTGAAAATGGTCAATGACAGATTTGAGTTATCTCGTTAACTCGAAGGATCTACAATTCATACTGTCATGATGATTTCATAGTATTCCCAACTCTTCATTTTAAATGCATATGCTTTACACTTATCAGCTATAAAATAAGATCCAATGACAGATGAATACCTGTCAGTCAAAGGTTTTCGTAAAGATTACCGTAATCCCCTGAGGATGAACCGTCATGAATGGGAGTGAGGTTCCTGGTTTCCAGTGTTGAACCCTAGGGAACACCCACTTAATCTTTTAGCACAGCCATGAATAACACATGTGATTGTGAAAAGTGTTAAATAATGGGTTGCAGACATTTATGCTGCCAATAGGATAAAATAGACTGATTTGCCATAACTTTATAACCACTGATGGGTGAAGTCATAATAACATTGACTATCATGGCGCCTGTCAATGGGTGCGACATATTAGGCAGAAAGAAATTTAAATTACTGGAGCAAAAATGGATGAAAAGGTTAAAGGCCGTTTCTGATAGACAGGTGTCAGAACGCACGGTGCATGGCAGAGGGGGACTACACAATATTAGGCTGGTGGTTTTAATGTTATGGCTAATTGGTGTATATCAGGCATTCACTTAAGGTAAGCACCATCTGGCCTCAGCAGGAACATCTAACCCTTTTTTCTTTTTTGGTGCGGAGCCGCACTCCAGTTTTCATTGGCTCTTAAAAGTGTTATTGCTCATAATTTTATCCCTCATTCTCAGGTGAAGAGTTCCTGAAGGTGGAGGAGGAAGACGACCAAGGTTGGTGTCGAGGAGTCCTAAACGGAGGAAAGGAGGGATTTTACCCAGCAAATTATGTTGAAGCTGTTGTTGAAGTTTCTGAGTCGGAGCCCGTTGTCTAACTTGCTGTGTCCTAAACTGATTCCTCTCAAAGCGTTTGTTTTCTTACCACAATTTATGTTATTGTGTGGATGTTTTAGTCCGTGTCTAATATAATCTGTTCCAGCAATTTTTTCAAACCTGAAATTTGTTAAAAGGCCTTAATATTTCTAATCGAACACGAGTACTTTGTTTGATATTCGAGTGCCTCTACATTATGAGTAAACTTACCAGGGACACCACAATGCTGTATTCAGAGGTAGCTGTATGCGTATGAATGTTTAAATGAATGTTGGCACGTCGAAATGAAGCTAAAAGGATGTGAAGAGGAGGGGATATTCATGTACTGTAAAAATGTCTGAGTCCTTGGGTTATTTTGTAATGAAAGATAGCTGATAATGGTTCATGAGGTTTGCCCAGGCACAAGTCTACCATATTAACAAGACTAATGTTTAGGTGATAAGTATTATGTGGAAGCATTTGATTTAATTGAGGGGATGGATTTTCAAAATAAAAGTCATTGTTTTGCCTGAAATCTGTTGTATTAATATTATTTTTCGTTATACCAGTTGTTTTGGTCTGTGGTGGGAAATGTTGGTCAGTTGGCTGGTGCATCACTTTATCTCAGACTGAAAAAGACTAAACTGAATGGTCCGATATGTTGCCAGGATGTTTTGAATTGATTATTTCACATTCCCAAAGGATGAATTCTACCTGCTTTGGTGATCCCCTGACTTTTCCTATGGGCCTAGCATTCATTATCATGTTATCTACAAGTGTTATCTATCTAGTGGATGCATTGCCAAAGGACTTCTTAAAGATTTCCGTGGTCCCTGAGGATGAACCACATTGAATGATTGATCACTTTGATGAACCCGAGGGATCACTTGACAACCATGAGTAATATATTTGTAGTTTTCATTGATAACGGTCAAACAATGGGTCACTGTAATTACTCTGGTTCATGTTCCCAACTAGATGAATGACAATGTACAGCCTTATCATCATAACGACCGACGAAGATTATATTAATTATTTTGCTTTTTGTGATAAGTATGGACGAGAAACTTTATTAACCACAAAAAGCTCCCCTTAATGTGTAAAATATGAAAGATTATGGTGAAATATACATATAAGATGGAGCTCCTTACGTATGTTCAGATGAACTCATTTGCACATAATCGGACCAAAGGTTGAGAAATGATGGCCTGAAAACTTTTGGAGATAACGCTCCCCCTAGTGGTCAAAATATAGAACTGACCATTCCCCAAATTAATCCAGTTCTTCCTCGCACTAAGGTCTATGGCGGAATTTTAAAACGGTCCATGCAATGGTTTTTGAGTTATCTCGTTAGGGGATCTGTTGCGGACGATGACGATTCCATAATATACACCACTTGTCGGGGATATAATAAGAGTTCAAACATAAATATGTGGATTTGAGGATTTGCAGTATCCGTCTCACACGCATGAATGAAGCTGCTCAGTAATCTGTTCATTCAGTACATGAATCGTCTTGACCTTTGACACACATCCCCCACACACGCACACCCCCGCCGCCCTGTTTCTTTGTTTCCATTCCAGAAATGTTCAACTATGGTTAAGCAATATGCTCTAAAAGCTTCTACACAATAGTGTGTTTCACACACCAGGCTTTGCTATCTTAGGAAATTCTCGAGAAAAGAAACCTGTTGTACTAGATGTCTGTGACACACGGATAGTGAGGGAAATAATACCACAAGGGAACTGAAACACTTTTGGATCCAGAGCGGTTGCTGAGCGTGTCTACTGTATGTTCTCTGCGTGAGTAAGTACATCCTAGATATTCCTATTTTTAGAGGATTTACTCATTTACAATTCCATTTCTTTATATGAATCGTGGATTCAACGGGGTGCTTCATAAATCGATGTGTTAGGGGCATTATGATAATGTCTTCTCTCTCAGAAGCAGGTCCACTCACAATGGAATTTGCCTGCAAGTTTGTTTATGTGCCGCCATTGGCGAGTCGGAAGGATGGCCAACGACCCAATGCCATTTTGGCTAAGCGTTCAGGTTGGATTTCTTTCGAATACTCTCATGCACCGCATCACATAAAAATATTTAGATATGGATAGCAATGATATTGGTGTTAACAATCTGCTGATTGACAGACACCTGCAGGCAAACATGAACCTCGTTGGTCGAGGTAGAAAAAAACCACGACACCCTTTGTCTTTGTTTTCCTGTTAACTGATTTACTTCTCTAACGTACAGACACATATTTTCTATTCTCCTTTACTGGAGATCGACACCTGAAACATTCAGGGAATCTAAATGACCCAAAAATAAATTCCTTTTTTTTTCGATTCACCAAAAATAGAATTAAAGAGGCGTAAATGGGCAAAGATTGATGTTATGGAGTTGTGCAAAATACCCTGCAGGTGGATTTTTGTTTTTCATTCATCAGAGACTTTTAGGGCAACTGGTTGTTCAAGTATCTTAACGTATTATGTAATCCCAGATAAACACGATCTTTCCAGTTTGTCTTCACGGTGAGAGTCTTTGTTGTTTACCGGCTGTTTTTTTTTGCAATAAATACACATTCATATATATTTCTCTCTTTATCATTCTTTGCAGCTCTGCTCCCTCCTGTGAAACGGATCCGGCCTCTCTCTCCTCCTCCTCCTCCTCCTCCTCCTCCTTCGACAAACTCTGCAGAAGTCAATTCACAGAAAAACCTTTCAATGCCTGCAAAGATTTGGGAAAAGTTGGAAAACAGCAGGGAGGTGACGAAGTTGGCGGTACCCAACTCAGTCGTTTACGAAAATGTATCATTTCACATACAATCAGGGGATGCGTGTCCCATTAGGAAATCTCCTCCGCAAGACGCACATCCGCGAAAAGCAGGTAGGGAATTGCTTTTGCTATTGCAGTAAATTGGGAATAGAATAGTAATATCGGAAAACCTTTTTAATCCGAAAAAATTAGGTCTCATTTGTTCCATCACAAATACTATGCCTGGTTTCGGTTCCTTGCACCAAAATGTTTGGCCTGAAGTCCCATTTCAATCAGAAGAGACAGAATGAAGAAAAGAAGAAAGTTCATTACAACAGATGATGTGTATTAATAAGTCTATTGGAAAGTCTTTGGCGCTCCGACTCTTTGGGGAGATTGCGATCGCAGGGGTTCTGCCCTGAGCAGCAGCCTCACATATGTCCTTTTTACAGTCTGGATACTGGTGGTGGCGGCTGATGAATCTGGAGCGACTGATCAATGATGAGACTGATTGATCTAAGAGTACTAGGCGGTAGAGATGGAGTAGATGGAAGAGTGGAGGGCATGTGTATCAGCAGCATGGGAGAACTAGATGAATGGAGAGGGAGACATATTTTTAGGACAGCGACTGATGGCCATAGGCTAAGCATACAGGTGTTACAGTGATTGGAGGGATTTGGCTGCAGCTGATATCAGTTGATGGCCCAGACTGTGAAGCTGGTAGTTGAGACTGAGCATGTGTGAAAGGAAAGGATGATAAAGTGAAATGAGCAAAGTCGCCTGAGTGTGCAAGAGGATAGTCTTATTGATTGGGCTGTGAGCAGATCTCTCTTAGAGGTGCGTTTCTACTCTCAGATGCAAATTATTTCAATATTTGAACATATGATACCAAAGGTATAGTTAGAAATGTCCCATGTTAACCCCTGATGTTGATCCATTAGGTTTGAGATCCGTAAGGACACACGAGATTGGTCCGTCTGTCCGTTCATCCACCCTAACTAACTAGCTTAATATATGTCATCTGGTTTATACTGAAAGAGGGTTAGGGTACTAGTCCCACCAAACATATGCTGTATTTATCTTTGATTACCGATGGACGTGTTGTTGATGGTGGTCCTCGGCTTTTATATGATATATCTGAATCTTAGCTAGCTAGCTATGTCATTAACTACTTAATTGATCCGCGTCCAGGTGAATGATTTCTAAACCACTGCTCCTCTCTGCCTTAACCAGCTCTTCTTCCACCAACCATGAAACCTGCAGCAAACCTGCCTCCACACTCGCCCAACACCACCCGTCAGACGTACATATATGACCTCCCCAAAGATGAGCCGGACTTAAACTTGGAGCCCTTGGACCCGGACTATTCATACATTACACCAGAAGGCACGGGGGTCCATCAAAAACTGGCAGCTCCTCATTGCAGTGGATCTGGTAAGATAACACGTGAGCAGATGGTTCTTTATTTTGCTGCAACACACATTTGTACAAAAGGTTTGGAGCCATCGAGAGCTCACGGAAAGCTTATTCTCCGTTCTGTTTTCAGCTCCAGCCCTTCCTGCAAGACCACCATTCATGAGTTTAATACCAGAATACTTGACGCTGTTACCCTCAACCAAAGCATCTCCTTCATCATCTAGAAAATCCCTTTCAGACCTAGCAAATGTCTCACAGCCTAACAATAAAGGTAATAATAACGTTTCTCTAAATGTTTTAAAGCATCAAAAACTAACTGCTCTTGTTCTGTCCGACCCAGGATCAGCAGATAATGGACCTCTGCCAGGGAATCCTAATGTGGTCCTGGTCAGTTTAGGAAAAATTCTCACAGAGGACGGAGGTAAACAAACAGTTTTTATCACCATAAAATGTTTGTTGTTGTCCATCTAGTTTCATCTTCACTCTTATGTGATGCTCGTGTTTTCATGTTTCCAGTGGAGACCATAGCAGGAGAACCCAGCTCCTGCTCCTGTTGTGGTTCTGTGCTGGACTTCATCTATGTCAACGTAGTAATTACACATATACTGTATTCAATTTGATCTTTGTTCTAAAACAGAATGTTGATTTCTCAATGAATGAATGAATGAATGTGAATCTCCTTCTATGACTGGAAAGACTACTTGTTATTGCTGCTGACGTGACGAACCAATGAATAGGAGGTTGGTTTTGTCTGAGGTTGCTCTCACGTAGTGGTCTCTCCTGCTGTTCCACAGGTCGATGAGTGTTACTTCTGTAAATCCTCGGCGTTGACCAGCACTCGCAGTTTAGAACCGGTTGGTGACAGAGATGCCCTGTTTTCACTGCATCCTGATGAGGAGCCCCTGTGTTCTTCTGACACCCTGCTCTTCTTCTGCATCGACATCTCAGGCTCCATGAGCATCACCTCCCAGGTGAACAGCACACTCTGTAAACACAAGTTAATCAATTACAATGACTAGTGAAAGCTTGCCAGTAACTTTTTGTCAAGCTCATTATTATATCCCCAAAAAGTCAGGAACGTCATGGAATCATCATCGCCGCTGCCGCGTACGCAGCAGATACTTTGAGTTAACGTGATAACTCAAAAACTATTCCATGGTTCATCAATCCAGTTCTTCTGTGAGGAAGAACTGGGTTGATTTTGGGAAAGATCCGTTGCATATCTTGGCCACTAGGGGCAGCTTTATCTCCCAAAGTTTTTGGACCATAATTTCTCAACCTTTGGTCCAATTCAGTCCAAATTTGGAGCATTAGAATAGACAAAAGGAGATCTATCGGATATATATGTGTGGTACTTTACTCAAACATTTCATATATCACACACTATTACGACAAACTCTGTTTTTTCAATTTGCTTTTCTTCCTAATGGTTGGTCTGATTTTGTCCAAATTTACCTCATGAATCGCCTCAAGAAGATCTAACTTGTATTTTATTATATGTTTACTGTAATTGTTCGTTTTTTAACTCACGAGTCAAAAAAACATATTTTTTTATCCATTTTTTTATAGTAACATCCCAACCTTAAGTCTAATTGTGTCTAAATTTAGCTCTAATGAATTGACAGAAGGAAATCTGTCTTGTTTTATAACTGAGATCAGAAAATATACCTAACTGTATTTATCATTCATTATTGAGTCACTGTGGGACCTGATCTTAAGGCAGACCGCTGACTTCATAGAAGTATTAGTTTGAGTCAATATGGTCTGTTTGAGATTATTTGGGTTCAATTAGGGGGATTGTTTGTACAACGCAGGAGATTGGGGTCTTTCAAGGATATTCCCTTGCTGTCAAGGACAACAGCATAGGCCTAGTTTTTGTATAAAATAGACTTAATTTAAAATCTGTGACTGGTATATACAACTATGCATTAGTTTTTAGAACTTAAACATGAATGCTGAATTTACTTCATTGAAATGAGCTGTAAAAAATAAAAATAAAAAAGTGTTTAGAATGAATTACATTATGAGGATTGATTTCAATCAGATGTGTCTAAACTATTGTATTTTGATATTAAAGTGTATTTGCTGTCCTGATTGCTATCAGATAATTTTTTATAATATTATTTGATTTAATTGAACTTTAACCAGAAGGTAGATGCATGGCTGACTCTACGTAATTAAGATCTGATATTCTGAGACTTTAGAGTTTCTGGCAGCAAAGAAATTGTGGCATCTGTCTGACTGCCTTACTTATTTTGAGTTCCTGTAATTTATTCAGGTTAACAGTACGTAATAAACACAGATTTATTTACTGTTTGTGATGAACGACATTCACATATCCAAGTTGTGGTGTTACAAATGTCTTTTATTTCTTCAAGGTCTCAGAGGGAGGAAAAGTTTTCCAGAAATCCCGTCTTCAAGTGAGTTTTTTGTTTTATCTAATCATTTTTTTTTATTTTTTATCATAGTGTACTTTTAGCGTAACTTAACTCTCTACGAATTATAAGTCCAGTTAGAGTTAAAACTTAAGTGCAAAATCCCACACAGTAATAACACAGTGTTTTAAGTTGACTTGCTGAATAAGATGACAAAATTACACTTTGTGTACTAAGAGTAACGTCTGTCCAAAATTTAAAAAAAAGGGGTGGTTAAAATGACTGTATTTGGACCAGTTTGTCCAGGAAGCCGTTTTACAGTGTGTTGAAAGGCTAAGTATCCAACAACCTGACATACGAGTGGGAATCATCAACTTCAACTACAAGGTATAAACACACCTCCAAATCTGTCCAGTGTGCACATTATACAAGTTTTCCTCTACTGTCCTCAGTTGTCTCTTATTTGTTTCTGCTTTAAAAATATCTGAGTTTGACTCATATATGAATTCTGAAATGATGCTAGAGCTTAATGGAAGCTCTCTGCTTTTCTTTTCTTCATCTGTTTGTTTTTGTGTTGCCAGGTGATAATGTACGGGTTTGACAAATTGATTTCATATTGCCTGAGCGGAGCTGCGTTGAATGACAGCGACTATCTGAAAGAGGCTGCAGCCAAAGTTCCCATTCCACCTCCACTCTCAGAGACCAAGGACTATTTAAAGCAATATATTATGGGGTCAGAGAAAATGCAGAGATTTGCTTTATATGACACTATTTCTTTTGTCTTTTATCACATATTTAAAACATTCCCTCTCCAAAATGGTGATAGATTATCTGAAAATGGGACCACAGCTCTCGGCCCGGCCGCTGTGCTGGCGATCGCTGCAGCTTCCAGATGTCCGGGGTCAAAGGTTAGTTTGCTCTTACGCTCTAAGAGACAGCATCAGAGAATTTGTGTGTTTTAAAAGCATGTACACACGTGTGACAGGTAGAAAATGGTCGTTTCATTGAACTGTGTATTTGCATAGATTCAGAAACGCTTGTAAACATAAAACACATGTTGAATGTGTTTATGGCAGCAGAGCAGATTATAAACATAACTCACACAGAGATGCATAGTTGAGGAAGTGTAATCTAAAAAAAATCACCAGCAGCTGCAGCTCCTTCTCTGTTGAAAGGATAAACATTTCACATCCGGCATCTATATGTATTGGAACATAAAATTCACTTTTGTCATACATTTTCTTTGGTTGTTTTTGTTCTGTTGGGTTTTTTGGCGGCGGTTCATCCAACTATTTTCAGGGTTTTCAATCAGTTTGGACTTAAAACGCACACCGTGGTCCTGAATGCTCAAATTGATTAAGTAAAATCAATAATTTAAAAGTTCAATATTTGTTTAGACTATCGACTAACTTAAAGCTGCTGATTGCTCGGAACTTTTTGCTTTTTATCAAAAATGAATCGAACTTTTAATTTCCGGTAATTTAAAGTTGTTTTGCATATTATGTAACATTTGCTTAACATGGTCAATTCAAAGATAATTAACATTCTACAATTTTGAGAACTTAAAGCTGGAAGCTCAAAAGGATTGGAATGAGTTGTGAATGTTGAAAATGTGTTTTAGAGTTAATTCCAATTTAAAAATGTTGAGTGCCAGTAATTTCTGCTTTTTTTGTGTGTTTCATTATAAAACACATACAATTTGATTAATGCAAACTTTTTGCATATTATGTAACCTCTGCTTAAAACGTTACAATCACATGTACTTATTTCTTTTCACATGTGCAATCTCTGATGTTCTATTTTGACAAAATAAATAGTGTCACCTGGTGACTACAGTGGCAGATCTAATCTACCTCTTGCACCTTGTTATCCAGGGTCCCCTCCTCTCCACACTGTCAAATGTAATAAGCTATCTTTAATAAAAAAAAACATCAAACAAGTAAATAAAAACCGATTGCCTCAATGTAATTAGTTAAATTGAAGTTGCTAAAACTGAAAACACCATTATCAGTTTTAAAAACTTGAATTGAACTACCTTACCTCCCACTGTCTAAAAAGAGGAATATTGGTTACTCTGAAACGCTTGCTGGTCTGAATGTTAGCTTGAACGTTAGCGTGAATGTTTGTTTGTCTCTATATGTCCGCCTCCAAAAACAATCAGATGTCACTTGTGAATTTTTGGATGGATGGGAGTAAAAAAAAGCATTACAATCCTGATCTGCTATCCCTGCTGATCTCGAAGGTGATTATCTGTACAGATGGGAAGGCTAACACAGATTTGGGAAATTTGGAGATAGAGGATAATGATGCTCGCACCCTCCTCTCATCGACTATCTTCTACCAGGACCTCGGGGAATATGCTGCCAATCAGGGGTAGGTCCACTTCCCTTCATAGATCATTAAATGCTGTACTATCAATACATTTACAGCAAAACACGTACAACATATAACATAATACTAACATATATTAACACATAATATATTAATGATATTCATGATGAAATGTTCTCCTTCCATCAGTGTGACAGTGTCTGTACTGTCCATTGAGGGGACAGACTGCAGGTTGGATGAGTTGGGAACACTCGCGGATCGCACCGGAGGGAAAGTAAGAAGCCATTTGGAGTTGTGTTGTTGTGTCGTGGAACTTGCGGAAGTTGAATCTTGTTGTTCTGTGTGTGTTTCTTCTCCTTGTAGGTGCTGATAGCAAGTCCCAAAATGTTGCACCCAGAGTTTGAACAGATTATTGATAACAGAACCATAGCCACACACTGCAGTGTGATGTTACTGCTGCCTCAATCACTGTAAGATCCGAACCAATATCTCCAAAGTCCCCCTCAGACTTTCTGGTTGGCACCTGAATGCACCTTCAGTGACTGATGTTCTCCTCTGGTTTAGGCAAATGATGGGAGAGAAGGAGTTAAAACACAAAGTGATCAGAAAGGTGGGCAACGTGAACCCAGATACAGAGATCACCTTCCAGTTTGGAGCGGTTGAAACGGATTCAGAAGGTTAGTACAAACTTATATACCAACATTGAAATACTGACAAACAACCAGGTGTCAGCTTCAACTTGCTTTTTTTGTCCATGCTTCAGAATGGCTAACACTCAGAACCATTCATATCCATCATTTCATCCCTGAAAAGAGAAGATAGTATGGAATGGTCATGCACTTCATAGTCAAACCAACGAACAAGTCAACACTGGCTCTCAGAAAGTGGCGTGTATTCTGAGTGCTGTTCATAGGATTGGTCAGAGGCGGGTCATCTGAGCCAGTACGACTCCTTGGATCAGACATAGTTCTACTAAACTCATTCAACCACTTCATCACCGTCTGCAGAAACTTTTTCAGCAACTTTTTATCTCTTTGCTCCCCATGTGTATCAACCAGCTTTGGGTACACATGACCCTGTTGGCCTTTCTTGGACCACTTTGGTGGGTAGTAACCACCGTAGACCAGGAACACACAACAAGACCTGCAATTTTTGGAGATGGTCTGACCCAGTCTTCCAGCCAATACATTTTGGCCCTTGTCAAAGTCCCTCTGATCCTTATGCCTTCCCATTTTCCATTTTCCTGTTTCCTGTTTACAACCTCAAGGACAAAATGTTAACCTGCTTCCTAATACATCCCTCCCACTGATAGGTGCCATTGAAATGAATTATCAATGTTTTTCTGACTTAAACCGACAGTGGTAATAATGTCATGGCTTTCTGGATTTTAGCAGCACATCTCATCTATAACCCAACTCAGGCTGTGAAACTATCTTTTTTATGGTCAGAAAGCGTCTAGATTCTTCCTCTGAGCTTCAAATACAAAGCTGTAGACTTTCTTGTCTTTGTTTCAGTGCAAGTTTCTGGTAGCCACGTTTCCATCCAGCTGCAGGTCAGGTACAAGCAGAGGAACGGGCAGACGATGCTCAGAGTGATCACTACAGACCAAGAAATCACTAATGACAGGTGAAAAACCTTAATTCCATAATCCTAGTGTGTTGATCTTGCCTCATGCACAGAGCTAGTGTGTGGTCGCTCAAAAAAGTCATTCATTATCTGGTTACATCTTGAATAAATGAGACATTCTCACCCTGAGGACAACAATTTATTAGATGTATTACTTCATAGCAATTTCAGTAACCCTTTACGCAAAGCTGTTGTGAAAAACCCAAGGAGACTGGCTGCTGCTGAGATAGCAGAGTGTTTGCATGATGCACAAGTGATAACACCATCTAGTTTGCATTTCTATTCCATTCCAACATTCAGACAGTTAAAAGAAGCTCTCAACACTATCTACCTCTTTAATACACTGCACAAATGTCCGTGTAATTCATCGTCAATGGTCCCATTCTTTGTTTTGAAATGCTGATAGTATGCTGAATGTTGAGAAGCACTCCGGTGATGAAAGTTTGACCCTCTTTTCCAGCTCAGCGGCCCTGTCCTCTTTATCCCTGGCCATCATACAGCTCAACTCATCACAGGCCAGCGCCGCTCTGGCTGTCAGGGGCCGCTTTTTGGATGCCAGGAGGGAAAGTGAGCTGCAGAGGAAGCTGATGGAGAGAGCAATGTGAGTTACAGGAGGGACTAAGGAAACTCTGACCGATGTTAGTGTGGGGGAAACATGTAGTGTGAGAGCTCCTCGATGTGGAGGACCACATAGCAGATGGATAAAGTTCTATAAAGGAAATTTCCTTTGATTAATTCCAGAAATTAGGAAACCAATGGCAAATATTTAGTCTAACATAACATCATAATATGATGGAAGAAAAGCTCCAGCCTAACAACCAACTCATACATATACACATTAATAAACATGTCTAGTCATTGAAATATATTCAGTAGCAAATAAATCAATTCTTTAATAGCTCAACGGTGAGGAAGAGGTTAATACAGAGGAAGATTCTTAAGGTGTTCCCTTTCTTCATCCTCCTTCATTCCTTACATGTTTTTTGTTTTGGTTTTTGCCAGAGGAGCTCAGTTTGAAACAAAGTGTCTGCAATATTCAACAAAAATGACTGAGTGTTGGAATTTTTACTGAAACGTCTCCATCCAAATTAGAAAAACAAACTATCCCAACATGAATAAATTGTGTAATGAAATCCAAGACGGTGTTATTAAGTAAATGTAAAAAAAAGAAGAAGATGTGATAATGAGAATTGAACCCTTTAATGTCTTGCTCAACTGTTTGGTTAAGCTCATTTTGAGTCTGTATTTCTGACTGGTGTACACATATATGCTAAAGAGTAAGGGGCAAAGGGTGGAGCCCTGGGGGACACCTCAGACATGTGGTGTCCCCCATGGCTCCATGGGGATGAGGCATTACCTTTGGCTATTGGCTGTGGCTGTTGAGAAAGTCCCATTCAATAAGTAGGGTTTTTTTTTTTGGCATTTTAAAGTATGTGATGACTTACTCAACATTATTATGTACCTTTATTTGACAAAAAAAAAGTTTTCTACAAGAAAACTTTACCGAAAAATGTGTCCAATCTAATTAAAATTGCCTATTTTCTATGAAACTTCACAACGTGAATTTTTTTTAGAACTTTCATAAATTAGATTTCTTGTTTTTTACAGTTTAAAACCATGCTTGACCCAATGATTTGTCTTTATAGATTACAATTACATTGTCTAAGATATTAAATTAAGAAATGACACAAAGAAATAAAAGTTATACGTAGAAAAAAATGTTTTAATTTTCTTTTTTCTCGGTAAGGACGTTAAAGGGTTAATGTGCGTGTGAAATAAATAATACTAACTCTGTCCACCACAACAAATATTAACGTTAGATGAAGTGACTTGCATTAAGATAATCAGCTGATTTCTTTTTGCCTGTTATACTAATACTATTTTATCTAAAGCTGATTTATAATTACTCATATTCAGATATTCATAAGTAACCCCAAAGCTTGTTTTTCTCATTTTAAGATCCATTTAAGATTATTGCATGTGAGTTCAAGTTTGCCTTCTAGGGTTATTTCAGCCTGACAATTACAGTTTGTAGATAAAGGGAGCATGTGTGTGTTTGCAGAGGGCATAATCACGGAGAGAAGGACAAACAGACTTACAAAGAGTGGCAAAAAGCCATGGAGCCATTTGACAACAACGTACAAAACTTCACACGGGTGAGTTTTGGCTATATTTTTTTTATCAGTTTTAAAATTTCTCATTGCTTACGGTGATCCGGATTTGTGTTTTTTTTTTTTCCAGGGACAATCCGTCGTTTCAGGCTCACAGGTAATTCTATCAAATCCTCAGAACGTCATTCAGTTCCCATGAGAATGATTTGCTTGACTATTAAATCTGCCTGCCTTCCCCGCCCCACCAGCCACTAACAGACGCCGGTGCAGCACTTCTCTACTCCATGAAACACAGCAACAGGAAGACCATCTCACTGAAGAATATAATAAAGCCAAGAACTGAGTCTCTGCCTTAAATCTCGCTGGATGCAGCTCAAGTAATGAAGGTTTCTATGGCTGGGGGGGAATAAACAGAAATCACCTCCAAATTGTTCAAGATGTAAATAATTACGAAACACGTGGTCAACTCTACACCCTACAGAAACCCAATGTTCCGAGCGAGGCTTTAAATGATTCCTTTCAGCATTATATACAGAAAAGTACCGAGTCAGCAAACACTGTAGATGGGTTTACATTTAACACTGGCCCTCAGCTGGTGTGGTGCTTTTGTGCTGACCAACTCACACCAACAATAACCTAACTCAGAAGTACCATCACACAGCCAACAATGAGATCCTTTTGTGTCAGCAAAACACATCTCACCACAAACGTAAATCTACCACAGAAATGTAAATATAGCGTTTATATATATATGTTGAATGTGTGTTTTCATCTGTCACTTGGTGGCTTGTTGTGTAGGAGAAAATGTAAGAATGATTAGATGTACATTTTTTAAACTTCATCGGAATCACAGTAGTTATAGAATTCATATATTTTACTTGAGAATATTGTGAATGTCTATCAATATTTAAAAGTTGTAAAGCTGGTCAGGAATGGAGTACTTTCAAAATGAGACTGAATGAATCCAAAATCATGACTTGGCTGGAGGCATAAATAGACGGAAGCTCTCACGACACAAAAATGGAGCTCTGAGCAAACGAGTGTTGATTGTTGGTATGGCCCATTGTTTGGTGTCGGTTGGCTTCAAGCAGGGAGAACATACGCAAATTAGGCCTCATCCTGTAAGACAATAAGTGGAATGATGTCCAACAGGTTGAACTTTGCTTCTGTATATATGTAAATATATGACCTTTGGCTCTCCTCACCTGACTCCACCTGTGAGCTCCTCCTCTGGGCTCAGGGGGCCCACAAGGAATGCAAGACTTTCCTTGAGCAGGCCACAAGGGATGATCAGAATGAAGACGATGTTCCACCGCCATAAGTCTGCGGTGGTCTCTATTGAAACATGCTTAAGGGCAGATGTTGCCCCAGTTCTGCGTGAAATGAGCATCCAGTTGGATAAACAGCAACTTAGGCACAAAGAAAATCACTAGACAAGTGCACAGGAAGGGAAGTGGAACACCGTAGGACCGACAAGGTCTGATGTCTTTTACTACTGATGTTCCTCCAGACCTTCATCGGGAATAAAAGTGTAATTACTTATTTATTACAGATAATTCCCAGTATGAAACTGACAAAACTGTCAGACAACAGAATCTAATGAAGATTTTGGGTTACAGGAATTTTCATAACTTTCTCAGTAAAAGATTTTCCAACTTTAACTAGAATTATCTCAAGTTTACACAAAAGTCTTTAGGCAACATAGACCATCTGTCTTTAATGAGTAAATTTAACCATTTATCATGGAAACAAACATACACAAGTCTGTCTATATGAATGAAGTGATACTTAAGATAATTCACCAATAGATGGGCTCAAAACTTGTCTTCCCTTTACTTGGCTTCAACACTCAACATGTTCCCAGGTAGGAAATTCTTCACAGACGACAGGCTTGTTTTTGCACATAAAGAAATAAATGCATCATTAAATCATCATCATTTTTGATTTTTATATATGATTCCTTTTATTTTATTTATTGGAATGCAACTATCTTGTGATGATACTAACACACATCAAAACAGTCCCATTTGTATGTTCCACCAAAATGTAAGGAATTCAAACAATATGACTTGTAATAAAAAAAGACAAATCCGTTATAAAAGCATGTGTGTCTGAAATCTCATCATTTTACACGAGAATTGTAAAGTGACTGCATAAATGTTTGCAATATCATTTCATTAAGATATTAAAACAGAGAATGTAATAGTGGGTCATTTATAGTACAACATATATATATATATGTATATATATATATGATTGTATGCAATATTTTTCAAATATTATGAGACAAGGCCTTAACATGTACATAAACTATTTTCAAATTTTTCAAGGAAGTTTTTGAGAAATAACACTTTCATCAAAATCAGACCCAACTGAAAAGATTTAAGGCCAATGGTTAAATGTGGAATCAAAATTCCAAAAGAGTAAACATTTAGCTTAAAGTCCCTCTTCTTTGACTAGGTACTCTGGCAGAGTCTGAAAAGAAGTCACAGGTACCGTCACTGGGACGGTCAGGGAAATGGTGCTGGGTTCAACGGTGGAGGGGGGAACCTCACCGGGGGTCGGAGGTGAGGGAAGCGGATCAGTGTGAATAATGTTTATGTCACTGAGTTGCGTGGCTCCCAGGGGAACATCTGCATGAGTCCGTAAGTGCTTCCGAAGGTAAGCTGCAAACAGAAAAGCTTTGCCACAGTGGGGGCAGCTGTGAGGTTTACTGGTGGAGTGGATCTTCTGGTGTTTACGCAGTCCAGATTTGTTGAGGAAGCCTTTCCCGCAGCTGTTGCAAACGTGAGGCCTCAGCTTGGGATGCTGCTTCTCGTGCTCCTGCAAGTCTGCCAGCTGTGCAAACTCTGCCTGGCAGGTTTCACAGACATGTGAGCCCAATGGTAGGAGTTTGTTAACTGTCTGAGGAGTGGAGTCGATGGAGTGAAGACTTTCATGTGCCTGAACTTCATCCCAGCTTCCAAATGTAGCATCACAGTGAGTACAAGAGAACTGAGGTAGGGTTGTGTGGGCAGTGAAGCCAGAAGCAGGTCTGGCTTCTTTATCTTGTTGTTGTTGCTGCTGCTGCTGTTGCTGCTGTTGCTGCTGCTGCTGCTCTTCAGAGTGCTCTGCTAAGTGAGTTCTCTCATGTTTGCGCAGGCTTGAGGAAACTACAAACGATTTCAAACACTCCTCACACTTGAATGGCCTCTCTCCAGAGTGCACACGGCGGTGCTTGTTGAGGCTAGAACGTTCTGCAAATGACTTATCGCACTCAGTGCAGGAAAAGGGCCTGAGACCTGTGTGAACGAGCATGTGGCGCCGCAGATCCCAGGATGCCACGAAGGCCTTGTCGCAGCTCTGGCATTTGTAAGGCCGCTCTCCAGAGTGAACACGTTCATGGACAGCTAGATCCGCTGGCTGCCGGAACCTCTTGGAGCACTTATCGCACGGGTATGGCTTGAAACCCAGGTGGGCTCGCTGATGTCGACGGAAACTGGATGGGTCGGAAAACATTTTGCCACACTGTGGGCAGAGGAATGGCTTCTCACCAGAGTGAGTACGGAGATGAGACTGGTAAGAGGACAGCTGGGTGAAGCCTTTGCCACACTGCTCGCACTGATAGGGCTTATTCTGGGAGTGAATGCGCTGATGGCAGGCAAGAGAAGAGGAGCGGGAGAAGGCTTTTCCACAGTCTGAGCACAGGTACGGTTTTTCACCAGTGTGGGAGCGCTCATGGTTTTTCAGGTCCTTCAACTCTGTATACGTTTTACCACACTCGTCACAGGCATACGGTCGATGGCCCTGGTGGTTCCTTCTGTGTTTTCGGAACACAGAGGGGTCAGCAAAACTCTTACCACACTCAGCGCAGAAATATGGCTTTTCTCCTGTGTGGGAGCGCATGTGCACCTTGAGTTTAGACAGGGTGGGGTAGCTCTTAGAGCACTGACGACACGAGTAGGGACGCTCTCCACTGTGCTGTGTCATATGGATCCTCAGGCATATTGCTTGCATAAAGGCCTTCCCACACTCTGTGCATACGAAAGGTTTCTCCCCTGTGTGAGAGCGGCTATGGTTGCGCAGCTCTGTAGGTGTCTTGTAAGCCTTGTGGCAGTCAGGGCACTGAAATGGTCGCTGGGCCGAGTGAGTGCGCTCGTGCTTTGAGAGTTGAGCCTTGCTGGAGAATGTTTTAGCACACTGAGGACACGGGTGTTGCTGCTGATGGTCTTTTGTGTGTGCTGAAAGCTTATGGCTCTGCAGATCGGACAGACTCCGGAAAGCCTCAGTGCATGCGGAACATTTGAAGGACGGCTTGGCTTTAGGTGGCCTGCCTCTACCACGTTTTTTTGAAGTCTGATCACTTATCAACTCCTCCTCTTGTTGGTTTTGTTCATCTTTTGCAGCAGGTGTGTGTTCTTCTGCAAGAGGTGGGCTCCCAGGCTGAGGAGAAGCCATCTTTATGTCTGCAAAGAGATTAAAGCCAGGAGCCATTGTTATTATCATGTAAATACACAATTACCAAAATATTCATTTGAGGGTGGGACATTATTCACATATATCAGGCAAATCAGTGTGCTGATATGAATTAGGAGTGGAAATCGTCAGACAGTGGACATGACAAAATATGCATGGCATAAACAGAAATATGTGGGAGTAAATTAAAATCAAAATGGCTGGCATTAGGACCTTAGGGACAATAAGCTAACCGCTCTGAGACCAGAGGAAGTTGGCAATCTAATGACACAGATCGCTGTGAGCGAATGAGTGACATGTAGCCGACCGGAGACAAGGATCAGAGATCACGGATCAGTGTGATGCGGTTAACAACCGGATAGCGTATGTACGTTTTCCTCCCTGCTAGCTTCTCGGCTAAACATTTGACTAACTCAAAATGGCTGGCTTTAGGACCGCCGGCTGCTCCGATTCACTCCACAGTGGTGTCATCGTCACCATAGCTGTGATATATTTAGCAAACATTGTTTAGTTTTTTTTCCTGCCTAAGCATTAGAGAAGCCAGACTTTCTTACCGTATTATGGACTGCAATACCTTGAAGAATGTCTAGGTCACGGTCGCATTGACTATGGTGAGTCAATGAGGGTTGTTGACTGGTCGCAGAACGGGGCGGCTCTAGGACCATGATGACGACAGCTCTCGGCATGCCAGGTCTTCGAAAAGCGTTCGATCATAAAAAATACCGAAGTTAGATAAATGTTATATATTCTAGACATAACCAATTAAATCAACGTGTTTCTAATAAGATTGCGTTTTATAATGATTAAATACTTTCCCAGCAAAAGCGAATATTTAATTTGCACAGCCCATATTGTCCATGGCAGAGAGCCACACGTTGCCAAACTAGCTAGCACTCTAAACCAGCAAATATGCGTAAATAGTTTCATCAAGAACCACCAGAAAAATAGCATACGGAGCTGTAAAACATTGTTTTTATTTTTGTTTGATAGTTTGTGATTACTTTGATGCCGTGATTAGTTTTGAATTCTGCTCACTTATGGTTGATACCAAGAGGGGGGGAAGTATTTCGCTGTTGCACATTTCCTGTTTCCTAGCAACAAGAGCAATGTGGAACCAGGGATGGAAGGAAGAAAAAGGAAATTTAAAAAAAAAAAATGGGGGTTGTCCTTTATGTATAAACAACGGTTTTCATAATAATGAATGGAAATACATCTCCGGAGCTTTGGCTTGAAGCAGTAACGCCACAGGTATTTATTCGATGCCTTTGTGACTTCGTGGTTCCGCGTTGAAAATGACGTCTAGCCTCTTTGGTGCAATGTTTGTTTAGCTAGCAATGATGCTAACGTTAGCTCTTGTTGCAAATTTAACGTAAATCAATCTACATGCTGTCCATTTTAACTTGATATGGACGTTTGCACAACTGCTTTCTTTGTATGTATAAGATGTAGTAATACACGGGTATATTAAGTGGCATTAAACCTGCAGAGAAGCGTTGGTCTCCCGGTTTATTGACATAGCTAAATCTGCTAGCTTGCTGCTATAGATTCCCACGAAATATATCAGACTGGGTACTGTTTCCGGCTAACTATTGCATTTGTTAAGTCTGCACGTTGCACGACGAATATTTCCCGCTGCTAGGGAACTAATTAAAACTTATCCTTGTATTTTGCTGACTGGAATAATCGCAGTCATCACGTGATTACATGCAAGACTGAAATGTCCATTGTTGTTACAGAACATAAGTGGATGTCTCGTACAAGTGACGTTTTTTACTGTAGTGTACAGGGATTATCTTTATTAAGGAGAGATTTATGTCTGCAGGAAAAAATAGTCACAGATATGTTCCTTTTGATAATATTTACATGCCTCATTACATAAAAGCTGGATACTCTTGTATTCACTGTAGACTCTCAATCATCATTATTGAGGGTTTAATCTGGAGCAACTGAACTTTATTGAAGTTTCACCCATCATTTAAGTATCGGCTTCGGTTAAGAACTTCCTCACAAACTGAGGAAGCCTCTTGGAGGACAGGTGAAATGTTATCAACTTAATAAAGCGGTCCAGTTGCTTCACTTTCAACCCTCAAGGATAGTTGTTTAAAATGTTAATTTAACTAATCGGTTTCTAACTTGCATCTCTTCTGTCCTCAACAGATACATTTTCCTGCTTTTCTGTAACTCAAGTCAATCTCCTAATTTTTTGGACCTGGTTTTCAATGTCCTCTACCAGCCTGGACACCCTTTGGGCTTTATCAAGGAGAACAATATTCTTTTTACGTGGACAGTAAAAAAAGAAAAAATCTGATGTATTTTCCTCCATACATTTTGTGTCTGCTGCTCTTAATTCATTCTTTATCTTGTTATGGCTTTTCAAGACACTGGCAGGACGACAAGATTTTCCTGCAAACAATGTGGCACATTATGCCCGAATATGACCAGTCTGCTCGAACACATGGACGCACACCTTGAACAAGAGGAAGATCGCAAATATAAATGTGATGAATGTGGACGTGGATATAGGCATGCGGGAAGCCTAGCTAACCACAGAAAGACTCATGAAGTTGGTTCTTTTCAATGTAACGTATGTGGTAAAGAAAACTCTAATGCATTGGCCCTCAAGAGTCATCTCCGGAGCCACAACTCACAGAAAAAGTACTCTTGTGCAGAATGTGGCAAAGGTTTTCGTCTGGCAACACAGTTGTCTACACACGAGAGGGTTCATCTAACAAGGCGTGTAAAGGAGCAGACATATAGAAAAGTAGACACAAATTTTCCCTTGCATGAAACTGAAGATGATATCAACCATCAACTCAGTGATGAGTCAGCCACTGTTGGTATTTCCACGGAAAATAGCCCAGCTGATGCTTATAATCCTCAAGCTGAGACCTCTGATGAGGCAGGAGATCGACCTTTCAGATGTGATTTATGTGACAAATCGTACATACACCATCGAAGCCTGGCCAATCATAAAAAGACTCACCAGTTGGGAATGTTTCAGTGCACAGTGTGTTTTAAATTATTCAATAACATGGCTGCCCTTTACAGCCACCAGAGAACTCACAAGGCAAAGAGTGTGACGGAGCCCAGTTCAATGGATGGGTCACACAAGTGCACAACACTGGACCAGTTCTCACCTCAGAGCCAGGATGCTCAAGTAAACTTTTGCCACTTATGTCAGGTTCTATTCCCCAATGAAGAGGATTTCCAGGACCATCTACAAATGCATAACTCTTCATCTCTATCATTTGGACCTCAAGATACCTCTTCAGAAAACCACAGCATATCATATGACAACAGTATTGCCTCTCCAGACACAAATTTTTATGCCCCCCCCATAAATAATGTTCCAACAGTATCATCAGTAGGTAATTATGGAGGCTTTGATCAGCCACAGGAACAGATTAAATGCAACAGTCAAGTGTTCTCAGATTGCTCCAATAATCAAACACTGTGCATTAGCACTCAGGGAGAACCCCCAATCATGGACACAAGTATTGTCAGTCCTGCCCAAACACAAAACACTAAAAATGCAGGTGAAATGGATGCAACTTTAACCGAAGACTCTGATGAGCGTCCCTTCAAGTGTCAAATCTGCAGTAAAAGCTACCGGCACTCTGGTAGTCTTATCAACCATAAACGGTCGCACCAGGTTGGGATTTACCAGTGTTCCGTCTGTAGAAAGAGTTACCCTCACTTGGCCGCCCTGAAAAGTCATCTTCGTCTCCACAAAGGTCAGTCCTCATCTTTTAGCCTCCTCACTGAGGGAGACTGGCTCTCCTCAGAGCCCCTGACCCTGGAAAACCAACAGGGTGGCTTCTCCTCTCAAAATGAGGAGGATGATGGTGCTCATTCTGTTTCTAGTATGGATCATGAGAACAAAGCGGACCACAGCAATGGGACATTGTACCATGAGCAGTTTAATCAGGACTTTTCCCAGGATGTGGCTGTCAGTCTACCTCAAAATGAACACCACATACAGAGGCACATGTGTGCAGACTGTGGTGAGACATTTGCAGATATTGCAGGGATCAAGTCTCACTGTTGTCCCATGTTACAGCAGCAGCATGACTCTGGTAGCAGTGATTATGACAGGAATGTAAATTTCCAAGGTAGTAATGGTCACCATGCCAATGAAAATCCAGGGTTTGATGTTAAGTTAAATGGTCTGAATGATAATCACGACCAAAGTTTCTTTGAACATAATTTCCATGACAATATTGGCATACAACTGTATGGTGGCAGAGAAAGTGATGGTGCTGAAGAAGAAGAAGAGGAGGAGGATGATGATGTTGATCTTTATCAGTGCTCTATATGTGGAAACAGCTACACCAGCATGAGGGCTCTCAGGAGCCACCTCAGAGGTCACACACAGTCCCATAGCACTCCTGCAAGCTCAGGGTCTTCTTCTATGTCCTCCAATGAAGAGGTGAAAGATGATGAGCCTGGTGAGATGATGATCTGTAGCACATGTGGAGAAAGTTTTGCCAATAGGCAGGACTTGATAAGTCATCAGCTTCTACACAACAAGGACCAGGAAGATAAAAGTCATTTACAAATAGAAAACTGTGATGTGTCTGGAGGCAAAGAAGAAACGCAGAATATCATCTGTGGTACCTGTGGGATCTTCTGCGACAGCTACCATCATCTTGAGCATCACAGCTGCACAGCTGAGCGGAAAGATGTATCAACACCTGCTGAAGAGGAAATGAAACCAAACAATGTCCAGGATAAAGAGACAAGTTGCGTAAAAGAAACCGTCGGGACCAAACGTCGTCAGTACAAGTGTGATCAGTGTGGGCGTTCATACAGACACGCCGGCTCCCTCCTTAACCACAAAAAGTCCCACAAAACGGGGGTCTTCAGATGCCTGGTCTGCCAGAAACGGTTCTACAACCTGTTGGCTTTGAAAAACCACCAGAGGTCCCACTTCGATATTAAAAGGTTAGTTTCAACAAGAATGCACATTATTACCGTATGAGAAATTATTGCATTTTTTTCTCGTCTCAAAAAATGTTATGGTTTTAGAAATTTCAGTAATTATCCAAGAAGAACGCTCAGACCTCCTCAGATTGTTGTCAGTCTTCCATTCCATATTTCTTCTTTTTCCTGTTGAAAAACAAATATTAACCTTTTGCCTTGTCTTCTCCCCTAGGCATACTTGCGACGAGTGTGGGAAAGCCTTCAAAATCCAGAAGCAGCTCTTGAATCACCTGAAGAGACACAAAGAGAACCAAGCCAAAATCCAGGACCTCAACAATCAGATCCAGGCCCTCATGCAAATGAACAGGACCAGGTCACGGGGAGGAATGAAGCCCGTTAATTCAGATGCCAATCAGGATTTAACCTCTTCTCGATTCTGCAAGCAGCCGCGTGGAGGCAAAACAAGTCAGAAATATGAGACTTCAGTCAAATCTGAGGACAACGGCGACCGACGGCCTTTCACCTGTGACCAGTGTGGGCGCACGTATCGCCACGCAGGAAGTTTAGTGAACCACAGAAACTCCCATAAAACAGGTGAATATTGCTGCTCCATTTGTTCAAACACATACTTCAATCAGCTGGCGATGAAGAACCACTTGCGGACCCACTTTGCATATCAAAAGCACTCTTGTCAAAACTGCGGAAAAGGCTTCAGGGGAAAGAAGCAGCTTTTGGCCCATGTTTGTTCAGACCTCAGAAAGGTTGGGGATGGAAGAAGGAGGGGCTTAAAATCCAGAACCTTAAAGTGTAAGGAATGCAAGCAGGCCTTCTCCTCTGCCGATCAACTGACATCCCACATCTGTGATGGACCTTCAGGTAGCAACGACGCCAAAATAAATACCTTAAAAATACCTTCAAATAAAGAAGAGCGTCCTTTTCGATGCAACATATGTAATCGCAGCTACCGTCATGCAGGGTCTCTCCTCAACCACAAAAATACGCATAAGACAGGACAGTTCAGTTGCAGCTTCTGCTCGAAGCCCTTCACCAACCCCATGGCTTTACGCAATCACACGCGCATCCACACACAGAAGAAGAAGTATGTGTGTCTCACGTGCGGGAAGGCCTTCCGCCTTGCCAGTATCCTTCACAACCACCAGAGGGTCCACAACCGGGTGGCAAGTCACTTCAGCTGCCCAGCATGTGGAAAGAGCTTCCAGGGAAGGTCCGGTCTAAAGAGGCACCGCTGCCACCGGGGTCAGGAGAACTCCATGAGAGCTGGAGTCCAGCAGTCAGAGAGAGGAGACAAGTGCTTCATGTGAGTTTCTGTATGAGTTTGAGTTGAGTGTGTGAGTTCTGCTTTGCCAGAAATATCCAATATGAACTTATCGCCAAAACAACTGCAGTGCTTACCATACAGTCGTGTCCAGCACCTCCATAGATGAGTCTGAGAAAAGCACTGACATATTTGTTTCTCATCTGTAAAAGAGAATCGTTATTGACTGGGTTTGTTTCACTTCATCTGTATTTATCATTACTTCATCTGTAATTCAATAGAGACTATAATTTTAGAAAAAAATGTTTAAAGTAAAAAACATTTTTGAGTAATTTTACCATTTATAGCTGTAATTAATTCTCGAGTTAACAAATTTCTTTTGAAATGTTTAACTGGGTTTTGAATGTGAACCTGTCTCTGCTGCAGGTGTGACCTTTGCGGGCGCTCTTACCGCCACGCTGGCTCTCTCCTCAACCATAAGAAGACACACTCTGAAAACCTCCACCACTGTACCTTATGTCTGCAGACATTCCCTGATCCCCTCACTCTGCAGATACACTCCCAGATTAGACGCCACTGCTGCCCTGAGTGCGGTAAAACTTTCTGTCTGCTGGCACACCTGCAGAGCCACATGGAGGTGCACTCAAAAGACCGGTCTGTGGTCTGCAACCTCTGCCAACAGAGCTTTCCCAACTCTGCCAGCTACCAGCAGCACCAGGACATGCAGCACCGGCCTCAGGGCCGCTATCAACAAGGTGTGGTCAAACCTGTTAACAACAGCGTCTGCTGGGAATCAGAGATAAATCAGACCATGGGGATGGATGGAATGCACAAAGCGGTTCCACCTCTGTCTCACGTTCCAGAGATTATCGCAGATTTAGGGAACAATGACTCTCCAGGCACCGATGAGAAGAGCCACGTCTGTGACCACTGTGGACGCGCTTACCGGCATGCCGGCTCCCTCCTCAATCACAAGAACAGCCACAAGACGGGCTCCTTCTTCTGCTCCGTCTGCCAGAAGGAGTTCACCAACCTGATGGCGCTAAAGAACCATCGCCGCATCCACACGGAGCCCAAGCGCTATCAATGTCTGGAGTGCGGGAAGGCGTTCCGCGTGTCCACTCAGCTCATATGTCACCGACGAATCCACACCAAAGAGAAGCCCTTCGCCTGCATGCTGTGCGACAAGAGCTTCTCAAGCAAGTCCAACCTGCGGCACCACCAGAAGATGCACCAGAACAACCAGACCTACGACTCCTCCTTTAGCATGGACGCTAACACATTCATGGACCTGGACATGGGATCATTCCTCTGAAGTAAGATTCCACACAGTAAAGGAGAAATAGCCAGGTGATCCTCTCACTTATCTCCCACTTGTCCCTCTATCGGTAATTGTAAAACAGTATTTTTTCAGGAAGTGCTCCTTGTTGCTGACCGAAGCTCCGCTGAAGACATTTCATCCACTTACCTCCTCAGCAGATGGTGAAATCAGTGAAAAGATCTCCGAGAAGATTATTGGTCAACTTCTGATCAGGCCTGAATGTTTTCACGTGATCACGCAGGATCCCAGAATAAGGTGATGAAAATATTGTTCACTCAATAAAAAACACATACGACCAAAGTGAACGGAGAAGTGCCGGTCAGCTCCACGTGAGAACATTTACACCGATAAGGGGTTTTCTCAAGACAGTGCAGTCCCTCTCTCGCTACGTAAAATTGTGTTCAGTGCCTCTGTAAACTTCTTAGGAAACAAATTACACAGTATATATTTATCTCTGTCATGTAAACCTGGCTGTCATGGTCAAAGGACTGCTCACAGTTTGTTTGTTTTTATAAAGGGTGAGTCTGTTATTACTGAATCAAATACCTCGGGTGGGTCAAAGGTCAGTGGCAAAGGGATTTACTGAATCTAGTCTATCATCTAGTAAATAGTTGTTCTGCTAATAATATTCACATTGTATGCTAAAATGGATGTATTTATTAATTTATTTTATGTGCATATTTTATTAGGAGAACTTTTTTTTTTTTTATTCATGTTGTAAAATCTTCTAAAAATTCATGTAGCCTCTACGGAACTTCAGCAGTCGATTTTTATTGACTTCTTAGTTCTCGGTTACCGCAGGCAGGGATGAGTATGCCCGACGTTCTTAGCGGCCCTCAGGGTCAAACCTTCAAAAGGAGCCTGATGTGTAGAACCTTTGTAGATAATTAGTGTCAGAACTGAGCATAGCATTTATTTTTCCCTTGTGCCATGTCCACACCTATATTTCAAGGCTCCTTTCAGTTCTCTCGCTGACTTTTAGTCGCAAATCCACTTGAGGTGCCCACTCTTCATCCATCTCCAACCTTGGAGAAGCATCAGTTACATTGAAGTGCCAGAGCCTAGAGTGAAAGTCAACTTTTAAAAATGAATCTTCTGGTTTGTGGATCTCCTCTTCCGTAAACAGTTTAAGTGTAACAGTGAGATTAAATTGGTTTGCTTTTGTCTGTGATCCAGGACTTTTTCCCTCTGAAATGATTTATATGAATCCGGTATTGTGTATTTTCAGTCTGATAAATCCATCATTTCTGGAAAGCACAGGTATTAGGAGACACACACACGCACATCAGATGGCGTATTCACCAAGCATTTTATCTTCTCCTTTGGATCGCTTCTATGTAGCATGTAAAGTTCCTGAGCAAAGAGTTTCCTCATAAGAACGAGAGAACAAGCTTTCTCCATTTTCAAGGACAAACCAGTTTGACTCTCACTGTTGCGTTCAAGGAACACTTCTGTACTACAAGAAATGTGCAATCGTTTATTTTCTCAGTTATTGCCAAGCTCTCTCAACTTGCCTGTTCTTGAATTAGTTCCTCCTCACAAATCATGAAATGTAGCAAAACGTAGCCTCTGTTTATATTATCAGATTTTTTTTATGCCTTATACATCAAATTTCATATATGAGTGTGTTTGGCGCTGGCCAGAAGTATGAAATACCTCCTTGAAAGCCCTGCAGAATGCCTCATGCAGCTTCATTGTAGAGAAGACACTGTAATCATAGAAACTCAGATAGTTTAAAGGCAGTTAAATGGATGCCTCCCTTTGAAACATAGACAATTCTCTGCCGTTTGTTGTTTTTTAACTTTATATTTGCACATTTGTTCATCACAATCTTGTAGCCTATGGAGGACAGGAAGTCTATGATGATGCACCCAACCTGTTGTCTGGGCGTCGATGGGCAACAGAGTCAGATAGTTTGATAGTTCACCTCAGCAAGTTGGCAGGTGGTTTGGATATTTAAGCAATATGCTCAGATATAACTGTGTACGTTTAGTTTGAGTGTTTGATCATAGGCCGTCTCATTTGTTTTATCTTACCGTTGTAGAGTACAGCGGCGTCAGATTCTCCTGATGCTAGCCTTGAAACACCACGATACCTACTGTTTTGTTGGAATTTTAAAAAATCATGAATCTATGCTACAACTTTACAATAAGAGACTATCTTTATTAAGGGGTTATGAATGGTTATTACTAGTTTATTAACACTTTGTGAATCATTAATGAGCTGCTGTAACTCAATAGATTAAAAAAAAATGGTGACCTGTTGCTCGTCAAATAGTGACGCAGTATTGTTTGATGAAACATGTATTATAAGTTGCTTACAATAATTTCATATATAAGGTGTTAATAACCTAATTATAAACCACTCGTTTCTTTTATGAGAGAAATTTCATTGTAAAGTGGTACCTTGTGTATTAATTGGAATGTTTTAGATTGTCTTGCTATCACATGTTCTTATTTGCCAGGACGGCCTACATCTTTAATGACTCATGCACATTTGAGTTGGAACAGACTTCTTTTTAACAATTTTCTCTTTCAATTCCCCCTATGCCACTCCACACACACACACTCGTCTGTCAGCGATGCCCATCCCAGCTGACTGTGTTTTAATCTGAGAACTCTGTAAATATCAGAATCAAAACATCCGGTGGATCTCGGTGTGCTCGCGGCGAGAGTTTCTACAGCATGAAAAAAAAGTGCAAGATCAGCTGTTTTTGTAATTAACCATATTCACATATTCTGATTTATTGTATTTCCAAAACTCAGAAATGTCTGCTCACTATTTGATTCATATTTATATAGCTATTTTGTCATTCTGTACTTTTCTTTTCTTTTCTTTTTTTTTGGTAGATCATAGTTTAGAATATAAGCAAATTATTAAATAAACTTGTTAAAAGGAGAAAACCTGTGGGGAAAAAAACGTTTGTTTCTTGTTTACCCTATGATAGTGAATGTAAGCTCTCACATATGAAGTAGCAGAAGAGGAAGATTTGTTTTTTGCGCACCAAGACGATTTGCATTATTATTAGAAATTGTCAGTTTTTATTCAGAAAATATATTTGGTACAAAGGGCAGTTTATAAAGATGCATTAAGTAAAATAAGCCAGTGCATGTACAGTATATACAATTTAAAAAGAAGAAGCAGGAAAGAAAAAACAGGGAAAGATTTGTTATTGCATAGTAAAATAAGAAAGTTGGCTGGCCTGGTCGAAGTTTAACACAAATCTTCACTGGTGTCCCTTTAAAACTATGCTTGTTCCTTGCAGGCGATGCAGAGCAACACTGCAAGATACTTAAAAATAAATAATACAAAAATCTATTTAAAAAAAAAAAGAAAAGAATTATCTGTATTTTAAGGGATTTCTCTGCCAGAGGGCAGGCGGTTTCCCTGCGAGCAGACAGATCGAGAATATGACCTGCAACCTTGTCAGTCACATTAAATACTTCAGCAACCCCACTGTTAGAAAATAAAGACCTCCAGAACGCCAAAAAGGAGTGAAAACCCTGCCCACCAAAGTTCTTACTGGTTTTAATCACTACAGAATTACAGACGTCTAGACGTATTGTATATATTTTTTCATATCAGGAACAACAGGTCGAGAGTTAGTAAGCATAGTGATGGGTGGCTCCACCTTCAATACTGCAAGTGCCATTTTCTTCACTGCAGTACATTCCTAGCAACATTCCCACGTGTTAGCGGTTTGGGATTGTATGTCTAGTGTTTCAAACGTCCTCTGCTACACGTGCTGGGAAGGTTCTGTGTGAAGTCTGGGGTTGTGATGGAGAAGAATCCAGCTAACTCTCCTAAAACGGTAACATTTAAACAGACAATATGGTAATGACCTGCAATACACGGTCTGTGTTTGTCTCAGGAGACTGATTGACGGCGAGTGGATACAGTTTAATCTACATTATTATGGTGTGAGGCTACTAACAGGAACAGGTACACGGAGGTACTGGCAGGTTCAAAAGCTGGATTAGGTTTCACCTACTGTAAAAGTAGCTACATTCAAATGGCCTTAATGTGCCTGACAGCATGACCTATGTGTTGATCTATCTGAAAGCATCTGTTTGCTGGTAAATGACCAGCAGGTAGACCTCATCCAACCCCAGTGAAGGCAGGAACTGTTGTTCATTCACGGAGTGCGAGTTTGGACAGAAGCACTCTAGTCTTATTTTACTCCTGAATCAAATCTGTAACCTACAAAGGTCTCCCAAACCGACGCGTGATTTGAGAATGAAGGCACTTGAAATCTGACCAAAGAGAGGTTCTTACTAGTCCTACAGAGGCGTGAGAGTTGGTTCTGAGTCCTGTGAGGTCACTGTTGAACCTTCACCGAGTGTGAGAACATCTCTTCATTCATTCATCAGTCTTATAAATTAAAATGGTCCAATTCTGGTCAAGAGACACCCCGTTGTCAGAGTACACAGTTCATGGTCCAGAGGTTCCTCCGACTGGGTCTGAACCAGTCACTCCTTGGTTCTGTCACATCTGTTTCCAGAGGAGATGAAGTTGAGGCTGTGGAGACCATGACAACCATTCAGTTCACATGATAATAACTGATGGGCATTTTATTCAAGAGATACCAATACTGACTCATTCTGATATTTCTGGATGGAAACTCCTGATCCCTTCTTCTAATGTTTGCTGGTTTGCTTTAAAATATTACAAGTCCGTGAAAGAACAAAAAAGAACACTATTGTTGACCTCTCATCACTTTATACACAACGCTTAAGTAATAAAACAATAATGTGGTACAAACAGATTTTCATAATTTTCCTGTCAGATTTTGATGAAACACATGAAATACTGGAGCAGATATTTTACCGACTCCACTGGACTAACTTCCCCCAGCATCAGATGTCATCCCCCAGTGTCAGTGTTAATGTTACTGTATCATTGGTTTATTAGATCAGTGACAGAGTGTTCTATACTCCCTGATACTGGAATAATGAAGCCAGTATCATCCCGGTGCTATGCTGTCTGGAATTCCCCTCATGGGATGAATAAAGTATTTTCTTATCTTATTTCACACTGAGTCCGTTTTAATCCGCCGTTCAGTGTGAATAAACTTGTGGAAAGGACTCTTAGAATTAAAATATGTGTCATATATCATATATTTTGGACTTAATAGTATTTATTGTGTGCCAAAGTTGCTCCATTTAAAAGAAAACTACATAGTTTTAGGAGAGACAAACCAGCAAATGTCTGTGGACTGATTTTCAGAGGGGAGTGTCCACATTCCATGTTTCATCAACAATTCATTAAAGATTATCACAGTGTTAGTCTCTATCCTCTAAAACTTAATATATATGATTTAAGTATACTGTGTTAAACTTAAATCATAATTCAACAAATATCACAATTACAACTTGAACTCTTAAGTGAGGCCAGATCTTATTTTCATGATAGTAACTTTTAAGATTTTGTCAATGCTGGTTTGAATCATCCATATTGAGACTCATATTTGCAATTGGCGCATCTTGTTACAACATCTACCAGAAACTTTAAACCTCCCATGAAAGACTGTTCCAGCACACTGCCAATGACTGTCATCCAAATAATTAAAGAAAATTGATTGTCCACTGTCTGTTTTAAACCGCTGTTGTAATATCAGTGTAATTACAGTGTTATAAAACGCAGAAATATCTATGAAGAAGAAGAAGAGCCATTCATTGGTGAATGTGGTGACGATGGGCCGCCATTGAGGTCAATGTTTGTGGGACACAGCAAAATTAACAGTGTCAAAGTCAACACTTTTATATAAGTCCAAATGACATAGTGCTACAACTACACTTTAGAAAGTGTAAAATTCACTAAGACAAGAGTAACAGCAATTCTCCCTTATTATTTGAATTTAACAGGAGTTAGCACAGAGTAGTGTTAAATTTACACAACACTAGTTTGACAGCGTTTAAGATTTAACATCAGTGTATTCTTTTTATAAACACTAATTAGAGTTACTGAAATATCAATATTATAGAAATGTAACGTTTAAGTCAATATTTTAATCTTGTCCAGTGTAGTTGTATCTTATAAAAACCATAGCAATGATTTTGTGGCACCTACGTTTAATCCCACACATTTTAGAATGATCCAAATAAGATAATGTTAAAGATCAAACAATTTGGTCGCTCTCTATTGTATCCAAACCACCTTCTCATCCAGCTACCTGTTCGATAGCAACAGGACACTATCCAAATTGCGAACCCTCACACATTCTGTAGAGAACCTGATAGACAAATAGTCTCTTCACTCAGAGAACAGTGATTATAGCATTAGTTACTTTCTGTTAGTTAGCCGAGCGGTCTAGTTTTCCAGTCTAGCTCTCATTTCCTCAGTGGGTTGAACTTTATTACATCTCTGGGGGGTTCGATCGACACTGATGTCATCAACTCAGACATTTATCTCCAACACTGAGCGCCATTTGACACTGAAAGTGTTAAAATGACACTCATGTGAGTGAAAATAAACTCTGAGATATATTACGTTGAAATTTAAACACTCGCAATTTTTGCTGTGAAAAAGATGTTTTTGATGGCTGTCCCTTTGTGACAAGTCACTTCCTCACAAGTTATCAGGCTCTCCTTTAGCATGTGACTTTAAACCGAAATGCGCTCACGTGCTTCGTGGTATGTGACTAAGCATGTTCACGCCACTATGTATACATTCAAACGCTTTAGCCCCACAGTGTGAGAGAGTTTCCAGTCAGAGGCGCTACGGATGATTTAGAAAAAGAGCAAATGGATGACATCATTAACGAGAAACATCAAATTGATGCTGAAGTGTTGGTGGAAATACGAAATGTGCGTTTCATCCGGTTGTTTGATGCGGATGAATGGAGGCGAATCTAAGGATTATGCTCAATAGTTGCAGTGAATGCAGTCAGACAATGAGGTAATAATTATGACGGGCTTCACTGCCAAAACCTCAATCTCCTTTAGGTGGGGCCCCCCATCCTAACTGCCACAGCTGGATGTCATTAGTTCAGACATGGCTTCAACTAAATCATACAAACATTAGTCAGTGCAACGAAGCCAACCTATAGCTGTCTGGTCATTAGAAACAAAAGTGGATATGTGGACATAGTAATAATAAACAGAGTGATTGTATATTTGATGAGGCACTGGAGGTGTTTTTATGGGGGGGGGGGGAGTCTGCCTGGGGCTCCCCTCGGACTAGGTCCGCCACTGCTGCAAGTCCCTTACTCAACATTTCCCTTTCAAAGGCACACTCCGGCCCAACCCGTGTTATGACAAAGTGTAAATTATACTTACTGAAATGTTTAAGCTTGATAAAGTGGCCCTGCAGTTTCTTCAATAGGTTCTGCAACACACACACACACACACACACACACACACACACACACACACACACACACACACACACACACGTTAATCAGCATGTTAGTTTTCCCAGCTAACATTTGTTCTTGTCATACCAGGAAAAGCATTAACCCTAACATTAACGTTGCTCTCTGTTCAGTGTGAGTGTCCCAGTGATGCAGGCACATTCCCAGAGCCGTGAACGCCAAACAGCCCGAGCATCTGGCTCATTAATTTAATTGTTTGCACCTGTGTATTTTTTTCGCCTGCGACATGTCGAAAATGGCCTCGGGGGAAAAAAGCCCCGTTGTGTGTCATCTTAAGCGAACATGGAAAAAAACCCGTTATGCTCCGCAGCATTGTTTTATAGTGACACAGCCAGAAAGCTGCCTTTGCTCACTTTTTCTTTGCACTCGCAACATGACCTAATTATTAAAATGTGATCAACCCAAAGTGATTTCTCGCCAATCATTTACGCCTGTTATCTGTGAAAAGGCACACGAAGCAGATTTTCTGCTCCAAAAAGGCAATGAGGAAAAGGTTTTTTCTCTCTCTGGGATTCCAGCGTATGAAATGTCTGTTTAAGATCTGCACTCTAGTTCATTTGCAGAACGGAGAGGGAAGGGTGTAGCTGCCGCTCTGGAGACTGAAGTTTTTCAGGACTGCAAACTCAGGACCCGTAGTTCTTCACAAGCCCTCGCCTTCACCCTAACCCAAAGCATCGACGTGAGGGTCCCTGAGACTTTGGCGCTCTTAAGGGCTGCAGCTTCATACTCGTGACCAGAGATGGGTTCAAGTCTCAGTTTGGGGACGTAGAACTCTCTTCTCAATTTCAGCAAACTTCTGATTCAGAATGGGGAAATTATCGTGTCACATTGAATACATCTACCAGTACGTGTCATAAAATCTATGACTAATCCCATATGTTATGCCCTGTAAGGTCGGAGGTCAGGCTAGGGTTAGAGTTAGAGTTAGGGGTTAACCCTAAGCCTTTATATACTGCTTTAAATAATGTTTAACATGAAAATGTTGGGTTACGTTATATCACTGAAGAGTTGGGGATTTTATGAAAACCGCCGCAGATCCTTCGTGATAACTCAAAAATGATTTAATGGGTAATTTTATCATTTTTTATCCGACATAGATCTTAGTGTGAGGAATATATAAGTTGATTTTGGGAAAGGTCGGTTTCATATTTGGGCCACTAGGAGGAGTTGAATCTCCAAATATTCTTCTTCTTCTTAAAAAGGGTTTTCGGGGGGACAAACCCTCGCTGTCAGGGAAGACAGCAGTCCTAGTCTTCTTCAGCACATCATCACCTCTCACTTAATTCTTCACCTTAACAGACCGTATGAGTATACTTAACCCAAAAGCATGTAGGCTTAGTAATCGTGATGGACAGGGTTAAAGAATCTCACCACGTAGAGGTCGCTTGTCTGACTTGCGTCGATGCACCATGACCCCAATAATCAACGCGGCGCCCACCAGTACCACAGCCAGCACTGAGAAACTGGTGATGGCAGCCAGTTTCCACACATCAGGCGTCTCATCCACCGATTTACCTGATTGTAAAGAGAAAAAAAAAGAACCTAAGATATCACACTGAAAAAAACAGGACTGAAAGAAATGTAATTAACCTTTATTGCCTCACATGTGTTGCATGATGGGGTCTTTGGATACTGCTTGCACGATGCACACGGCAAACACACATCCAGATCTGTGTTCCAGAACTCTGAATTGCCACAGTGACCTGCAGAGATTGAAAAAAAAAACACACCAGAGATTATCTGTTAGCTCAAATCAAGACAGTTTCACGATTGGGTGTATGAAATACTTTCATGCTGAGATCATATATTAAGAGACTGATGCAAAAGTTCTACAGATAAATGAAAACCTCCTTAACTCTGCAATTAATTAGGAAAATAAACCAAATGGCTCGCAGGGAGGAATTCATCTGGTCCGAGTGTGACTTGGACAGAACATGTCAGGAACTTTTTTTCTTTTTTTTTGTTCCCTTGTTCTCATAAAATGAAACTAGGAAATTCCTTTGGGTAAGACTGCTGATGCAACTTAATTGCCTGAAGGAGAATTACTCTGGAGCTTGTGGTGCACAGACGGGCAGACAGTGTGAGAGGAGCAGGATGTCTTTTCACAGTGTGCTTCCGTCGGATTGTTTTTCTTCTGTGTACATGTGAGGCTTCCAGAGAATGAACCAATGTGTCTGTGAGAAAAAGAAGTCAACAGTGGTTTCAGCTCGGAGGAAAAATGTCTCCCACTGTGGAAACAATGGAAAGCTTCATCTCTTTTATGGCGTCCAGACAGCTGAACAATTAAAAGCCTGCATTTCCCAAGATGATAAGGAAGGAATTAGCCTGAAAATGTGACATAGTTAATCTCAGATAGCAAAGCTAAGAGTTGGGACTATTTTAGAGTTTAGCAGCACGTTTTCTTCTCAGCGGGTTAAACATCCTGCTTTTGGTTAGGTATTAATATTCCAAGGTTCTGCAAGAAGTAGCTGAATATTGTGACATCGTGCTGGAAGACAAACCCCTATAAAATAGTTTTACAAGATGTCTGAGACGATATAAGATCTCATAAAGCCATCCTACAGATAGTTTGACACGGAAATAGTCCACACCAGGATGAAAGGGTAAGAAATATTCCTTCCTCCGCAGTGTCACGTCTACAATTGCATGGACAACTACTTTTGTGTCCACTAACTGAGTCTAAATAGGCATAATTTATAGTAACTCTTCTGTTCAAACCAGCTGCTTTGGACATTACTGGAAGCAAGACCAGAAGTAATTCAAATATAATACATATTTAACTATCAGTCGCTGCTAAATTCTCATTTCTGTTCTCCTGATGGTGTGTGTGAGAGAGGGTCTGATTCCCTATATTTCCTCCGGGATCAATAATCAATGCCAGTTCCAGGGTCACTGGGGCTCCTGTTTCTTTGGGGCCATCCTAAGTTCTCCCCATGTTTGCGTAGGTTCTGAGCGGGAACTCCAGCTTCGTCCCACAGTCCAAAAACATGTAAATTCTCTCAATTGAATAAGGTGGAAGATTATGGTGCGAACCTGTCGATGATACACAAACCATCCAAACCAATGCTGGCTGTACAATCTTAATATTTTTGTTATTATTTTTAAGGAAGGCAACATTTTGAAGTTTTATTTTAAAGGTTTAGCAGCGGGTTTGAGAGTCAGCACCTCCACATCTGAGGCCTCGAGCGAAGCAGTTTAAGTATCTTGGTGTCCTGTTCTCCGGTTTTGGGAATATGGACCGTGAGGTGTACAGAAAGTTCTGTGCGGCATCAGTAGTGATGCGGTTGCTGTATTGGTCTGTTGTGGCGATGAGAGAGCTGAGTCATAGGGCAAAGCTTTCATCTATCATTCTATTCATCCATCCGTCCATCCGTCCTGCGGTTGCTTCAGTGACAACAACAGCAGGCGATGAATACATGAAGTCTAAGGGGGAAAAAATCCATCATATCTTAGTTTATTTAACTAAAACCAAAAAGACACTAATGACTTTCAGATAAACGTATCGAGGTAAGACATAATACATAAGCGGTAGATTAGAATCATAAAGTAAAATAAACAAGAGATTCTCAGGCGCACAATGATTGAGTAAGTATACTTAGTTAATTCAAAGCAAAAATCAATCAGATTCTTCTTTTTTTTTCACAGTTAATCTTTGGTAAAAATGTCCTGAAGCTCACTGCTGCATCTGCAATGTGGTTGTTTTCTCAGTGAAAAAAAGGCAGAAACTCCAACATAAAAGTTGAAACAGCTTCATGTTTGACTTGATTGGAATGCTGCTCAGCCCTGTGGAGACACTTGAATAAAGACATCTGTGGCGCTGGAGAGTCTGAGTAAGCCGGATGATGTCATAGTGATGTCACAGGGATCATCTTTGCTTGGGTTTAACATTTTTCAACAGTTTGTCTTACACACTAAAAGCCACATGAGTGGGAAAGATGGTTAGAAGGAGATACAGAGTATGTTGCATTCTGGGTAAGAAAGGATCCAGGGCTTTTGGAGTTGATTAAAACTCAGGGTATCTCAGCCTGTTCTGCTTTGATTTAGACTTTTTTTTTTTATTTAAAACTATATGAGTGTGAGTTGATAAGGAGGAGGTACTGTAGGGGTCTTTAACTGGTCTCACTGCAAAGATAAATATTAAACCAGCTGTGTATAAAAGGCACCTGCTCAAAAAGTCATGTTCGAGGCATTTTGACCTCATGTTGCAGCCACATGCTCAGGTCCCCAGAGCCTCTCCGTCCTCCACAGACACTCCGCCAACAGGGTGGACTGACTCATTTTATAGTCATGGTCACAGTAATAGTGTGGAAATGCATGTAAGTGTTTTGCATGATGATTTCATTCATATATCATCCAGCAGAGTTCAGAATGTCAGTGGGAGGAACTCATCCTGCACTGCGAGTTGAGTTATTGGGCTTCACACAAACCAAATTTCAGAAGTGGAAATATTGTTGCTAAAATTTAAACACAAACATGAATTCAAAGAAACACTCCCAAGTCCATGATTGAACCTAGAAAAATGCTTCCCAGCTTGAGCTTAAAGTTTAGGTTTAGAAAGAAATTATAATCAGGGGCCTTTCAAAGGAATTACTCCTCCAGAAACTCTGCTAAGGAGGTCATGATTCCACCCAATGTCCGGTAGTTGGTTGGCTGCTTGGTTCCTTGGGTAGTTAGGTGGTTGCTTGGTTGGCTGCTTGGTTCCTTGGGTAGTTAGGCGGTTGGTTGGTTGGTTGGCTGCTTGGTTCCTTGGGTAGTTAGGTGGTTGCTTGGTTGGCTGCTTGGTTCCTTGGGTAGTTAGGTGGTTGCTTGGTTGGCTGCTTGGTTCCTTGGGTAGTTAGGTGGTTGCTTGGTTGGCTGCTTGGTTCCTTGGGTAGTTAGGTCGTTGGTTGCTTGGTTTTTGGGTTATTTGGTGGTTGGTTGGTTTTTTTGGTTAGTTACTTGGGAGGTTGGTTGTTGTTTGCTGTTCACTTACTTGGATAGTCAGGTGGTCGGTAGGTTGGTCTGCTTCTTGGGTGGTTTGGTGGTTGGAAAAAAAAACACTGAAGTGATTTCCTTTATATTTAGCAGGTGGATGGATCTTTGACTGGATTAGGCTCACATTTTGGTAAAGGTTGGGGCAGTGGACACTGGGAGAGACATGCTATTTCATTGACTTAGTTAAACATTTCAATTTTCTTTCATTTAAATATTGCATTGATCTTAATGACCAAAAATAAATCAGACATACAGAGGAGGTTGGTATATATTCCGCCTTACAAAGGCAAAGTGCAAAATCTGCACTGTTTGTCCGAGTCACTTTTTTTCCCCATTCCTCTCTTCACTCTGTTTGTGTTCTCTTCTTCCTGGCACTCCCCAGACATACGTTTTATTTATCTTTCTTCTCTTTTCTTTTTTCTTAATTGTGTTGAAGAAAAACAAAAAGATCTGCTTTTCTCGCTATGACATGTTTTGCAGATGCAGCTCATCAGCTTTGTAGGACCAATTAAGCTCGTACCATCTAGTCTGGATCCAAATTAAACCCCATGCACCAGTTTTATGGAACTGGTTTTGGATAGGGCGTGATTTCATTAAAGGAGACTTCTTGGCCTTGGGAGGTATCTGCTCTGCAGGGTTCCCTTCTAGTATTTTAATGGCTTAATGATGTGGGCCACATCCTGGTTTTGCTTCTAAAGTCCAGGAAGGAGAACAAGTTAAGGGCAGTTTTGTATCTTCCTGACCTTGGCAAATCTCAGCACCTAGTCTAACAAATGTTGTTTTTTTGGGTGTGGGGGTGCTGTGTTTTGTCATGAAATGGAAGGGGGTGGATCAGCAGCTGATGTCCAGATGTAGAGATGATTTCACACAAGAGAGAATTTACATGGAGAATGTTTTGAGTTTAGAATGTCAAAATGCATTTGGTAACTTAATTGTCTGAGACTATTCTCCTAGCACAGGAGATGACTCAAAGATTCTAGTGTTTTGAGTGTAAACAGAGTCTGGTGTTCTCAGGGATTAGGTCCAAACTTCAGGAGGCTGCACATATAAAGTCCAAAGAGCCTTCTTTCTGTTGCAGATTTTCTGAGACTTTAAAATGTATCTTTGTGCAAAACGGACACACACCGTGCACCCTTCCATGTGGCCTGTCCTTCGCACCCTGGGGCACGGATGGATAGGGTGAAATAAGGCGATCGGAATGCGGAACCGGTGAGAAATGCAGCTGTTAAAGGAAGCGGCTTTGTAAGCAGACCCACTATCTGCCTCCATGATAGGGAGGCCAGGCAAGCACACATGAGTCCAAGTCCTCCCAGACAAGGATTCACAACCAGGAATCAAATCAAGAAACACGAGAGAAAGTAAAGCATTGATGATCAAGAAAAAAAAAAACAAAAAAAAACAAAAAAAAAAAACCCAAAGTCATCTATACAAAAAACATTAAAAGCCTGAATTGGTTTTAGAATGAAAACTGATTTTACTTACTTTTCTGTGCGCTCACGCCATAGAAGTGGCTGACGGCCGCTATCATAAGTCCGCAGAGCGCGCGGAGAGCGTTAGAAGCCATGATGTCTTCGGGGAAAGAGCTGCTCGCTGTCGGCTACACAATTCCCGAAAGTTCATCTGATTAACAATCCGTGCTGGGTTCCAGCATGGAAAAGCGAGCATCAGAGTGAGTCACCCGGAGGAGTCTGCTCCTTGTTTTAATAGTGCACACACCCACGCTAACAGTTCAAAACCTATGACTCATTTCCTATGTACTGTACTGCGAGGATTCTCTGAGCGCCTCACAGGAAACTCCTCTATCACACTCTGAGCTTTCAGTTTACCTCTACAGAAAGCCTCCATCAAAACATCCCAGGTCTGAGAGTGCCGGATAAATGTATTTCATATTTTATGGGCCACGCCCTGCAGGTTTTTCGTAACATTTTTCATCCTAGGGTCTGTGTAGTCTGGACTTAATACTGTTCTCATTGTTATTACCACGCCTGCCGACGTCATTCCCACCTCGCTGCCAAGAAACACAAGTCTTTGGCATGAGTGAGGGTCCCGTACACACAGAGAGAGAGAGAGAGAGAGAGAGAGAGAGAGAAAGGAACTGAGAGGCAAAAACAGATGATATTCACTAAACAAATCTGCTAAAAGTTAGATAAGCTTTATCGCCACCCGCTGCAGATTACCAAATAACTGGGGTCTTGCTTTTTTGGGGGGGCTGGATATTTGAGCAGCGTGTCCCTTTAGCAGAGTTGGTGTTATTGATGTCCAGGGCTGGGTGTAGTCTACTGCTGGAGCACAAATATGCAATAACAAAGCCAGTGGATGCATGCCAGGAGGCTATCAGGTTGGCCCCATGTCACAGCATTGTCAGATGTATTCGTGAGGGCCATCGGTTACTACAGCAACGCGTCTGCTGAGAGGCAGGCAGATCCAGACTACGGATGATGCACATGTGGAACCCCCCCCACTACTTAATTAGTCTTAATTTTGCCAGCAGCTTTTCCCAAACGCCTGATAAACGTTTTTTTCTCGCTCATTCACGTTTTTCTCCTGTACCCTGGAACATTTTATGTGCGCTCTACATGGTGCAAACTGCCTTTCCCACAAGAACTAACGTCAAACAGACGTTAAACAACCGCCCAATAAATAGTTCACATCATCAGAACAGAGGATGATGTGACTCAATTAGCCTAGAAGCATGTTGTTCAGCAGATGGTTTTGTACTCGACTGTCACGGCTAACCTTTTGAAAAGTGGTCTGAGAGGACCTGGAGCGGTAAGGCCCACTAAGGACACCCATATGAGCTGAGTTTCCACTGCAGTGATTTCATCAGTAATGAGGCACTATAAGCTGCAGATGTTGTGTCAAACTCTCCAACAGGAACCATGGCAACGGGATGAACACACACACACAGGACCTTGCCCAAGGTGATCCAAACACTCCTGTATGTGCTGACTGGGTGCCAAACAAGCTGATGTTTCTCAGGAATTGTAAATACTATAGCCTAACAAAAGAATTTAACACAATCCTGGCCTTTTTGCTTCACATATTAAAACCATATTTCCGTAGGCTTATTTGCATTTTTGGAGTTAAAACTTCACAGGGTCTTTCTTAAAAAACAACATACGATCACCACGTACCAATGCGGTTTTTCAGTTCATTTAAAAATATATAAAAACCAGGGCTGTTTGTTAAAAGGGAGGATGTTTACAGAAGTATAAACAACATGGATAGGGATAACAGTGTGAAGCATCTCAACATTTAACAACACCACCATGTGCACAAACAGGTTTGTTTATTAACTACAGCACAACACTCTCAGTCATTTGTGTCACAGTTTGGTCACATTCTATCACTGACTGGGAACAACGATACAGTAAAACAAATCGTTCCAAAGAGATTAAAACAGGCAGACATCTGAAACCCCCAGAATGTCTCCCTCTTTAAATAAATCTTCAGTTGCTTAGTCTTTTTTTCTATTCTTTTCTCGTCCTCTATCCGGTGTATTCCTTTTTCCCCTCGGTGAATTAGGTGATGTAGATGCGGTGAAAGTCATTGGCTCCAAAGGCACAATTGCATTTGGGGCACTTTCTCTGTCGGGTGTCATATCGCATCTTCAGACATTCGTAGCAGAACACGTGGAAACACTTTGTGAGCACAGTCTCCTTGTCTCTTGTGTTGCAGCAGGGGCAGCGCAGTTTGGCCTGGAGACAGAAAAATAGATTGGATGCGTTCCAAACACTGAAGCCAACTCTATTATTACATCCCCCTCCATTGTATGGCAGCACAGCTAATGAGCTGCGGATACAGCGAAGATGATTCTTCATATTCCAAATGAACAAAGTGGAGGTTTGAGCTCATTTTCAGGAGAAAACTTATGAATGAAAAAATCAGTGCCAACCAGTCAAACAAATTACAAAGATTTAGTTTCCTGCAATATGGTGTATTTTTTCAACAAAGAATAGGAGCCTGGGGCAGATTTTAACAGACAGCTGTTGATTTTATGACTCTCTCTCCCACCAACAGATGTTGATTAAAGTCATACTTTTCTGTGCTGAAGAACGGTGCTCTATAGTTCTCACCTTGTACTGGTTGATCTCCTCCTGCAGGATCTCATCCGCATCCGAGTACACCTCCACCTTCTTCTGTTTCTCCAGCTTCCGTCTCAGCCTGGACAAGTCCTCCTAGATAGGCATCAAAAGAAGGTTGAATAGATAATCTGCCAGCGTCGCAAATAATGCATTTTACATCAGGGTGATATCATACAATAAGGCAAGTGTGAGATATTATTGCATTTTGTCGAAATAATTATGATGAATGAGGATTTTGCGTCACTCAAAAAGTGTTCATAAAATTCTGATTTCGTACTAGCTGGCCCTACATGGAAGGATATTAATCGTTGCCCACAAACCATATCAATGTAAACAGGAAAATAAGTACTTATTTACTTAAAATATGTGCATTCAAATAAGAATCCTGTCATCTGTAATGTACTTGGGACAGCATCTGGTTATGTCTCCTCATCTGTTGCTGTTTGTCATGAGGCACCTTTTGGCCAAAGCTTGCAGTGCATGTTTTTGTATCTTTACTATTTTAAGTCTGCCTTAGGCTAGCACTATCCATGATGAAGATGTTTAGATTGTTGATTCCTTTAAGTGGGGCCGCCCACTGCTCCCTCAGGGATGGGTTCGAATGCAGAGCAAGAATTTCACCATGTCGTACTGTGTATGGCTGTGTTTGATCAATAAAGGATTTCTTCTTCTATTCGTACCTAAACAGGGATATTTTGACTTTACAAAAGCAAAGAGCAAGATTTTAAACTCAGTATAACAGTTAAGCACAGTAAAAGATATAATAAAATAAAATAGATTCTCAAGCAGCGCCAACAGGATTCATTTTAAAGCAGAAACTTAACTTGTCTGTGATACAAATATATGTAACTTTTTTCAATTTTTTGTGGAAAGCCTAGTAACCTTATCTTCTACCTGCAGGTTTAATGTATTGTCTGTGAAAGGACAAGAACAACCTTAATAGCAACGTCAATTATCTGCGATGCCCTAAGGCTGACGTTATAATGTGCCCATGAGGAGAACAAATCACTACTATACGTCCTTCATTCCTTCTGCTATTGGACTGCTAAACGCAGACAACACACATTCAAATGACTGATTATTTTATAGTAAACATGGTTTATCGAGTATTTAGTTTACTAACCTGTTTAGAAGATATCTTGGTTTATTTAATGCTTTCATTCACTGTAACTTGTTCAACCCAGCCAGAAAGTTGTCGGAAGTTTCAGTAGTTCAAGTGTCGGTCCAAAGCCCAGATAATGAGCGTTGGGTCAGGAAGGGCATCACACATAAAACATATGCCAAATCACTTTGCAGAAACTATTTTCCAAACTAAAAATCCAAAGAGATTGTCCCTCCTTCTGTCCCATGCCTGTTAATTTTGTTTTCACTGATGTTTAACTCAGTCTTGTTATCTGTCGAGGTTGAATGTATGGACTGGGAAAGCTGAAAGTGAATTGTCTTTTTGGGATAAATAATATTGTTTGAGTTGAACAGAGCCGTCATGGAGAGCAGACTCTCAAAGCCTTGAATATTCTGAGCGGTGGTTTGTTCAGAGATGGTGAAACAAGTCGATTTTGGATTGACTGTCCTTCTCGGCCACCCAGGGCTAAGAGCGCGCTAACTCACAACAAATGTTTTTGTTTTGTTTTTGCATAGTGAGTGATATACCCGATAAAATCCGCTGGAAAGCAGTTTAAACAATGATTAAGACATCATGGACGATATATATCCCACACCCCTGGCCCAAATACAGAAGTCAAATAATAAAACAAAACCTCACTCCTACCTGTGCTCGTTTCAGGTTGCTGCTCTCTCTCTCCCGCGCTGTGCGGTTCTCAGCAACGGACACCTGGATCTCCTTAAGCTTGGTCTGTGTGTGCTCCAGCTGCACTTTCAGGTCCTCTGCCAGTTGGGCAGCCTCCACCGCCTGCAGAAGGGAAGGAACCGGACACACTCAATTAAAAAAAACCTTACTAGATTGGCACTCAGTAGAGCGCATACCTTTGCCAAATCTGAACAACCATACACTCGTTGGTGTAGCTCAGCAATCTAAGAATCATCTCCAGCAAATGTATGGCTCTGATCTGGATTATCCCTGAGAAACCTAGAAAGTTCTTGGATCATCCCCTCTATCCATATCTGCAGCACCTCCACAAAGTTTCATGGAATTAGTTCAATATTTTTGTGTCATCCAGCCACAAAAACAAACAAACAAACATGGGTGAAAACCTCACCCACTCTGTGGGGGAAATGATGTCATTCTTGTGTTGTAATGTTTAGTGGTTCAGAACGCTTGAATGAAAAGCAATTTTTTCTTTGTGTTTCAACTGTGTCCCAACTTCCAACTATGGAACCACTGCTTTTGATCATTTTATCATATTTACAGCAGATGGTGCATGTTTTCCATTTCTGTGCAGGTTTTACACAACACGTCCAATTTTTGGATCTTCAGATGCTTATGCAGGTAAGTTATTATATTTGGGAGCACCTGACAGCAATCAGATTATGCATTTATTAGAAAAATAAGCATTTTGACAAACATGACTCCTCTCACCTTTCTCTTGTTGAGTTCAAGCGCTTGTGTCCGGACAGACAGCTCTTTCTCCAGAGCAGCAAGTGTGCTCTGAAGAATACCCTCTTTTTCTTCAAGCTTCTGCACAACTAACAGCTGGGCATCCACCTGGAGAGTGACAGCAGCAGTTAATACTTAAGTGCATTGACATGCTGAAAACATGGATACGTTTATTTCAGTGATTCATCACCTGGGTTTTGAATGTGAGAACTTGGTCAGCCAACTCCTCCTTCTCCTCTTTCAGCAGCTTGTAGATCTGGTTGGATTTGATTCGCTCGCTCATCAGCTTGAAATTGGCATCGTCCTTCTCCCTCAGCTGCTGCAGCAGTCGGCTGTTCTGCTCCTGCATGTCTTCGAAGGCCTGGCCAGTTACATCCATCTCACTCAGCAGGGCTTCTTCCTCCTCCAGAAACACAGGCATCAGAAAAAAAAATCTATAAGAACATTTCTGTACTCAAAGCTTACCTGACTAATAATAAATAATCGTGTATGTTAATGTATGTAGGTGTGTAATATAGTTTTCTGTATTGAGAAGTTTTCTTCCCATTTAATATTTCTGTCTTTCTTAAAAAGAGCCTTAGGAAAATAACAAGACTCAATTAGAAAGCACTAGGAGAGTGCATTCCTCAACCAACCCCATTTTTGATCAAATAGAAGTGGTCTTTATTTTAACGTAGCCTGGAAAACGGTTTACAGGCTACATCAAAGTAAAATCTTATGAGTTCAGGGATAATATTGTGTATCACGGCGAGAGCATCAATTGTCTTATCAGCGTATCCAGATCGTAGCACACATGGTGTTGGCGCATTTGCAATCATGTGTTTCTATTCAGTTGTTTGAGTTAACAAAAATATGATTTTCTGTTGTAGTTGATCCGGGTCCGTCTTTCCCCCTGGGTATAACTTATTTTGCATATGAACAGTACATTCATTTCCTCAAACTGCATTATCTCAGCTACGCATTGGTCTGAGTAACATGTCTCTGTCCTCATCTGTTACCGTGGCTGACTGAGATAAAATGGGTTTACAACCATGTCCTCTTCCCAAGGATTTAGAGGACACCGGTGCACCAGTGCATTACTGTTACTTCAAAAGCACAAATATATGAGTCAAATTCAGTGATAAAGACAAATCTCGTAATGCCATTAGATTATTTCATTAGTTACTTTACACCTTCGTTAGACTTTTTATGATTCTGCAGCTCGAGGGTACAATTGCATGTGGTTCAGTATTTGTGTAACAAATGCATATTAAAATGATTAATTTGCCTTTTTCACGCAACCCATTTACAAGCTAACTAGGGCTTATAAACAAAATTCATATGAACTAACAAATAGTTTATTTACAGGATAGTTTTGGAAACCTGTCATCCTGCACAGCTTAAATCCTGGCAGCTGGAACGGAGGCCAAGAAATCAAACCCATCTGTGGTTGACGTTGCTGGACTTAAACTTCATACCAGATAAGCAGGAAGGAGTAAAGAGCCGTATGAATCAGAATTAGCTAGGACAGTGTTTTGCCTATAACTACGTTGCCTGCATTAAATAAGAGGCAGCAGGAGTCACGATCTCCCCATTTTTCTGCTCGATGCCCATAAACAACAGTTGAACAATTTAAAGCATGGTCATAACACCTATAGGCGTTATTTATGAATCCACGGTGTGAAAAGTGTTAAAAGGGCATGGTTGGGACAGGGGTATGTGTTCCAAATATGACCTAGTGACCGATGACAGATGGGGGCTGTGCGCACTGACCTTTCTGGTGAGATGCAAATGTGTCGGCAATGTATGCATGAGTGCTATGTGGGATACTCAATAGAATGTCGCAGCTTTTTCTAAATCCTGTAGGTATCCCACGTATTTATGAAAATCCAGAGGAGCTTATCAATTTTTACATTTTCATACTGATAATTTCTCAAGGTTTCTCATCCCAAAATATGCTGGCAGTTATATTATTGACCTTAAACGACTCTTCCTTCATCTCTCGAGTTGCAGATTCGGACCGCTGTTTGAACTGTTTTATTCCATAAAACCAATTGTTAAAGGTGCTTTTCAGAGTGACTAAAAAAATAAAGGTCACTTATTAACATCTAATTAGGGATACAAAGATGTCAATGAACATCACAAGAACAAAAATTAATTTGTGAACATTTACCAATTGCCTCCAAGAGCAAACCACTTTAAAAAAATTAATTCAGTGACTTTCTTCTATGTTTAAAAATCTTAAGTGAATGAGTTAGGTCAATGAAATGGTTGTTTATGGACAAACCAGAATGTAACAAGGGGCACTTTTTTCCCCTGACACTTATAAAACAATGGGTGCCATGCGTTCAGCATTGAAGGCCAAGAAAACTATAACTGAATTTTAGAAAAATTGCTAAATGGAATATCATTTTAATAAAATGAATTGCTTGAAATGCTAATAATAAGCAGAACATAATTAGACCCCAAGTAACAGTATCAACTTTCAGTTCCTCTTTTGTTTTTAAGATAAAGGGAAGTAGTTTTTAGAGTAAATGTGACACTCATCGCATGACTTTCACTCTCAACTCAAGTCGACTTGTTTACCTTCATAAAAAGCACAAAGAGGGGATTACCCGGTACTCCCACTTTGCACATGTTATGTTGCAAATATTGCGTTAACATGTTTCTTTTTATCCACTTTTTGTAAATGTCAAACCATTATGACCAACTGGAAGAATTTCACAAACGTGTATAAATTACATTTAAAAACCTTTGAGTGTAAACTGACAATTTTTTGATAATTACACACTTCTGTCTAAACGAAAATAGGTATAAGTTGTTTATTGTTTCCCCCTGTTAAAGCGTAAGTATACTCATCAGAAGAAGAATTGTCAAAGAGGTTAATGTTGCCTTCTTTCTGACATACCAGTCCTTTAATTGCACCAGTACTAAGAAATAATGAAAACAAATAAAAAATATGCAAATACCTGCTTCGTGGCAGCCAGTTTCTTCTGCAGATGTTCAATTGTTTCCTCTGCCACTCGGATCTTCCGGAGTGCATCTTCATCTGCCAGCTTCTTGCTTTCCTTCCTTTCCCTCTCCTCGAGCTCTCGCACTCGCATCCTCAATTCATCAACCTGGGCAAGTCGAGAGGGTGGGGATATGGGTTTCAATGTTTGACTATAAATATATTATAAATATTTTGAGTGACGGACAACACACCACCTCAATGTACAGACCTCAGCTTTGGCTTTGCGCTCAGCTGCCATAAGTTGTACTTTGTCCCTCTGCTCCTTTGGAGCCGACTTATACATGTCCAACAAGAGCTTCATCTCTTTCTGGGACTCCTGGGCTTTTCTGATTGGTTAAAAAAAAGACAAAGTTAACATCAACTTACATTATGCTAGTCAGCTGTGTGCTTCTGTTTCATGGTAAATAAGTGATAGTGGCCAAGTATTTTTTCATTATTAATAGTAGTGGACTCAAGCATGTTAACTGACTTAAGTTCTACTCTGAGCATCTTCAGTGTGTCTGAGTCCTTCCTCTTCAGCTCGTCGCTCTTCTGCCTCTCTCTCTCACGATCCCTCTCTCGTTCTCGTTCGGCCTCTCTCTCCCTCTCTCTCTCACGGGCCCGCTGTCTCTCAAGTTCCTTCCTCCTCTCCTCCTCTTCCTCCTGGTCTTCATCCTCCTCTTTCTTAACCTCAATGCTTTCACTCGTCGTCTCCTCTAGTATTGCAACTCCTGTATCACCACTCTGACAACGCAACTGTTGGTCAAAGAACAGAAACAGAAATGCATCAAAGATAATGTGTTGGTTTTGCTTGGAACAATCTTCACAATCTCCCAATAACCTCTGCTTCTCCTTGAGTCACGCCATCTACCTTATTGATTTCCATTTGTGTTTCTCGCAGCTTCCTCTTATAACGTTGCACGTCACCTTTCAACTGTAGGTTGTGGTTCTGAAGGCTACTGATCAAGTGTCGCATTTCCCTGTTGATTGGTCCTGAGGGCCGAGACAAAACATGTGATACAGTCATTGCCAGTGTGCGACTTTAATTGCTGATGTAAAAGCTGGGGTCAGCTGTACAGCACAAAGGACTGAGCTCATAAAATCACATATCTTAAACAGTTTCTATAAAAAACGATGTTTCTACTATCATTTGACAAACATCTTACTCTCTTGATCAAACTGTTTTTTACTATTCATATTATCATTTAAAAGTAATTTATTGTCCTTGCTCTAGTGTAATTTGAAATAGTGGGTCTGCTAAACTCCAACATTTGCCCTTCAATACAATCATAATCTATCTCTCAATGTAATACTACGGCAGATTATGGTAAGAAACTTAGTAAGAACGCCATTATATATGTAAAACCGGAGAAAAGGAAACATTTTAATCTAATGAAAGCGGTGAGATCTGTACTTGTTAATCTTATTCTTTGCAACCATCAAATTAACCACGAAAACAAATCTTTGTGTGTCAAGAGTTACAATGTCAAAATAGTGCTTATGTTACACAAGGCATAATTAAAAAAAGTACTCAACATTATCAATGCTTTCTTACACTCCTACTAAATACAAGCAACATGATTTTACAAACATTAACAAATTCAGAAAATGCACATGTGCGATAAAAAGTACTTTTTTCTCTTCTTTAAGCATATTGAGGCGGGTGTTATAATAAATGGCAGAATGTTAACGATTAGAAATGGTATAAAAGGGGTTGGGCATTTCACTGATAAAAATACTAGTGGATAGTCCTTCAACTATTCATTCCCCTACCCAGACTACTGCAGCCACTTTTCCACTGCATTTTTTATTGGGTTATTCATCATCAAAGACAAACTCTTGTTGGTTTTTCAAAGGTTCAAGAATAGTCCCTCATGACTGACTGCCTTCGACATTTTTCTTTTTAATGCTTAACCACAAAATGCGCCCACGGTGGTGCAGTTTTGGCTAAATGATCCTTCATGTTGATGTCAATAATTGCTAATTTTAAAGTTTTAGCTCCTCACAGGAAAACAGTCAGAGTGCAATAAAAGATAATTGATTCTTCACCCTTAGCAGGAAAAGAGCAACCAGATGCTGTCATTAACAATCTCTAGTCAAACATTAAACCGAGTGTCAAACATCAAACGATGTGGAAAACAATCAAATATGACATGTGTTTTATCCAGCTATTTTATACAGGTGAGAAGAGGCGATTACAATGACTTTGCAAAATAATTACCTTTTATCATTCAAGTGCGAACAGAGGATTATTAAGTAAAAGTTGAGAGGCTTTGTTTCGAAAAGTACCTGCTTGTTCGTTGGCTGCCAGGTTCTGTTCAAACTCTATACGCAGCATCTCGTATTCTTTGCGCACCTGGGCCAGGGTATCTTCCAGCTGGATGACCTCAGTTCGCAGCTTCTTCTGGAGGGACAGCTCATCACTCTGAACAATTGAAAACAATAAGAATTGGTTTCCCCGATTAACTCAGATTTTGGAATGACAACACCTGGTTAACAGGAACAAACAATTATATGATGAAAGATATACAGGATTTTTCCTCTAATGAATAATACCAATTTGTTTTCTAAAGAGATGAACTTTGTTGTCTGACATTTACCTCCATGTGCTCAATCTGACGGAGATGGGCATTCTTCGCAGTGAGCAGGAGGGCCCGTGCTTCATCCAACTGGGTCTTGACACCAAGGGACTCATTGTACAGCAGGGAGAATTGGGATTGTAAACATTTGTACTCTGCAGTCTCCTTCACAACCTCTTCTGGAATGTTCCGCAAATCGATCTGAAAAAAAGGAGATGAACCCAAGGACGCATAACAATTAATTAGCTCTAGTAAATAAGATATGTTCATGATAGTTATTTTCAGTTTTACCATTGTTTGTAATCTAACAGTCAGCGAGGATAGCCTTACCTTGAGCTTCTCACTCTCTCTCACAGCTTCCTGGAGCTCCACCTGCAGCTTCTCCAACTCTGCCATGCGGCTATTGGCCAATTCCTGGTTGTGCTCCAGCTCTGTGTTAAGACTCTCAAACTAATGTAAACACAAACAAGTTATAGGATAAGTGATGAGAAATTATTCTACAAAGAATTAGCACCATAGATCTCAGTTCTTTTATGTGCAAAGACACTCAAATGTCAGACAAAACTAATTGCAGGGGTACACCCTCTGGGTGCTCACCTTCTGAATGTTTAGCGTGATCTGGCCTCCAGCTAGTCCACCTGAGCTTCCAGTGCTGCTGTACCCACCCTTGAGCTTTAGGAAGCAAATGCAGAACAAAAGTAAAAAAAGAAAAACATGAGATACATGAGAGAAAACAGCACATCAACACACCATGACATCACTGACAAAGCTCATTTTCTTCTAGTTGAAGAGTCTAACACCAAACCCTCACCGCATTTATGAACAGTACTCTTTGCAGTATAAATGCAGCGGGCCTGAGTCACTGTTCAGTCGTATACACTAGAGAAACAGTACCCCAAGCCAATCCCTCAATAGAGAAAGTAAAAGCACACAGACAGTAACGAAAGATCACACCTGCTCCATGGCCTCTGCCAGGTGCTTGTTGAGTTTTTGTTCCCGAGTGCGGAGTTTTTCAATGTCCCACTGCAGGTCCTCCACCGTTGTCTCCATCTCAGACACCTTAGTCTCAGAGCTGGTCACCTTGTCCACCAACTCATTGTACTGCAATGAAGGCAAACACATCACAACACTTGTGTCATTGCTATAACTACACACACACACATGCAGATATTTATTTCTATTTTCACATACTCCATTTTCTGACACACAATGGCATGCCCATGCAGAGGCACAAATATCAATGCAATCAATAAACAATATAACATTATACCTCCATGGACATCTTGTGGTGTCTTCCCTGCAGAAGAGTGGCCAGGTCTCGTAGTCGAATGTTCTCATCCAGCAGAGTGTGGTTAACATTGATAATGTCAGACTGACTGTCTTCTTCAAATGCTGCAGAAGAACATTAATATATTTCAGCCAAATAATATCAACACTTTGAGCCAAAAAACAACCATATCATGTTAACAACTTTCAAGTTTACAGCTTGATTATGAATTATGACAGTCAACTACCATAGGTTAATATCAGCAGAATGGAATGAAAATCAATTAAGTTCCAGTGTGGTGGACAATGTATGAATTACACTAAATAAAGACACCTTAGGTCCCATTCAAAGTAATTGTGACAATTCACTGAATTCGGTTGGGGAGTTACATATGAGCAGAGTAATCCTATCCAGTATGCTCCCTTATGAGACTTAAAATGTTTTTATTTGTGTTTTTGTGCAGTAATGATGCTATGATATCATAATATATGACTATGGAGTGCCATTTTCACGGTTACCTGCAGCCTGGATCTGCTTGCACATATCATCGATGCAGCTATGCAGCCTATCAAAGACACAGACCAAGCGAGCAATGGCTTCTTTGCTGAACTGCATTCGATCTTGGAGGTGCAGTGTGAGCTCCTCCTCACTGCTATGCTCCAGTGTAGCCAGGAAACCCTTGGCATTCTCGCTTAGGGGAGGTGGCGATGCATCTGAACATACTTGGAAGGGATTTTGTGTGAGGTTAGTTCAGCAGTTGCTGTCGATTTGAGTGAATACAAACCAAATCACATATCACAGTTGGACTATAACTGATATTTTGCAACACATAGAGGCCGTTTCATTTACACTGACCCATAAGAATGAAAACAGAAATGATCCATATGAAGTAATGAAAAGAAAAAGTTGTACAATATTACAATGAGTGCATACATCAGAAGTGCCATATAGAATCCTGGATTTTAAGTTGTATACATAGGGGTTGTTGTGTCAGCAAATATGGAGTCATACCCATGCAAACACTTTCATTCTAATTCAGTTCTTTGTAAAGTTAGGTTAATGATAATATACAATAATATAATATTATATATATAATATAAGCAAAATGTGTCAGTCTAAAAATTCTGTCAGTAATAGAGCAATTTGGTCAGGATAAATATTCCTCACCTGTTGTGGAGTCCTGTGGAGGCTCTATTGGCCTCAACAATTCTTGTGACTCAGTAGATGGTGGAGGCTGCAGCTGCTCCTCATGCTGCTCTTCCTGACCCTCCTCCTGTTGTTGCGGCTGCTCTTCTGCCTGCTCCCCCTCATTCTGGGCCTCTGGGAGTGGAGGTGGAGGCACTGCAGATGTTTGTGAGGGAATACTGACACCATCTTCCTCCACTGATGTTGGGTCAGGGACAGGGGCTGAGGGTGGTGCAGGTGTAGACGTCACTGGAATGCCTGGCTTAATACGTTTACGGAGAACGTGCACAGTCTCTTCCAACTGCAAAACAAAAACAAAAGGTTGACAGAAGTATTAATCCTCCAGGCAAGCATTAATATAAGTCTATTTTTGTAATGCGCCAGGATTACTATTATGCAGGTAAGTACGTGAAGCTTTACTGACATAGCTAATTTCTGGAGGCCAAGGGCTTTACATAAAATGAGAAAACAAAAACGCTAAATTTAAAACAAGAAAAAATTATACAATTAAAGTAAACCACCACAACATAATCCAAACACACATACACAAAAAAAATTTAATTAAAAACAAAAAAACGGATCAGCCAAGTCAACAAACAGAGCAGGAGTCTGTTGACTCGGCTGTTCTGATTTGAGAAGGGAGACTTTTCCACAATTTTGATGCTAGGCCAGCAAAAGAGCACTCACCATTTTGCATTCTGTCTGTGGTACAATGAGCAAGTACTGTTGTATGAGCTAACGGTCTGGAGTTAGTTGTGTCAGCAGCTCAGATGTGAACAGGAGCTAAGCCAGGCAGAGCCTTGCAAATGATTGAAAGAATCTTAAAATCAAACCTATATTCTGATGGACATCCTGTTCAGCGAGGGTAAAATAGGAGTAATGACATATTCGGTCACTCTTAGTTACAAATTTAGTTGCTGCATTCTGGAAAAGCTTAAGTTGCGCCAGGGTGGCTTTACTCAAGCAGGAGAAAGGTGAATTACAGAACTCAAAGTGGGAGAAAGCAAACGTGTGAACCATGTGTTCAGAATAAGAAACTGAAAATTATATTGATTTTTGCAATATGTCTTGGTCAAAAGCACAAAGATTGAACCAGTTGATTGAAAAGGTGACCCAAGTTTAGTTTAAAATCAAGATGGAGATCAAATGTGTCACTGAGACTCCTGGCATATGTTTGGCAATGGGAGGAGATGGATTTATATACTTCAGAAATTATTTTGTAATGCTTTATGGGTCGGAAATGACTGTCTTTTAAGAATTGAGTTGTGAATAGTTAATAATAATAAATAATAATACATTTAATTTATAATTCACTTTAGTTGACATCTAATACTTTATAGTAACAACACAGTCAAGTAGAGTTGCTGTAAATGTCTACACAATGCATTAATCATGATTACATACACGCACAAAATGGAATATGTATAACTGTACATTGTATATTAAATGCATGTTGGTTTTGACTAATTTTGGGGCCCCTCTCAAACCTGTGTTTACACAAACATGATACAATGGGGAATATTTAGAGTTAACCCCTTGTACAAGTACCTGAGACCAGTAGCGATTGACAATAAGGAGGGTGGTGTCATCGGTCGCTTGTCTTTTCTCCAACTTCTCAATTTTCTCTCGTAACTCATCCTCCATTGTCTGTCTCTGCTCCAAGCGCTCACACAGCTTCTTATTCTTGAACTGGAGGACCTTCATATCCATCTCCTCCTGCAAATAACAAATAAAGATACTAAAGTGAGTAATCAGAGATTCCGAATACTCTGAAATTATAAATACACAAGATAAACTGCAACTTCATCTTGACAGAAGTGGCGGTGCATGGGTATGTAATGGTTTACTGTAGAGGAGATTCCGGCTATGCGTATGGGCTCAATGAGGGTGGTGGTGGTCTTCTCCTCCTTTTTGCTTTTCTTCTCAGGTGGGCCAGGGGGGCTGTCCCCTCCCGAGGGACGTTTTCCTCCCCCGGCACCTGACATGTTTCCTTGCCCTGCAAATGATCAAACATTGCAATATGTTGAAATAGATAAAATTACAAATTACCCAAAGTATAGATTTAATAAACCACGATTTAGTAAGAGAGCTCATTCATTTTATGGCAATTAACTAGAAACACAAGGCCGCTGGTTTAAACTGGCACGGAACACTTGAAACTATTTATTACCGAGCGATTATACTGATTCCCATAGTATAAACAACTACCCTGAAAGCTACCGTTTGGCCTTTTCTGCTTTTTTGTCTAGAATTAACGACAACTAGCCAGCTTCATAGCGCTAGCTATCCTGATGCTAACGATAAATTTGCAAGACCCGTTAAGATAAACGGCGCCTTTTCCGGCCTATTTATTTGACTATTGGTCGGTATATTTACTCACTGGCCATTATTACATACGTAAGATATGCTCTGAGGAAAAGCAAAATGCACAAGTGTTTATAAACCGTTTCCTGTCAGATATTAAAGTTACAAACCTTCCCAAGCAAAAATGAAGCTCAGGTCATACGGAGAAGCTACCGGAGATGACGATGACATACTTCCGCAAAGAAACAACATTTGATAAATACAAACAATTAAGTGGTTAATTTTTTATTTAGGTAAATTTATCTTGACATATTGACAATTGAACTTATTGTAATCCATCGGTAGAGCTAAAAAAATAAAAAAATAAATAGAGGTATGCTGTTAAATCTACCATGCTGTCATCTTCACCCCAGCCCCAAGGGGGCAGTAGAGCTACAGTGCGTGGAAACGGTCAATAGCCAGTTTCGATGAATGTGGGTAGAATGTAAACAGTGTTAAGGACCGAGCTAACGAACGCTAATATTTTCAGCGACAGGTTTTGATTTTGTCGTCGCTTAATCCAACATAATTATGGCTTCTAGTTGATTATTCGAGCTGCAATTGTGATTTTGCACTGCTTCCTCATTCGCCGCTTCCTTCTAAACTCTCGTCGTTGGTGAGTAAGTTAGCTTCCTGGGCGGCCGGTGAACCTGCTGCTGCAGCAAGGCCAAAGTCAGGGACACATGATGGACCAAGGACGTAAACTCAAATAAGGAGGATAGATCTTTTACGTGTGTATATTTGTGGCAAACTAATTCCAGCAATGGCCTACTAAATAATATTGATCTTTGGTCAATTCAATATATCACACTTCTTTATAATGCGTTAACTCAGTAGTTTTTATTGCAAACCATGCAGCACTTTTACGACATGAAATATGGAACTGACAATCAAATTCTGTTTGTTTTGTTGGGTTGTTTGTTTTTATTACAGCTCTATATTTTATCAACATGACCAAAGACATTGTTGTTGGTGATGAATTACCAGACTGGGTGGGTGCCAGAGAGTTCTACCAGAAATATGATCCCAAGGAAGTGATTGGCAGGTGGGATCACCAAGATAGCCTAAAATGTAACTCTTGTGTTCTGTAAGGATGATGAAAACCCAATATTCCCTCCATACAAAATCCTTTATCAATTTATCTCAGGGGTGTGAGCAGTGTAGTGCGCCGGTGTGCGCACAGACACACCGGTCAGGAGCTGGCAGTGAAGATAATTGAGATCACAGCAGAGAAGATGACTGTTCAACAGTTGGAAGAAGTGAAAACCTCAACACTGAAGGAGATCCAAGTCCTCAATATGGTGAAGGGACACCCCTCAATCAGTATGTAAGATTTTTTTTTTTACTGCATATCATATCAGCATTCTTATCTAAGAAGTGTTGAAACAGTTCTGTCTGTTGTTCCCTTTAGTTACACTCATTGATTCCTATGAGTCTGCAACCTTCATATTTTTGGTGTTTGACCTGTGAGTATTACAGATTGTAGTGCCATGACCTGTATATTCCTCCATAAATGTGAATGTTGATATTCATTCTACCATTGAAGGATGTTGTCAATCAAAATCTTTTTGAACAATCTGTTTCTTTTACAGAATGAGGCGAGGAGAGCTTTTTGACTACCTCACAGAAAAAGTTACTTTGAGTGAAAAAGAAACCAGGTGAGCACCATAATCAACACACCCCTGCAGATAATTTCATTCAGTTCGCTTGGCCCTGACTAAAGCAGAAATTTCTTGGAAAATTCACCCGGGCATTTCTGAAATCAAACCAAAAGATACAAAACAAAGGGCCCTTGACGTAGGTCACAACCTGATTGGACATTTTTCATACCATATTCATTACATATATTGTGTGACTATGCACCGGATATATATATATTACACCCATATGTGTTTGTCAGACCAAATATTAATGGGGCACTGTTTGCTATTTATATAACATGTTGTTATGCCCTATCCTCTGTTTGTTTATTTGTTTGCATACATCCCACTTGCTTCTTTTTCTGTGTCCAATCATGTGAATTTTAGGGATGTATCTTGTGACATCAGCTTCTGTCTTTGGCTTTTAGTCCATGTTGTGTTCATATTTCAGTTGACTGACACCAGAACTTGTTTGAAAATGGGCTGAGACCCATTTGCTCAGGAAGTCTTTTTGTACACATAGATTCAGGGAGCAGTATTCACAGTTCACAGTCGTTCAAATAAACAACACTAACAGTCACACTGGAGTTCATTTTAATAGAACCAATTTTGCCAGGTGTGATTGCACCTTTAATGTAACTGGTGTTACTCTCTGTAACACAATAAAACTTGAGCTTGGCCTAATTAAATGGTGATTACTGTGTCTTTGCATGTTTAAGCCACAAGCCACATATAAATTGTATATTATTTCCATTTGTATAGAGTACTATCCACAATGATTTATGGCGTGTATATTTTTTTACGCAGCTAAAGTTACTCTCAACGGACTTTTTGTACAACAAAAAAACATTCGTACTCTTGAAACACACACAGGTACAACACCGAGGTTTTCTTGAAAGTTAAATGCAGAACTGCTCAATCTTCAAAGCAATTGTACATTTCAAAAACAGGTTAACTTGGAAAAAAACGTTGCTCTATGATGGCCACTGTGATGGATTATGTAACTTGTACTTACACTTTGTTATCTCTCGCACGTTCATCCACTTATAGTTCTTAAAAAAAAAAAAAATCAAACCAACAGCTTCTTGCAAAGAAGACCATGTAAAAACAATGCATTTTGTGAAACTCATTGCACTATAGGAGTATTGTCCGAGCTCTGCTGGAGGCTGTGCAGTACCTCCACTCCCTCAACATTATCCACCGAGACTTGAAGCCGGAGAACATTCTCCTGGATGATCAGGGACACATCAAGCTATCTGACTTTGGTTTCTCAGTGCAGCTTAAGCCTGGAGAGAAACTTAGAGGTACTGAAATATGAAATGTTAAAGATATTAAATTGAAGTACATTTTTAATTATCTGGTAAAAATTTATAAAGACGTTATAAATTATATAAGCTGAGGATAACGTTATCTGTTATCTCCCTTCTTGTACTTAGAGCTTTGTGGGACACCTGGTTATTTAGCCCCTGAAATACTGAAATGTTCAATGGATGAAATGCATACAGGATATGGCAAAGAAGTCGATCTGTGAGTCTTTATTTTTGTCAGTGATATTTATATCAATATATACCACAAAGCATCCGCTTAATTGTTTCCCCAAAATTTTGTATTTAATTTTTGCTCACTTTCTCCGATGCGTGTGTTGAAAAGCTGGGCATGTGGAGTGATCCTTTTCACCTTACTCGCCGGCTCACCACCATTCTGGCATCGCAAACAGATGCTGATGCTGAGGATGATAATGGAGGGTCGCTATCAGTTAAGCTCCCCAGAGTGGGATGACAGATCTGACACTGTGAAAGACCTGGTAAGACTGATAAAGCTTTGAATAATATCCTGTTCAGTTTCACCTAGCTGTAATGTTGTCAAACTATTTGCTTTGCAGATATCCAGGCTGCTGGTGTTAGATCCAGCTGTCCGTCTCACTGCTGAGCAAGCCCTGGCACATCCCTTCTTCAGGTTGTACCAGAAGGAGGATGTGCGGCTTTTCAGTCCCAGAAAGACATTTCGGGTGAGCCACAGCTCTGATTTTTTTTTTTTTTTATCACAGCTAATTTTTGATTGAAGCTTTGAAAATAAATACTATATTCTTCCCCCTCAGGTGTTGATAGTCAGCGTGCTGGCATGCATCAGGATGTACAGCCGGTACCGCCGGGCTCGCCCACTGACTCGAGAGGTGCTTGCTAGAGATCCTTACTCTCTCCGTGGAATCCGAAAACTCATAGACGGCTGTGCCTTCCGAATCTATGGGCACTGGGTGAAGAAAGGGGAGCAGCAGAACCGAGCTGCTCTCTTTCAGAACACAGCTAAGATCATGCTGCTGGACCTTGAGGACTTCGAATGATAAATGGTCAAATTCATTCCTATTTTGACTTTAATTTGTGGTGCCATGCCAGTATTTTTTTGGTGCATTACTGTGTTTAGTTTGAAGCTGAGAAAATTGTGGGATCTGTATGTACGTGCTTTGCGCAACGTGGTTCCACAAGTTAAAGACAAGCACGCACAACTTAATGTTCCTTATCTGACCCGATCCAGGTCTGTGACTGTTTGAAACATTCTTTTTTTTTTTTTTGTCAGGTCATCGGTTTGCAAAACCAATTTTCAGTAGAGGACACATTGCACAATCACTATAGAAAACACATCACATCTGAGTTTATAGTAAGGACTTTACTTGTTGATAATCACTTGCAACTGAGCAGAGAGAGTGCTTCTCAGCGCTGCAAATCTGAAGTGAACATTAGAGCACTGTGAATAGTTATTATAGTTATATATTTAAAATTTACAGATATTCCTGCACTGGATGATTTTGGGGAGAGACTCTTGAAGCTCTTATGCATGGAGCAAGCCTCAGTGGGAGATTCATTTACACTAACTTTGAAAACCATCTGCAACTGTACTCTCTCTTTAAAAAGGCCAACACCATTCCTTACTTGATTCATTCTGCAGTTTAATGCTTTGCCTGAAAGTGTATGAAAAATGTTCAGTAATGGTACAAATCCGAATATAAAATGTACCGTATATGAAGAACAACAGCTCTGTTGTCAATGAAACCAATCTAAGAGTTCAATTTGTGTGAGTCTTTATTTAAAACATTTACTTTATGGCCTTTAGTATATGTTGTGCTGATCTTCAAATTTCTTTTCATTTGCTGATCCAGCTCAACACAAGCATCATCTGATCTCTTTCTCAATCGGTGTCTTCAGTTCTGATTTTTGAACCTGAAAGTGAAATAGTTATGTGTTAACGATATCTGATCTCTTAATCTTGCAAGAATATATAGAATTTGTGATCTATAACATGGATCTTCTGGCTTTACCACCGATGCATCCTCTGTTTAACGAGCGGTATGTCTTTGGCCCTCTTCCTGCTTTCGTTTCCACCACCTTTTTAACATCTAGTGCAAAAAAATAAGTGACAGCATAAATAAGTCTTGTACGAAGTCCTCTAAAATATATTGAATATCCTATTCCTCATTTGAAACAATATACAATTAAACATAGAATGCAAAGAAGTTGAAGGGATTTGCATGTTTGTTAGTCTTCAAAAAAGTTACTTCTTAACTCCGAGTACCGGCAATTTTAAGCAATATTAAAATTGCTTTTACTCTGTTTTACTGTGCATGAAAGGCTTCTGATCTTTGCCAGGCTATTTAGAACATTTGTGCTTCTAAAACTGCAGATAATGAATCTTAATTCTTACCTGGAATCCCAGAATATGTCAAAGACAAATTAAGCTTTACCTGAGAAGAATAAAAGTCATATTGATGAACTAATTTCTCCCCTAGTATATTTCCACCAGACTGATCTGTGAGGAATAACCAACTTTCAGTTTGTACCTGTGGGGTGAAAATATACTTGTAGAGTTTGTAGTGTCTTAAGTAGATGTCATGGATGAAGTATAAGGCGGAGTATATTTCCCCAGGACTGAAGAGGTTGATACTAAAGGGAGGTCGCTGTGGTGGAAAAAAAACCCCACAAATTACCATCAGATTCATGGAAATGAGTGTTAAAATGATATTAAGACTTCAAATTGTTTTACAAACCCTGACTGAGTGACATAGAAGTAAGTCCTGGCAGTATCTGAAACACTGTTTTATGTTGTCGAGTGGAGTTACTGCAAGACAGGAGTTTCACACAGTTAAATTAATGTATCTTAATAAATGAATAGTTTGATTAATTGTGATATTTGCCCAGTAGACAGACAAATAGCACTTTGAGATTTGATCTAATTGTAAAGTGCTTTGTAAATTAAATGTATTATCATTATTATTGTTAACACTGTCAGCAGCTGTCAGTCACTTTGTATTTGTTGCTGATGGAAATAATGCTTTGATATTTTACATCTTCCTTGATGAAAATTGCAATCTACTAAGTACATGGCAGTTGCAACAATATTCATTTTTTTATTTAAAAAAATAAACTAATAACACAAACAATAATGCAGCTTCACTCACTTATATTTGCCTCATGGACGGATTTAATGATGGACAAAAGGGTAGAAGTTTGTTCCCTCTTGAGGCTGTGCTCTCTGCTAAAAAGCACCGTCTGCACATACAAGTCTAGCAGAAGCCCTCTTTTTGGTTCAGCGAGGTTTACTTCAAGGACATTACATAACACACTGTCAGAGAAAAGAGCAGTGACAATGAAATACTTAAGCACCGCATGTGATGTATTTTTGGGAAAGGGGCCAAACCTCTCCAGATCAGCGATGGAATGCATGTTGTCCATCATCTCCATTTCTTGATAGTTTACGTCTGTCCTGAAAAATCAAAGCAATGGATCCAGGATTAGACACAGTTTAGTCATATAAGGTGTAAAATAATTTAGCAAATCTGAATTGTAGATCAGTCTTCACCATAGCATCACTTCAGCTTTCAAGGTCTGTGTGACCTACAAAACAAAACAGATTGTATTTGTCAAATAGAATGCATCAAAGCTACTATGAACCTATATTTTATTTAATCATATGACTTACAACCAAAAGAGATGTCCGAGCTACAACAAAGTGAACCCTACATCTAACAAGTTACATTAAATCAATGTAATCTTGTAAAGCGTAACTTTATTTTGTACCCATTTATTTCTTCTGAATCACAATTCAAGCCAATGCAGAGGTTAGCTGCTGAAAAACATTTTGATTGAATTTGTTGATAATTAAAGTCATTAAGAATAAAAAAAATTTGAAAAATAGAGTTTGCAGTTTAAATAATAGTTATCAATGTTTTATTTTATCCATGTTAAAATGGGGAAGGTTTAGCGTCAACTGCACACAAACATACATAGAAAAATAAATAATTCCACATGATCACTTCTTGGATGATTTTCGGACACTTTCTTGATAAAAAAGTTTTTATCACAGTCACATATTTCATTTATTACAGGCATAAAATATAACAACCCCAGCTTTCATTGTTTTGCGCAGGCGCAAATAGGATGTTTGGATCAACTTTATAAGGCTCTGGTTCAAATTATCTATCGACACCTAGATAAAGCTGACAGTTTCCAGACAACACTTTCACCACGAGTTGAGAGTTCATTTATGAGTTATTGCAAAATAAACTTCAAAAGCCCCTATGATTAGGAAAACGTTGTGATGACGTCACGTGACGTCACGAAAGTACTTACAACAAAATGTAATCATCCCTAAAATATTCCAAAACCGACATCAGAGTAAAATATACAAATCCATCCATTATTTTCCGTAATCTTGCTATTGCAACCGAGGGTTTCAGAAAATAATGAAAAAGATAATATTTATCTCTCTGCTTGAGGAGCTGAGGCTTACAGAATCACTAATATACTCTAAGACGGTTCTAAAAACAGCTTTTCTCTTATCGCATTTCCCAGTGTGTCTTTATTGGATTCTGACATTTGTGGGTCTTGTAATTTCTTATTAAATAATGTTAAACACATTTTAACTTCGTTTCGAAAAGTGCTATACAAACACGTTGTTTTTTTTATTTTAAGTATTATTATTATCCAAATTATTATTATTATTCCAACACGAGTAGATCCGTTCGCGCTTTATTTGCCACGCTTGAATAACTAATACACTGGTCAACTTCCGCTTAACGCTTTCAAAATAAAAACGTTTCCGGTATTGCTCAGCCTTGGGAAAAATAAAAGTAATAAGAGCATTTGCTTGGGCGAAAACATAAAAATTACACTATCAAACAAAGAAAAGATAATGTATAGACACCCACTGCCTCGTTTTACTAGGGGTATATAACATATATTGATATAAAAACATACTATTTCTAATTAAATCAACATCAAATAAAATCCTCAAGGTTTAATCACTACCCTAAAAACTATTTAGCATTATATTTCTTGGGTAAATCATACGTTTAGACAACAATTAACTCACGTGGGACACAGTTATTATTTCTGGAAACATCCAACGTCCTTCATGTAGCTAGACAAAAACAGGCTCCAAAGAAGCTGAGCCACTTCCTGTTTGGTTTCCTCTGTATCCTAGCAACAGTAGACCTTTTGAGTTTCCGTTGTAACACCGGGTACATAATCATGCAGGCTGCAACACACGAATGTATACAGATTTTGGACAAAAACACAGAAAGTTTAAATCAATTTTTGCCAGCTCTGTCAGCGCTTTGAGTAAGATTTAGGTTAATTTATGAAGACTGTTTTGACCCACTTGTTTGTAATGAAGATTCAGGAAAAACAAAATCGCCCCCAAGTAATAATATGATACATTTCGTATAATGTGGTAGCAATGAATATAATACGACTATTAAATCTACTACTATCACTATAAAAAAATAATGAGCCCCTCTGTATGTTTGCTTGATTCAAAAATATTAATATTTAAAATATGAGTTATTGGTGTAGAACATGATTTATACAAGATAAAACTCAAGTCGATTAAAGTGCTCCAAATTTGGACTGCATTGGGAATTATGACCTATCATAAAAACTTCTGGATAAGCTTCCTCTAGTGATGAAATCATGCAAATTACCTTTCCGATAAGCAATCCAGTTCTTCCTTACACTAAGGTCTGTGTAGATGCAAAATTAGAAAATAATCCATGTAATTCCCCTTGACTCTAGCCTTATCATAGAACAGTTTTGGAAAACTGGCCTTGTCACTGACTACATGTCCACACTGACTGAGCTGTGCTGTGCACTTTAAGAACATTATCCCCTTTTAATCCACTTTGCCTTCTGCTCCTTGCAGGAGGACACATTGTCAGATTGAGCAGGGTCCCACATTTAAGTCATCTTTTGGCGCATAAACCCTTTCCTACTTTCAGCCTGGATGTTGGTTTTCATCTAATTTTCAAGAACCATAACTTGCCTGCTTCCTACTTTGTAATTAGAAGTTTGTTTCAGTAATGGACGACACAGACATCCGACAGCAGAAGCTGGACAACCAGGTAAAGAAACAAGCATTACTGTTCCCACAATGATGGATGTGATGTCGGAAAGAGGAATGGATTCTGTCTTTATTGGAGGAAACAAATGGATCTCCCATGTATTTGAGAGATATTCAAGTTATAAATTAACATGTATATGTTTCTATTTCTTTTAAACTTGTGCAATTATTATAATGTACTTCCAAGGATTTACAATTAGGAAGTATTTTTATCTGGAGTGAATGTATCAAACATATATTTGGGGTGTAACAGGAGCAAAGACTTGAATTTATCCCCTTTTTTTTTTTAAATCTTAATGAGGTTAAAAGCAAAGAAGAGCTTTGAAAAGAAATAAGGCTTTCTTGAGTCTCATGAGGTCATGTCTAATTGTGTCAAAACCACCTGCTGTTTGGAGCCGCTGCTCAATTTAAAGTCACAGACAGCATTCAGTGTACGAATGACTGGTTTGTATCTTAAAAAGAATACAACATAAGTATTTGGTCAGCATAGTCAAATCTGCCCTCCGGAGGTATAATTCTACATATCCTAAATTGATACACATAGTTTCTTTCTTACTTTTTAGTCTGGGCTTATAATGTCCACTGGGTGTAGCTTATGGCTAGTTTACTTTAGCTGTCATGCATTTAAAAAGCAATATTGCCGTCAAATGTGTTGCTCTATAACCTAACCAACAATGTGTACTGTAAACAAGTGTGAGGTAATCACTCATTGAAAGTGAGAAAAATTCCCATTCTGAACTGTTTTTCTGGAGTATTTTAGATGGAATAACACCGTAGTATCACCGTCCTCTGACCATGAAGCTACTAGAAGAATTATCTTCTATAGTTACATACACATGAGCATTGTATGTCGAAGTACGTGAACAGTGACAGTTTGAACAGAAGGTTTCATATTCAATTCTTCCACAGCGAACCCTTTTAATGAAAAAGCAGCAAAAGAAGCGGGCTGATTCTCAGATGGTGGTAACCAACTGGACTTCCAACCAAAAGCCAAAAAACCGAAAGACCAAAGCTGCACACTCTGATGAAACGCCTCTGCTGATCAGCCAATCCCTGAGCAACACGTCCCTCAGTGGTTGGTATTAGAATAACTTGTTATTTTACATATCAGAATAATCATCATCATCATCATCCTCATGGAAGTTGTTTGCATTAATATAAGATAAGATAAGATAAGATAAATAAGATTATATGACTTTATTGTATTGAAGGAACAAACACAATGGCATCTTTGACAAAGAAAGCAAGAAAGTTTTCATTGTATTGATTTAATAGTAATAACAGTTTTGGCATTACATAATTGTATTTAGTCAAGTCAACATAACTATCTTTAAACATTTCATCATAACTGTGTTGGTAAATGAGACGTGGATGTTTTCTGTACACAACTTTTATATGTTGAAAGAACTAAATAGATGTATCTTCGACAAGTTAAACAAGGGAGTTTGATGGAAGTAACGTAATAGTATAATTATTTGGATAAGATAAGACAAGATAAAATTAAACTTAATTCACTAAATTTTTCAGATTCACTTATATGGAGATGATTTTACATTTACGGTGACATTTGCTTATAATCGTTGAGTGAAAATTACTTTTAAAATTCTTTACCCATTAATTTATCATACTTTTCTGGGATGGGTTGACTTCACTAAATATGATGTTTTATGTGTAGAAGAACTGCAAAACTTTCTGCATAAAAACTTATATATACATTACAATTATTACACTTCACAGATAATGTTAACGACAAGTTATTTTTGTTTGTTTTTCATGGAGATCAAGTTGAACATGCCCATGAAAACCCACTGGATGAGATTACACTGGGTGAAAGCGACATGGCAGCTGGCATGATGTTTGCAGAGGCGCCTTCAGAGAAGCCCGATACTCCCAAGACAATGAACCTGGATATTGACCAGGAGCCTGAGGTGAATTCTGAAGTGGAGTGTGATGCTCAGGTGGAAGAAAAGAAGCCCAGAAAGAAAGAAGCGAAGAAAGAGAAGGCCAAAGGTGGGAATATGAGAAACAGAATGTTCCATTTTGTGCTTCAATTGCGATCTAAGAATTGTATTCTTAGATCGCATTGTATAAGAAACAGTTTCATGTACTCACTGTTTGTTTTTTCAGACTTGGAGCAGGATGATGGAAAGGAGATGGAAAAGGAAAAAGAAAGGGAGAGAAAGGAGAAAACAGCAAAAAAGAAAGAAAAAGCGAAGCGGTCAGAAGACCCACAGAAAACGACCAAGACGACCAAACAAGAGCGTAAAAGTAGCATCAACGATCTGAGCATCATTAACATATCACCACCTTCTGCAAAAGATTCTCTGCATGCAAGAGATGCATGTTCACTGACTCCATGTTCAATCATATGCTTTTATCATTTAACCAGCTGGCACACTTCTTTTTTTCCCCCCACAAATAACATTTGATTTACAACATTAACATTCTTCCTCTTCTGCAGAGAAGATCTTACTGGAGGCCTCCACCCAGGAGACAGAGTCAGTGGTTGAGATGGTGCCTTCCTCCAAGTATAACAGTGAGGAAAGTGACAATGATGAAGAAGAGGACACGTCCCAGACACCTGTCCCTCAAACACCTAAGAGGAAGAAACACCTCGACACATGTGAGCGACACACTCGCTCAAACTATTTCATGATCAACAATAATAACTGATGTCCATTGACCATTGACTGTGTCTGTCGTCCTCACAGCCAGGTGCCAAATAAGTGATGAGAGCAAAGATGAGGACATCCAAGAGCAGGGGAAAAAGGATAAAAAGACCAAAAAAGGGGAGAAAACATCGCAGAGTTTGGCTTCCCTTAATCGCAACTCCAAGGATAGTTCATCCTCCGGCGGTGAATCTGATGAAAGAGTGAGACATCACGATGTTCTGTTAAAGGCGAGCCATTTTCATTGGACCCTTAAAGCATATGAGAATTATATATATATATATTTTTTTTTTGATCTTTCTGATTTTAGTCAACGTCTCCACTGTCAGTGGAGGATCTTGAGAAGTTTGCTCTGCGCCCGGCACCCAGAGACGTAACGATCCAGTGTCGAGTCAGCAGAGATAGGAGAGGCATGGAGAAAGGAATTTACCCAACGTACTACCTCTACATGGAGAAGGAGGACGGCAAAAGGGTTGGGACATCCAGAAACTTAAATGCAATCTCCGCACATGTTTATAGAAGTTCTGTCGTGACTCTTTCGTTTTGTCTTGTATATGTATATTATATTTTTTAAATTCTGCTTTGCTTAAGGTGTTTCTGATGGCAGGCAGGAAAAGGAAAAAGTGTAAAACATCAAACTATCTCATCTCCACGGACCCGACAAATCTGTCCAGAGACACCAACTGCTACATTGGAAAACTAAGGTAGAAAAAACTCTTTAGTATACCAAAATCATTTTGCTCAGATTACATGTCTAATACTTGTGTTTTAATACAATCTGAGGACTTGAAACTGGAAATGCAACTGGACAAAAATTTCAAATACAAATAATTTATGTTTTCTTACCATGCATTTCATAAGAATATTCAATTTAGGTCAAATATTCTGGGCACAAAGTTCACAGTCTATGATGGCGGTGAAAACCCTGAGAAAAAACCTTTCATCAAAGAATGCGAGTCATTGCGGCAGGAGCTGGCAGCAATTTTCTATGTAAGTACAAATTGACTCTGTAGACCAAGTGCCGTCCTAATGCTGTGTACCAGAGAAATAGAATCTTGCTATACAACTGGTTTTTGTGTTGCAGGAGACAAATGTGCTTGGGTTTAAGGGTCCAAGAAAAATGACCGTTATCATTCCTGGCATGATGGAGAATGATGAAAGAGTGTCCATTCATCCAAAAAATGTGATTTAAGACGCAATCGTCAATACTTAAAACCTGTGTTGATATTGATTATGTGTGAAATATCTCAGAGGAAGTGACATTTATGCTTTATTATAGGAACAGGAGACTCTGCTGGGTCGCCATGCAAACAAAAACACCGATAAACTGGTCACATTGGTGAACAAATCGCCAAGCTGGAACGAGCAGACTCAGTCGTATGTGCTCAACTTCCACGGACGTGTCACCCACGCCTCTGTCAAGAACTTCCAGATCATCCACCCTGATAATGGTAAGAAGCACTGACTTACTGTCTCTACTATTTAGATCCCCGAAAAGTTAGGTTTCATTGGAAACGTGACTGCCGCCGCCGCCGCCGCCATCACAGATTTTTCTTGTCAATGCGATAACTCCAAAACTGTTTTATGTAACATTATTTGATTTTATAAGCACATAAAAATTAGTGAGATGAAGAATTGGATTGATTTTTGGAAAGGTCAGTTGCATATTTCCACCAATAGGGGTAGCTTTCTTCAAAATCACAGTTTTTAGGCCACAATTTCTCAACCCTTGGTCCAATTTAGTCCAACTTTGCCGCATCGGAATCGACTCAAGGTGATTTATCTTGTATATCTCATATTGTACTCTAATAGTTCATATTTTACTCACTCAGAGGGAGCTTTTTACAATAAGAAAGACACTGTTTTCAGACATAAAACACAAAGTCTGATTTAGTCGATATTTACCTCACTTGAAATGCCTCAAGGAGACCTGACACATATTTGTCATATTTCCCAGGGGTATTGTTTTGAAGAAAAAAAGAATTAGTTACTAAATCTTGCTGGTACATTTGGAGTACATAGCCTTGTGGCGGAGGATAACAGCAATGACTGAGTTTTTGTATCACAGATAAACTGGTCACATCGAATTATATAATTAAATTGGTTAAAGTTATGAAATCACTGCCATTATGTATTTTACAGAGGATTACATCGTGATGCAGTTCGGTCGTGTTGCAGAGGATGTCTTCTCTATGGATTACAGTTTCCCCATGTGTGCCCTGCAAGCCTTCACCATCACCCTGTCCTCCTTTGATGGGAAACTGGCCTGTGAATGACCCACCCTGGTGTACCTCAAATATTCACCCATGATCAAATGGGTATCGTTTTGATCATCATTGGTCAAAATGATACACATAATTTTCCAAAGGGCCAAATTTCATTCATCCCGATCCGCTGTGACCCTTTGCAATACACCGAAAGGTGACACAGACTCAGACGTTCATAGTTCCAGAATTATTTCACCGCTGATTTTATATTCAAGTGGACAGGCATGTGAAGTTCAATGCCATTGTGGAAAAAAGGAGTTATTGCTGTGCTGTGCACGATAGTTTGGATGAGACGCAGGGAAAACTCTGGAAATCCTTAAGATTCCTCAGCGCCTGCATCTACCCTGCAGCACATGCAGATCCGCTCTGGCAAAGGAATGAGAGAGATGAATGTCCCTAACAGACATTTTAAAGCAAGCAGCAGTGAGGAAACTGAGGCTACAGGTTCCTCTTTTGTTGCCAGAAGCAATCAAGCAATTGAATATTAAGGATAAACGTGTAAACAGAACCAAAAATAAAAGGATAATAATGCACAATTTGAATGTCTGTGACTGGTTTTATTTGAATTATGCATCCCAGTGTCTATGTGGTGTGGCTTTTGCTACATACATCAGTCTTTATCGCAAAGAAGGAAACATTTTTTTTGTATGAACTGAAAAAAAATCCTTTATCAGATGTTGTGGGACTGGAAAAAAAGTTTCAGATGAAGGCAACCATAGAAGAGTTTCTGCTGTTTCTCAATCTGCAGGCTTGAAAAAGTTTCCGTCTCATAAGAGCTTCATTGGTTATCTCCAGCAGGTTTTGAAGACTAGCTCACTCTTATTCACACGAGGGGCCAGAAAGTCATATAAGTCACAACAAAATGTTTTTTGCCGGATGTTTTCTGTAGTAAAGAAAGATAATCAGAGGTGCTTGGATGGTTTTGATAGCCCAAATTAAACTGAAACCTCCATTTTAATTAATTTTAATTAATTAATTTACCCTACTTACGTAAATGATACTGTTTTGAAATGTACCTTATTTTACTGTTGATATTTGACTCTTTTTTTTTAAACAATAGTCTCTACTGACAGTTTTTACAGTTTGAGTTGAAAAAAAGTTGTACTTTACTGTATGGTAAGTGTAATTAACTATTTAAAGGTAAACATTTTGACATTATTTCTGGCTACCACAGCTGCTAGTATTTAACCATACATGTAAAAATTATTTTTTAAAGCACATATCCTGCCTCCACAAAAATTAACAGTCTTAATAAAAGGGTTAAACTACAAAAAAAAAAATCATTATCTGTGTTATCAGACAGAAATCAAATGATCTGGCATACAGGATGCAAATAATAGCTTCTTCTTGAACTTCTGCAGACATCCTCAAGCTCTACTGTATAGTGCATTAAAAAAAAGTCCATGTTGTTTGTTGGTGGATTAAGTAAATGTACCTATATCCAATGTAATTAATATATCTGTATCTTACTAAGCTGCAGTTTAGCAGGTGAATCTTAAACCAAAAGCCTGTTAATGCCACAAAAAATGTTTAATTTGAGACAACGCATTAATATTGATTTAATCATATAAACCGAACAGCATATTTAGTGTGTCCTAGATTAGTAAAATATAAATATATATAGTAAAATTTATGCTCATCTTAGTTCGCCAGACTCAAACATATCAATTCATCCAAGCTGATTGCTTAATACTGATATGCTGGCTACGAATATTATTCCATAATATTGAATCCGGTCTAACACAAATGAGTTTGTGAGGAAATTGGTACCCTAAACCAGATTAAGTAAATTCAACATATAGTTTTTTAATCATACTTACAATCTAACGCAGTGATAATCAAACGCAGAGTGTGGTTACAGACTCTAAACCAAAGAAATCCCCTCATTGGAGTAAATGACATAAAGTCTGACAGATATCCTGTCGCGTCTCGACTCATTGGACGCTTTCATGTTGCATAATAATTTATATCTTCAATTTAATATAAGATTATCTACTGTCGAATCAGTCGATAAATCCTCTTACTTGTTGTAGATGAACATCCACGGTAAAGGTAAATAAAGATAAATATCTGTTTCTACCAAATATAAATGTATAAAATGTATCTATGTGTCGACCCTTGGAGACCCCTGTCAAGCTGGAAATAGGCTTCAGCCCTCCTGCAGCCCCGAACAAGAGAAGCAGTTACAGAAAATGTTTGGATATTTGGATAAAGAAGGGAAACAAGGTTTGGAGTTGTACTAAAAAATGACCTATAGTGCAAAATGCTGTATTTAAAAAAGAAAATTTTTTAGCCTTGAGGTTTTTTTTGGTTTGGTTGCCTCTTTGTTTGCAGGATTAGACAAAATCTTCTTCATACATTTTTATGAGATTTATTGCGAGGGTGGGCCATGTATCACAGAGGAACTCTTTACATTTAAGAAGTGGTTCCGATAGAATCAAGGACTTATTTTTTTCAGTTTCTTTGGCATCGTGAGAAAAAGGCTTTTGTCACCATTTCTGTCTTTTTTGCACAATCTACCGCATAGATTTTCATTAACCCCGGTAGACCACTAAATTTTGGAAATTCTGATTTGGAATATATAGGCTAACTCAGGAGTTACTCTCATTTTTGGATCATTCTTTCTTAATTACAAATGAACTACCTAATGAATTACTATGGAATTTGGTGGAAGAGTGGAACATGTGCCAAGGAAGGAGTCACTAACTTTTGGATCTGATAAATGGACGTATCCATTCATTTTTTAAACTTCTTTAATATTGCTAGAACCCTGAGGGCTGCTATATTGATGGCTTGTGTTTTTCAAGGCTAATCAAATCATCAGGGTGAGTTTCACCACAGTGTTGAGGTGAAAACGCTTACTGAAGAGGTTTCCATGGAGACATATCAGAGACAACCTATAGATTTATGCAGTTCACTCTGAAGTCTGACCCAATCCACAGACTTTAACTGATTCCTAAATAAATTAAAAGAGGCAATCATGAAACATGAACTGAATTTTATGAACGTACATAGTAAAAGTTGCTCTGATTTTTTATCATGATGCTGTTGACATATATGCAGAATGTATCCCTTTAAGATGCACATCCTCTTCCATCGGTGACATTTGACTGATAGCCATCAGTGTTAACTGACAGACTGAGACCTCCCTCTATCATATGACATTAAAACCCGTTCCAAAGCCCTTCAGACCAGCATAACTTCAATGACACATCTCTGGGCCGAGCTGATGTCTGGGCTAGTGAGTGCGATGGATTGGTGCTCTCTGCCCGGACGGAAGACTCTGATTTCATTTCTGCTCTTGTCAACCGGCATCGCCTACCTGCAAGGAAATCCTGTCACAGGTTACGTCTCTTCCAGAGTTTTTCTTTTATTTGATGTAAAATCAGACTGTCTACAGATGAAATACAAAAAATACTCATCTTGAATTGTACCTCACTTGTCACTTGGGACAAACCTATGAGGTCTTCTGAGAATTCTTTATAGAAAGGGAAATACCTAAGACATTATATTAATGTTTTCTCCACTAATATCTAGATATGAATTGTTTATCGTTTGTGTCAATGTGAATATGGTAAACCTACTTTTTTTTTGTGTTATGTAAGGTTAATAAATGCTATGTACTAGTAATTAATAAAAAACTCAACAATTTAAATCTAGATTGACAATTTTTAAAATCTGTCATGACGGAATCCTCATATATCTAAATTTGTTTTTCCTTTTCATACCGACCAAGGAGACCTGGGATTATTTTAATGAAAGAGGTCAGAGGGATTCAAATCCAGTCAATATCCCTTAAGAACCCAAATCCATTTATACTCAAAGGAAAATTATAGGGGTATTAAAAAGATCAAATTGACAATTCTTTTTTTTTCTAATATTGCCTTTGACTTTGGGCTTTTGGTCATTTTTGGATAATTTGAAATTAAATCACATTGAAAGTTTTTTTTAGTTTTGATTTGTTTGTTGTTGGTTTTTTTTTGCATAGGAATAAAAAATTCTCTGCAACAATTGAGCCTATATCAAAATTGATTTGGAGAAAATCAAGTTTTTCTCCTTACTTAGTATTTTTTAGATTCTTTCTAAAATATGTAATTGATTATGTAATAATAGAATATTATTCAAGACATTTTATGAAAGCATGTGTAACTGTTCGATGGATTTAAACGTACCTTTAGTACGTTACCCTTTTTTTCAGAAGGAGATCTAACAGAAAAAAAATGATGAAACTTATGATCACAAAGAAGAACCTTGAACCAGTCGGATCCATAACAAAATTCATAAGAAACAAAAAACGGTTCCAAGTGTCACAGCTTAATGCTTGATTTTTAGCTCGTCTAATGTCACTTAGAGGAAAGTTTCAATAAATTTGTTAACTGTTAAAATTCATTTAACTGTTTAAAGCTTTAATAACCGGTAATGCATTTACCGAACATTTATTCTCTACAATAGACGTAAATTAGAAAAAGTTAGGAAAATGTTGTCGAGAGAGGGAAAGTTAGAATTTAGATATATCTTTAGAATAGAATATTGTCACGTGAATTTATTTAAAAATGAGAAAAAATAACCATAAAACCCTGATATAGGATTTATGCAACATAACAGATTTTTGATAAGAGCCAGCAATAAGAAATGTATTCAATGTGGTCAGTTTGGTCTACATTGTTTCCCCCATAAAATTCCTTTGAGGAGAAATGGTTCTGGGTTCTTCTGGGTTGATCTAAATAATCTGGAAAACAAAACGAAAAAATGTAGTCATTTGTGTTTGATGGTTTGTTATGACCTGACATTTCCCTTTTGACCTTCGAACCTTTAAATAAAATACATTTTCTTAGGGGCTGACTACAACCTCCACTGTGTGAATGACTACCTGTACACCATCAACTGTTCTCTGAGCATCAGTCCATCAGAAAACACCTCCTACTGGCTCCATTTCATAGAACCATATGACAGGTGAGTCACGTTTTATTCGACCATAATGTCAGTCATACATTCCCCTGAATTATGTTCATAGTCTGTTTCTTGTCTTTACAGAACAGAAGAGTTTGTGTGTACGCTGACAAAAATCAACGGTGATTACTTCTGTTCTGTTAGGAAAGATCATCAAATACTGCACAAAGACACCTTTATTGTAATGACCTTTTCAGACCTAGACGTCTATGAGGTCTTACTTTGTCACATCAGACGTGATGGGTCTGAAACATGTGACCCACTGGATGAAGAATACATGCCTTTTATAAACAGTAAGGACCATATGGTCTGTTCTCAAGTCAGAGTGAAGCATTTTCATATAAAATACATTAAAATTCATGTTTGTTTGTTTTTTTTAAATCCTGCCTTTGTCTTTCATTATCAGTAAAACTAAATCCACCGTGCTGCTTCCTAGTCAACCACAACTCCATTAAGCACCACTTCACCTGGAGAAGTAACTGTGGGAGATCTGCTCCTCTCATCGGTCTGACAAATAACCTCAAGTATCAGCTCCAATACATCAAATCAAGAGACAAGAACAAGGTAAGGCTGAATTTTGCCAACCACTAAAATATTTTGGTGGACCGTTTCCAAAATAAAGCAACTTTTTTTCTCCAACGCACCACCAGAAATCATACGTTTTTTTTTGTTGTTGCCTATGCTGCTTTAGAATTAGAAAAATGAATGCACTTCATTGGAAAACAATGCCAGAATTTATCATACCAATGTTATTTTTTGTGTGATTCACTGACCTTTGCCAATGATCATTTTTTTTCTAAAGCTGGTTTGCAAAGATACATTTTTTGACATGAAACACATCACGCTTCGTGGCTACTTCTACACGTGAAACACTACAATTTGATGCAGGACCCCTCTTCAAAGCTGAAACACAGGAATCTTAAACATGCACACAGGCCATATTGATGATTTTCTTTTTTTCCCCCCACCAAAATCACATAATCACATTTTAAAAATACTTGAAGTATCGAATATTTGTGTTCAACCCTAAAAATACAAAAATATAAGATCCCTCAAGATCCCTATCTGGGGTCAAAATCCCATTTTTGACACATTTTGGATACAATCGTTATCCAACTAGATTAACAACGTACTTTGTGGTATTAAGTATAAATCTACTTCTACAACAGTATTACAGTCTTTTCTTATTTTTCAAATACCGTCACATGCGTTTTCTTTCTTTCAGGTGATATCAAGTGAGATTAACACCAACACTGAGAATTATTCTGTTGATGATGAGAACTTTGAGCCTGACACTGAATACATGGCCAGAGTGCGCTCCAGTCCAAATCAGGTTCATTACAGAGGAGAGTGGAGTGACTGGTCCTCTAAAATTCAGTGGAAGACGAAGCCAGCTCTCCGGTCAAACCCGGATGGAAGCAATTTAAAAGTGTTGATTACCGTATGTGTGATGGTGCCAGTCCTCCTGCTGATGTGCTATGCTACAGTTAAAAAGTAAGGCTTTCCTCCAGCCGTCTTCTCTCATCAGAACTCCATATTATACATGCTAAATACGATCTTTATATTTCTCACTTATAGATGGAAACAAAGCGCCTTGATCCCAACTCCAACACCCTACATCCACAACCTGCACAGTGACTGTCAGAAAGATCTCAAGGTGAGTTCAGCTTGTCACCAACTAATGACGACTATCGTATGTGAGTCTCAGCAGACATTACTTTTATTTCAGGCCTGGGTGATTACGCAAGATGGCATGGCAGACATGCTGAGGGAAGAGAAAACACTTCAGATTGACACACTCATCAAGTGTGCAGATAAGCAGGAAGAAGACTGTCGGCTTAAGCTGATGGAGAGCAGCACATACTGCAATATACCTGACCCGGGCTCTGTCCCCTCTCTCCTGGGAAAACCATTTGCCGTGGGCATCATGGCTCCAGTTTTAACCTCAAGGAGTTCACTCAGCAGTCTGACCTTCAGCTCACAGCCAGGAAGTACTGCTGAAGGAGATTCTGGGTGCTGGCTGTGGAGCCAGACCACTCTGGAGAGGGCCCCACCCTTTTACTATAATGAGTACTGCACCCTAAGACACTTCCAGCAGACTGGTCCAGTCACAGCAGAGAACTAAGAAAAACTGCCCAAAAAGGATAATCCGCTGTGATGCCCTCACTGAAGCTTCAGATATATTAGTGTAGTGACATGTCAGCAGTAATAATACGTGTGTAACATGTTTTCAATTGTATTATAGAAAATGACTAGTCAACCAATCTTCTGCTTATCAGAGGCAAAGTTGCAGTGACAGCAGGCTAAGAGGGACATTCCTGACAACCCCCCTCCGGAACAACTCTCCAGCTCATCCTGGGGGATACTGTGGCATTACCTAGCCAGATGAGATATATTGCCCCCTCAAGTGAGTTCTAGGTCTGTTCCCAGCAGGACGTGCTTGAAAAAAAAAACCCTTCAAATGGAGACACATCCATATCAGATGCTGGAACCACCTCATCTGGCTGCGGGTCCCACCCGAGCTCCTCATCTCATCACAAAGGCTGAGCCCTTACAAGCTAGAGAAGAAGCCCATTTCTTCAGCTTGCATCCATGATCTTTTTTTGTCACTACCCAGAGATCATGACAATAGGTGATGTTGGAATGGAGCCTGATTGGTCAATCAAAAGCTTTACCTTATGACTCGACTTTCTTCACAACGGACCGGACCCGCAAGCCAAATTAGACTTGAACTCGTATCAAAAGACTTTCTGACGTGACTGAATAACTGTGTCTTTTTTTTTTTACTCCTTTAATAAATAAATACTATCATTTTGTAGAAAGTTTTATTTATGCCAACACATACATGACAAAGCACCATATAACCTTAGAGTCTGATACAGAAGTAAGCCTACCTGCCTCAGTCATCATGGCCTTTATTGATTCCATAGCAAACACTCTGAATAACAAAAAGACAGCCAAGGCAGTAGATTCTATCTTATATTACAGCATGCTGAATAGAAAACTTGGGAAAGAATTAGACAGAGCCATCTAGAGACACTAGTGAGATACAACAGTATAAAAGTGCCATTCATTATACAGCAGTTGAAATACTGACAATGAAGTAAGCTAATTTTACATTTACTTTTGTGGAAAATAAAAGGAGAAACATAAAGGAGGAGTAGACCCTGTGAGAGAGCAAAATAAAACCAAGACATTTTCTTCCTTGAACATTGACAGCCAGCTTGCATGGAGTTGATGAAACTGGTACCGAGCCGTGTTCCTTGCACCACATAAGACAACGTTTTAAAAGAAATGACAAGGGTGCTGAAGCACCCGTCCCCTCCCAGCTTTGTGTGCCAGCTGGCAATTAAGAGCAAAAAAAAAGGATAGGTCAAAGGAGAACGGATGGCACAGAATGTGTGGAGTTTAAATAGAAGTCTTTAAGTCCTGATGTGAGAGGAGCACATTCATTGAGACTGAGCGGGGGGAGGTGATTCTTGTTAAACCCATTCCTTCTACCGCAGCGAGCGACTCTTCACCCTTACGAGGGGGAGAATTTTTTGGCTTGTGCTCGAACTCTTTTTTCATATTCTACTCTGTTTTGGCTGGTAAGGATAAAAAAACAAAAAAACAAGTGTTAGCATGATTCTGTGATCAGACAATTAATATAATATTAGGTAAGATAAACAAAATCAGTTTGAAAAATAAGACAGAAGTAGAAGATGCAATAATACGGGCTGATCTCTCTTCTGGCTCGTTTACTTCTATATTTGTAAAACTAGACACATATTTGGGGAAGGTTAGCGGTAAGAGTACACAGAAACATGACGTACAAACAAATTATCACACAAAGTTAAAATAATATCTGTCTCCATCTGATGACACACACATGTACACAAGCTTATTCTCAAACCAATGCTGTTTAGGAAGTATGCCCCGTCAATCATGGTCACATGGCCTTATTAGCAGGTGTGTGCGTATTAGCTAGGAGTTCAACACAAAACAAGATAACAATGCAATGACAAAAATCAACACCAATTAACTGAGATACATTAGCTTTTATTCAGGTCTGGCACCCTAACAGCACAGTTTACAGATTAAGGTTTCATAAAAGTTGCTTTGGGTCCAGTAACTTTGTGATGCCTAACCATAATCTTACACAGTCACGACTGTTTCATCTTTTTATATACTGAATTGACATTATTGGTGCATAAGCAGCATTAGAGAGTAATAAAGGGAAGAAGCCCCACAGCACCTTGAGCAATTCTAAATTTTCAGTTCAATGTCTTTGGTCACTCACCAGTAGATTGTGTAAGCCTCTGCTTGGGCTGGATCCTGGATATTTGGTTCATTTAGGAGTTCCTGGATACCTAATAGGATCTGTAGGATAAATTAATTAATGAGACCAATTCCTTTTAAAATCAGTAGGTTTTGCACTTCTTGGCTGCTTATATGTTTCTTGGTAACGTTCATTTTTTTAAATATTTGGATAAGATCCATTTCACCATTGTTGATAATAGATTTTTTAAAAAAGTATACATTTTGAGATTAACGTTAAAACCTTTTACTAGCCCAATTGACAGGACCCATATCGGTTTAACCACTTTATAGATATAAAACACAGGAGATTTAGTATGAAAACAAAGAGCAAACATAGAAACATGTGCTGCAATGTTAGTGAATGTGTACTTGGTCATCCCAACCTGCTTTATTGTAATGGCAGGTCTCCAGTCCTTGTCCTCCTCTAGAATAGATAGGCATACTGTGCCTGATGGATACACATTTGGATGAAATAGCGGAGGCTCAAATTTACCTGAAACATAGATATAAAGGTTTTTGTGGTCCAGATATCAGATAGAAGATGAAGAAGATTCCATGATACAACTAAGCCCCAAGAAGGGCTGCAACACTTCTATTACAGGATATGAGAAACATTGTCCATAACAGTGTCATAATAACTTTGACTGATTGACCGATCATGTTAATGTAATATTTAAGTTTACAAAAATAGCGTAGTTTTGTTCTCTTGACTAAACGTAAAAAATGAAGTGCTTTTCTCTCAAGTGTCTGTCATCTAGTGACTGACTGGATATTAAAGATTTTATTTCTACGCAGCAGCTACAGCATTAACACATTTGTTTTCACTGATCATGGGACAGTCACAGTAACTCACATTTTGGAGGTGAAGAAGGATAGTCATCCTTGAACAACATGCGCAGTTTGAACAGGCCTCCTTCCCACGGAGTCTGAGGAGACACAGCCGTTAAGTTGGCTTTATATGAAAAGTCATGCAGTATTCACATATATTCCCACCATACATTGCTCTTAAAACATCGCCATCCCTTTTAAAAGAAAGGTTCATGAATCCATCATTCATACTTCATAACATCCAGACATGAGATTTTGCATCCGTTTCAGAAAGAGTAACGTGTTTCGTTAAACAAAGTATGTACTAAATGCATGTAGCACATAAGCAACATTACCCCTTTCTTGCCGGGAATAGCACATTCCCAGTTCATAAGATTCATGGTTCCATCTGGATTCTTTGTTGGTACTGCAACAAATCCCTGAAAATTGAATAGGAAAATAAATAGATTAGAAATCAGCGTGTACTCAAGGATATTTGTCTATACAGATGAAAATTTAAATCAACCATCACAGTGTATCAGATAAAGAACCAACACTACTTACAAAAGGATGGTCTTTCCGCCATGCCTTGCGCTCCTGGGCAAGCCGGCTCAATGCAATGCCTGACATGATTTGTGGACTCCTGAAAACACAGAGAATATCCAGTCAATGAAATGAAATCATGCCCTACATGGCACGAAAAAGGCCTGATTTGGTAGTGTCTTAAAAAAAAAAGTTGCTGACTTTGTTAAGATCACTGACTTGAAAACTTGAACTGACCTTGTAGTTATCGCACTTTGTTTTGGAAATGAAATCATTTATCAGTAATGTTATTTTTTGAGCAGAAATGCCTTAACCAAAGGAAGGAATTTCAATGTAGGATACAATATTTTGGGCAAAAAACTGAATATAAAAGAATGGAATGTCAGATTAATTGAAGTGTAAACAACAGTTGTAATTCCAAATTGTTTGCTCCATTCGTTGAGGTTCTGGCAATTCTTGTGACCCTCAGAATAAAAAATAACTTTCCATATTTAAAATGGTCAACACACTTAAAAAACGCGACACGACAGATTCTTTCATGTTGCTTAAGTTTCAACAGGGTTGAGATGTTGAGTATTTTCCCTCCAACATGAATGATTTGTTATGATATTTGCAAATGATTCTTTGGCTCTAGCTGTGCAATACAATTGCTAATAATGACGGGTTAGTTCATATCTTCTTTGGAGAGACCTTAAGTTGAAAAGCTCACTGTGTCCATGTAAGGAGCATCAATGATCAGCAGCAACAGTTGCTTATGTACACAGAGGGACTTCCTTCACAACTGTTCATGATACACACAGGTGATTAATTAGACCTCTTAATATAGGGACTAATTTTAGATGAACCTGTATTCATCAACTATATGAAACTCAACCATGTCATAGCATATTGCGAAAGATGACGATCCCCACTTTCAATATTAGTTTTATATTATGAAGTGATGATTTTTGCACCATGGTGCTTGTAGTCCTCTTCAAAGCTAATTGCAGGTGTATTTCTTACCCTTCGTGGTATTTGTAATGATCTCTATAGCAACGATGCTGAGCAATTGCTTCCAGTACAAACTACACAAGTAGTAGTATTTCCAAACTTTATATGAGTGTTTTGGTACTTTATATTTATATCATGATCATCTTGAGACGTAATTGTAACCTTCCTCCATCCAATTAAAAAGGAACTTGTGGGGGGTACGTATGGTTTGACTCCAAACGTCTGGTTCGCCTACCTGGCTAGCTAAGTTAACATTAGCCGGTGGGGATACATGTCTACAAATGACGCTTAATCCACTCTTATCTGTTGAATTTAAAACAGACCTTAAGAAATCAATCATTGAGGTTTTCGTTCATTCGCGGTCGTTGGGTGTTATGGTTAATTTGCTGTCTGAAACGTTCAGAGAAAACAGACATTCATAGGAATTATATTAGCAAGCTAGCCGGTTAGCTTGATTAGCTAACTCATGTGCGCCAGAACCGTGTTATAGTCTATCAGGCGCTGGCGCTGTTAGCGTCTGCCACGGCCCGATGCAGCACAAAAATGCGCAATTGCACTTCATATGTACAGAATTCTCGATGAGAAAAGAGTGCGCGGTACATTTCTTATTATGTCTAGTATAAACAGTGGCATGTGAAAAGGCATTCAAAATATCTGCCAACGAAGAAACATAATCACAATATTTTAAAAATAATAGAGACAAAGAACGTCAAGGCTAAAAGGCGCACATTGTGCGTTACCAAACTAGCGAAAATGGCGCAAATTGAGGGGGATAAGATTTCATAATACACGGTTAAATCTAAATGTTCCATAACAATTGTAAGCTCATACCTTACAGTGTGATTGTTCTGGTTCTGTTGAACAGGCGAAATGTATTAATCGTGCTCAAATCCTGTTAAACCTTGCAAAGTTTCCCTCCTGAAAATCCACCCGCTTCGATCCAAGCTAGACGCAGAAACACCGAAACGAGATAGTTAACCTTCGCGTACTTCCGTCTTTGTTTAAATACCGCTAGAAGATTGATCTGGGTGAATACCTTTAAACGGTTTAGATATGAGTGCATTTTGCCCACAAATGTCCAGAATCCAAAGGTATTTACTTCTAGGTAGTAAGTAGTTTTAATTTCCTTCAAGTAGCAACAGTTCAGCTGGTAGTACACATGCATCTTTAAGCTATTGATGAGCTTTCATACCTTGCTTTCCACTATTCGCTCAAATGCTGTTCACGGGAGGTTTGGCACGTATTAAACATTTAAAAAAATGTGAAAAGGGTTCATTACTCCGTTGATTGGTGTAATTTCTGACTATACTTGATAAAACGAATATTATGTATTTGCTTCATCCTGAATGCCCAAGACCAAGATGCCAATTTCTGGTAATTGCAGCGGATTTCTATCTTATCCAATACACCACCTTTGCCTGGATCACAGACCGTTACCCCGAATGATTGCGTTTGGCAACACGCGTATATAGGGTGTACTGTTAAAAAAACGTTTGAATTAACATTATTTAAAACTTCTGGCTGATATGTGAACACGGTTTATTCCTCCAGTTGCAACTACTCAAATAAAGAGAATTATGGTGCACAGTTGAACAGGCATTTCTAGAGGCAGCTATATCATAGCAGTGTATTTTAAGAAGTCGACGCAAGAGGTCGCTAAATAATAAATATTAGGATTTGTCATAATTAAACCATTAACTGCTTCTACCTCAACAGGTGCACAGATAAAAGCGGTGTGATGTACATAACTGATGAAAACGAAAGTAGTAAATTTTAACCAAACAACAAATTGTACTCTGGCAGAGCTATTATGACCATTTATCTGTCAAACACATCTTGAAATTAAAACAGTACACAATCTGAATGACAATATTTTTATTAATCTTATGTAACACAACATAGATCCATCCCCTTAAACTCATACTTTGTTTTACTATTTTTAACATTGCATAATTTCATACAGAAGTGATCTATGTAGTGATATGAGAACCTTATTAATTGGTGTCAGTGGTAATTTGAGGGAAAATGAAAAATCCCTTCCCTCCAATTACAAGTGAGATCATCTTCACTCATGCATTACAATGATCTGTGGCTTATGACTTGAATGCAAAAATAAACTGGGCACTTATTAAGTAATTAGGCTACACATTTGATAAGTTTGTCCATCACATGAAATGATTATAGATGCCAAAACACCAACCACACAACTTGTAATGTAGCTGCTAAAGTAGAGGGGTTTAACACCTCAGACCAGAGTATGTAAAATGAAATTACATCTTAAACCAAGCAAATAAACACAACAAAAACATTGAATCTCTTTACAGATATGCTTCAAATGAAAACCTGAAAAGCTCTTGCTCTGAGCCAAGTCAGGTAAATTTAGTCTTACTAAGAGTCAGCTTGCCATCAGAGAAGGCGGAAAGCAAGATTGTCGGCAACGCTCAAGCACTGGCTGTCAGAAAAGGATGGACTACCGCATTAGTCAGCATGTCTATGTCGATATCATTTCATATGGAGTGGGGGAGTGCTATTTCCCATTGGTGCAGTCACACAAGTCAGAAAACATGTTAAAATGTATGAGGGAGTGCAAGACAGTACATAATTGGAAGGCTTCAGAATACTATAGCAAATGTAAACATAGCATAGCTCTGGCAGGAAATCCAGTCTACTTTGATTGAACCTCTTTGCAGTTGTCAAATTTTGCACTTTAAAAGCCCTTGTGTGTGTGTATATATATGCGTGTGTATGTATATTTATATCAAAAACATGCATCCATATTTGTTTTCCAGGTGATACAAAAATGTTGTAGTCAAGTGTATACGTGTACGTTGATTAAAAGGAGGTGTCTGTGCCGTTAACAGGTCTGTATCTACAAAGTGTGCCAGCATTAAGAAAACTTTACTCATCCCTGACACTAAGGTTAAAGTGTACAATACACATAAGACATTGGATTTTGGTCATTGGGAAAAGGCAACACCAAATGATTATTTGTGAATTAAATATCCAACTTATCAAAAAAAAACATCAAACTTGAAAAGAATATTCTATAAAAAAAAAAAGAAGTGTCCTAAAATGAAGTATTTACATTAACATTACAGGCTTGTAAGCAATGTGCAGTGTTTTCCACTTTAGTGCTTGTAATGCTGTGTATGAAATCTACACAAAAATGGTTACAAGAATCTATAACAATGCAGGAAAAAATACAATTGTTTTAAAATGTAACAGTCAACTTCATAGCCAGCCAAGTATAGCTTTGTTATTGGTTATCAAAACATATTCCAGGCATTTTCTCAGTGAAAGACACCGTATTCAGCATCAGCTGTTTCATCCTAACTCAGAAACTTCTTGAGTCCTGCACAAACTATGTGAAACAAAAACCAACAATGTCATGAGTCTCATTTTTAAAGATCCAGTATAAACAACTTCCATTCCAAGTTGTGTTTTCTATACAGTGTACAAAACGTGCAGTTTTTAAGAGTTAAATACTAATATTGAATTTGGATTATTTACAGCAAAACAAAAAATCTTCTGGACACAAAAAGAAACTACTTTACCTTTTCCTCCAAATAGTCCCCACACAATAAACACATCTCCTAAAAAAAAAAGTTCTAAATCCAAGAAAATTTTCCCTCAAACATACAAAATAAACTAGTTAAGAAAATTTAGAAGTCAGTTTGAAAAAAAAAAGATGAAAAAAAAAAGAGACTCCACCGCTTTCGGATGCCTTTCCCGACAGGAAACAGGACACCGTTGGAAGAGGCTGATGTTTTAATATATCACTATTTTGACCACTATGGCAGTTCAGATACGACTCAAATTTAATTAAACTTTACGTAAACTTGTACAATTATAGAGCAAAACTACTTCTTTAACCTACTTGAAGTCCACATTTGAAGAAGTCATAGAAACCTTGAAGCCCATTTTGATTACGCACGCTGTGTAAATTGATTTGAACACCTCCTGGATTTGTTGACCTTTTTGTGGATCCATTACTAAACTGTGTCAAATCTTCATACAAAATGTCACATCCAACAGAGGCAACCTGAGCAAAGAAATATTTCAAGTTTTAAATGATAATTGTATTGAACCGAAAATGTTATCTAATACAACTGGACTTTCGTGAAAAAGTAACTGCCCCCTTAGAAATTATATCACAAAAAATATTCAACCAGCAGCATTAATTATTGGTTGGGGCTGAACAAGAAACACCCAGAACTGATTACCTCCAAACCTTTTCAATCAAATCCTCACTCAAACAGACCATTTTCAGAGGCATGTCGTTGACTCCTAGGTCTCACCAGTAGTGAACAGTACAAAAATCAAAAGAACTCCCAGACGACACGATGAGTATTGAAATACATCCATCAGGGAAGAACTCCAAATCATTTCTAAGTGTCTAGGACTCCACAGATTTTAAATGGAGATGCATAATCTACACAAGGAGCCGACCTCCTCAGCTACCTCTAGGAAGGTTCACCAATGTTCCAAAAACAAATTGAAGTCTCACTTAGGAAGTCCTAAATGACCCAAATAAATCATTAAAGGAACGGCGAGCCTCTCCCACCTCATTTAAGGTGGGGGCTTCATGGTTTTAAAAAAAAACATTGGGCAAAAGTGGCATCTATGGGAAAGCGGCATGGTGAAAGCCATTGCTAATCCGTAGGAACATCAAGACTGAACCATGATGACCCACAGCGGTCTCTTTGAGGGGAAAATTCTAGCAGGTTGAATTGTTCTAAGCACAGAGGTCCTGTAAGAACAGGGTTGCACAACTAGGTTATAATTATTATTTAGGGGGGTGTTTACTTTTCACATCAGGGATCTAGACATTGGAAATCCTCTTTGACACATGACATAAGATTCATTCAGAATTTGCATTTTGTTTTTACTCAAGTCGGTTTTGTTTAATTATGAATTTTGTTTGAAGATCAGACAGTTTAGTTCGAGATGCAGAAAAATCAGGACGGGTCCAATACTTTTCATCACCGCTATAGTGCATCTCAATACTTTGTCGACTTAAAACAAATGCAAGTGAACTTACGGAAGATATAATTACTTAATCCAAGAGAGAGAAAAAACATTTGTATCTGTGGCTTAATGTTTTACTGAAGGTTAGACGATGGAGTGGCTGTGGGCACAAGCGACATATTCACCTCGCAAGCCAGGAAAACCATTAAGCCAGTCATTGTGACAATGACTTATTCAGCAGATATTTCTGCTGTATCTCCGTAAATAGATCATTAGTCTATGTGAAAAAGGGACTTTTAGAATTGTTTTGATTACAGGCATCTTATTCATCACCAATAAAGGCTATAAAAGTGATCGACCAACTTAATTCTACTTGTGTTCACATAGATTTCCCCCTGGACAGGTATTAATCGTTTCTAAAGCACCGGAAAATTTGTAGTTTTGATCTTCCTGATGAAAATTCATCATGAGGATAAACAGTCTTTTAAGTCTTTTATCAATTTAGAGTTTCGGCTGAATTTTGCATTCAAAAGACTGTCTGTTTGATACAGACTAAATGTTTGACTCCCTTCGTATCATCTCTAAAAAAATGATGTTGAGTGTGATACTTTTGAGCTATTAAGATCACTCTGATCCCTCGCTAGAACTTTGAGTTGAACCACATAAGAATTAACTCTGTAGATGACCCTGAGTGAATCATTGGCCTGATATGATGTGGCCATATTTTGTAGGATTAAAACATATGTAGATTGCAATTTGTTTCTTACAATTAAAAAGAAAATAGCCGCTAATTGAAATAAAAAGGTCCAGTTCTAAAGTACAGGCACACATTGTCAGCAAATTGACATTTATATCAAGAAATGAGGGAAAACATAAAGCAAATGCACAACCCCCTTTAAATCTCCATTGTGCCAAATATTCTTTCACAAAGATGATATGTTTGCATCATAACACCTGGCGCTCATAATACTGAGTCCTCTTCACATCCGAGATCCTCTTTCCTGAAGAATCTGCAGAGATATAAACAAGATATGAGATATAAACAAATGCATTTGTTGTAATAAGCAAAAGTCATTTAGGGCTTCACTTCATACGATTGTTTGCATTTCATTATATAAAATGGCTTCCTAGGTATTTTACCTGATATTGCTACTACTGCCAGCCAAGAGCATTGGTAAACTTTCTCCATATGCTGGCTGAATCACACACTGAACAGGACTTAGATAAAAGGGAACCGTGTGTGAAATAGCTTAACCAAAAATCTCAGAGGGATAGTGAACACTTTAAGACTAGGCGACATTCAAACGCAGAGTCGTATTGAGGTTTATAACGGTCATTATGTTCATAGTAATTTGAAAGTTTCCAACAAACTATATCTGATGTCCACAATTCTAATGAGATTCAGGACTTTTAAAACAATTTTAAAACATTTGGATTTTTTTATTCTCTTGATGTTCTATGCATAGAAAAAATGTGATGTGTCAAGGATTTTTTTTATTTATTTAAAACCCGATTTCTAAGCTGTAAAATTACATAAACAAATGGAGATGAAAAAAGATGGACTGAAGAATTATATATATATTAGATAGAATAACTAACTATATTATATGTATAAAAAACCCAAGGGAACATTTATGAATGTTGCTTAAGGGAACCTTTCTACCACCATATATTGACTTTTTATTAAATGTAATTTATAACAACTAAATAACAAAGATGATTTAAAATTTTAAATTGGACATGCGTACTTGAATACCTGGTTTCAAAAATGTGTCACAATAATACATAGTAATGTTTATACTCTTGTCAAAATGTAATGGAAAGATGCTCGGTTTGTGTTTTTAAAATAAGCGTCTGTGTGAATACGTGTTTAATGGTGTGCTTCTTCATGAGTGGTTTCCTTTATGGAGTGGGGGGCCCTGCTTAGAGCTCTTAAGATTTAGAGTCCCACAGGGAACTTCCTGCTTTACACACAAAACCCCTAACTCAGAAGAAACACAGAACAATAGCAGAACTAATCAGCAGGTCTCAACTCTAAAGGCTCGGAGCACAGTAAATAATTCAAAGTTTTTTTTTTAATTCAGCTTGAATCCTATATATGCATGAACGTTGATAAGTTAATTTAGAAATAGGTCAAAATTCCCTTTTGCTTTGCTTTACTTTATCTTCTTTCACTCTGGAATGGTGGTAGAGGCAGGTTGTTTTTAACTGAAGGAACGAATATTCACAATGTTCTCTTTCATGGAGTTTTCTCATCAATAAACCAGAGGTGCTTTCAGTCCCTTGGCAGCATGTTCATAAATGCAGTGCATTTAAAACCCTCCACGTAGGCCATCACTCACAGATGTTTGCTATGGATGAATTTTCAACTGGCCTCTCTCCAAACACGTACACACTTACCTTAGCCTTCTCACTGGGCTCACTGTTTGTCCCGTAGGATTGATTGTGAAGCTCCTTGGAGACGACGCACAGGAACTCGGCTTGGTCTTCGTTTCCGTAATTGTAGGAGGAGCCTATACTGACCAGCTAGAGATACGAAAGCAGAGCACAGAAGACAAACTAGGTTTAAAACCATGTGTTAAAGGGTGCAAAAACTGCTTACTCATGGTGGGAAACCTTGATGGGGAGACACTGAAAGAAATTTAAAAAAAAGTCCACAACCAATTAAAGAGCAAAACAGTTCCTGCTACTATACTGTGAGGCTTTTCAATATAACCGAAAAGGTTTTGTGTAGCTTAAAACAGTTCCTACAGACTATTGTAAGGATGAGCCATGCAAAAACCCACTTAAGACTATGTTTTTAGGAATACTTATGCCTCCTTATTATATATTAAACAGCAATGGAAAACATCTTATAATATGGGATACGGTTATTATACAAATAGTCCTTGGTAAGATGTCACAGTTCAGGAAGACATATTTAAACCAAGAGAAAAGAGAAGTTTGCAATAAAACCAAGTCCTTGTAATGCTATTTGTAAGACTACAATAAAACGTATTAGCTTCTAGTAACTACATTTATGCAAGGCAAGCAGTATGTTAAAAGCTGCATTCCAGCATTAAACGTCTGAAATAAAAGGTTTGTGGAGAACACAGGTTTAACAGACAACTCATTTATGACACTGAAATCAAATTAAAGGTTCATCTGTTACAAGATAATGATAATGAAAAGACTCACAAAAAAAATGGTGTCACAGACTCAAAAGAAGATAATCAGCTGATAGTGTTTTAAAAAGCAGGTACTCATGGAAACAAGCATGCTGGTTGAAAATCACAGGGGATGGTTGACTTGAGTAAATAGGATAGTTGTTACTTAATTCAACTGTTCAGAGCCACAACATTTCCTACATAGCAAACAAGGGAGCCAACTAAAAAGAAGCTTCATTGCCAGGCCAAGAATTGAATCTTAGCAGAACCATGACATAGACAGAAGAGGATTTTCTTAAGTGCTTCAATTGCAATATCAATTTAGATCAATGCCATAAGTACTAAAAGCTTGGCTACATCTTAAAAGCTACTTTCTATGACTCAGTATTTCTTGCTTTAGCTATATGGTTTAGATAATTTTTGAGTGGGAAAACAGCAGATAATATTAACACAAAATGAACAGATAAAAGACTATTTGATATTCGTCTCCTTTTTTATTTAATTTTTTTTTTATTGTTCTTTTCTATCTTTTTGAACTCAAGACTGCAACAAAATGACAATATTAAATACCTAAGCCTCAGCTATCGTCCCATACAGCAACAGTATATACCCGAATATTGTACAAACAATCCCCCTGATTGAACTCCTCAAATTAAATAGGACTCATTAATAATCTCAAACAATCATATCGACTCACCCTAACTATTTTTGTTTAGTTAAAAATATGCCCCAACATAACATCACAAATTGAATCAATAATGAAGACAAATACAGTTTACAAATTTTTCTGAGCTCAGTAACAAAACAAGAGAGATTTCCTTCGGTCGAGGAGATAGATCTTATACCGAATTTAGGCTAAACTGGACCAACGGTTGAGAAAGTATAGCCTAGAAACTTTTGGAGCTACAGTTCCCCCTCGTGGAAATATGAAACTGACCTTACACAAAATCAGCCCAGTTCTTCCTCACACTTGCATTTATGGGGATATAAAATTTGAAAATGATCCATGGGATGGTTTTTAAGTTATCGCTTGAAGAAAATGGATCTGGGCAGACGCGGCGATGACAATATCATTATATCCATGACTTCTCGCAGCTATAATGAAGTAATAAAATTGAAAGGGAAAGGGTAATAATAATGATATTTTCATGAACATATTTTACAATGACATTGATAATTTCAAATCAATTTACTGTTCCCAGTAATGTTGGTTTGGATTAAATACACAAAAAGGAGACAAAAAACAAACAAACCTGCATGCACACCTTATAAACGTTGGGGGAAAAGGCCATTTTTGTTTGTGAACAACTGCATTTGCTGCTCAACATTAAGTTTGTGTACACTGCAGGCCTCCGTGCGTTGCCTGTACCCAGGTGTGCAAGTTCAGACATGCCATTGTCTCATTAGACACTGCTGCTGGAGACTTGTTGTCGTCAAGCAGTCCCTCTTACATTAGGATACGACACAGAAAAAAAAAGAAAAAAGACAATCCGAAATACAGTAGCTCCCATGGACTCCACTGGTCCCACTGCCGAAGACTCAACATGCTGCAAATCATTTCTGTACACTTTCAACGTAAAATAAATTAAAACAAATGTTCACGGGAGTTATTGGCGCTTAACAAAACACTATGAGGACTAAAGGTTGGGTTTTTGGCTAAGCTCATTAAGGATTTCACATCTGATTTGTGCAAGATTAGTGTAATTTCAGCTGTGGTGGGAGATGCAGAGATCCCTCATCTCACAGAGATTCATTGAAAATCTACACATGTTCCAGTAAAGTTTTATTTTTCTGTCTTATCATTTAAATACACTATATATCCAGCACTGTATTACCACATAGTCCCCAAAAACCGCCAAGCGGCCGAATGAAAGCAAACCCCAGAAGGAGGTTGAAAAACTTACAAACTATAAATGCAGGAACAGGAAAAGCAAATCATTGAAATTAAATCACAGACAACGGGTGTCATATTCTCTTAATCTCACTTGTGAGCAAGCAGGACAAATGGACACTGAAAAGAATCAATTAAAATAAAATTTTAAATAAGGCTGACAGCCATGTGTCTACTTGGGGGAAAAAATGTCCGACAGGGTGTGTATGGAAAACAGGGGGACCATGCAGAAACCAACCCGTGGACAGAAATATATGGGACACACCTCTCCACTGTTGTTTGGCAAAGCAGACTCCTCTCCCTTCACCTCCCTTGACACAATCAGCAGAAACTCTGACTGGTGGGCCCGCCCGTAACTTATACTGACAAGCTGCAACAACCAATCAGAGCACAGAAGGGATGCCCGGATCATGTATTCTGATATTGAGGGGGAAAAAATGTGATTTGCTGTTTCGACTTTTTAGCGATTGCCAATATTGAGGATTGGACTTTCTGGGTCAGAGTACAGCAGGGTGGGTGAAGCACATGAAAGGAGGATTTCTGCTGTGACCCTGTCACAGGAGACTTACCTGCTCAAACTTCCAGCCGTCAGACATAGTAGACACCATCTGTGTCAGCTCCTCCTCCTGGCACTGCAGCACCCGGTACACGTGCTTCACCGGAACCTGGGAGGAAGGATGAACACAAGACAAGTGAAAAGGACAGGAAGAGATGACAGCTCCCAAAATTAATGGAACAGGAATGTCACCTTAATGGAGAAATCTATCTAAACAGAACTTCATATACCTGTGATGTTTTACATTCACGTTCCCTGATTTTGTCCTTGATTAGCTTGATTAATGATGTGATGTTGTAGAATTCGGCTTCTTCTAGCACACCTTTAATAAAAAACAAACAACAAAGTTGCTAAAGCCAACCAACAATAGTGCAACCAGCTTCAGTGTTTCACAAACATTCTTAAGTATAATCTAATTAACAATAATGAAGTGAAATATTAAAAATGAATACAAGTTGATTAATAGTATTTTTATTGTGCTACAGACAACTGGATTTTGATCTGGAAAATTGTTTTTTTGCTTTCACACAAAGCAAAGTCTGATCCGTTTTCCAAACTCGGACAGCTCACAACCACAATTCCATAAATGTTAGGATGCTGTGTACAATATACATCATAGAATATGATCATTTGTGAATTATCTTTAACATATGCTCAATGGAAAGCAGCACATGGACATCATTTTTAAGGTTCCAGGTCATCAACTTTATGAATGTGGGCATATTTGTCATTTGATGGCAGCAACACATTTACGCAGGGGCAGCAGAATACTGTGAGCTAGTTGTGGAATGCCCAATTCACCAAGGAAACTAGTTCATTGTAAAAGCTGATAGTATCATGAGTGGGTATGAAAGCGGCATCCTGGTGAGGCTTAGTTGTTTATATGCTAGAATGTAGGGACCACTTTGAGAAACACAAGCCTGTATAGGGAATATTTCTTTGCAGGTTGGTAATTTGTCTTTAAAATTTCTTTAGGTGAACAAAGCTAATTTTCATAATATCTTGCTGTAAGCCACACTTTACACGTAATACAACTTTTGGAAATTTGTTCTAGTATGAGGCATTTTGATTGTGATTAATCGTAGAAACACTGCAATCTTGATTCTGATGTACAGTATTCGCAATCTCATTTCTGCAGCATTTTAAATCCTTACATAAGCTGCAGCAAAGCCAGAGTGTTGTGTTCCAACCCGCCAGCCAAGTCTGGCCCTTTAAGGGGTTGGCTTCATGGGTATTGTGTACATGTGGAATGGAGGAAAATGGGAGTTGTGGTTTGTTGTTGCATGCGTAGCCACAGCCGCATGCTTGAGAACCTTTGGCCTGTTAGAATTTTATTTTTGTTGTCACTTGGAACCACGAGTAGTATGGCCGTGTAATTATCCTGGCTGTCAAATAATTAAGTCTTCATAATCGGTCGGGAATGCCAGCCACAGTCGGCGTTCAGGTGTTGGGATGCAGGAGAGCTAACATCATGTAGCACAGGCAAAATCGGGAGTAATAGATTCTTATAATTCCTAAACTCCTTTTTCAGGTGAAACTTATAGCTTTTCTCCTTCAACCCCTTTCCGACTCTGCCATTTCACAAAGGCCAGTACACTTTGCGAGAAATAACAAAACCCCAAAGAAAAATGAAACCAGAACATTAAACTACAGGTGTGAAAGCACGTTTATATTCCATGAAGACTTTACCTTCCTCAGCAAGATCCGTGTTGAGCACCAGCTTCCCGTGCCTCAAGTAGTTTAGCACTGGCCCAAAGTATGTGGGGTCTCGGTCTATGAGATAGGCACCGGTTTCATCCTGAAAAGCACAACCAAAAAGGATGGTTACCCTGGATAAAATTAAAATGGCATTTCCAAAATGAGAATCAATGAGCAGGTGTTGACTTAACTGAAAAATAATCCGTGGGCATTAGTGAATGAAGGTCAAAAGATAAGTATTATGAGGTTATCTTCTGTGAGGTTTACGTTTAGGGGGCTAAAAGGACACGCACACAGCTCAAAAACCAGCTTTGGGATATTGATTCACTATTCCCAAAGGCCTTGGGTTTGATACTGATTCCTTCACAACCGCTGGTTATTCCCCTATTTCTATAAGTACTGTAAAGAGACTGCCTTTGTCTCGTGGGGAAAATGCAGGCTAAAACAATTAGAGCAGAACAGAGAAAGATTTGAAACAGCCGACTGATTTCTCAAAGGGGACAAGGAGAAAGCACATCGGCTTACAACTGACAAGTAGCCTCGTCTGTTCCCAATAGATAGTTATCAAGTGAAATGGAAGACAATAAAAACAGCTGATATTTAGTGCAGTTGAGAACATTTTACTGCTTAAAGTTTTTCAATTTCATATAAAATGAGTCAGCCTCTAATGACATTTACACTTGATATGGAGGAAAGCCTTAAGCAAATTATGACTAATCCTAAAATCCTACAGTAGTTCTTTGTTGGCATCAAATACAGTATATGGCTTTATTGGGCAATTTTGCAAAGTAGCAACGGCAGTTAGTGCAAAATAAAACATTAATGTTGTACGTTTAGGGCACCACACAGCCATCATACGGCAAATTATACATCAAAGTGCACATGCACATTGATAGATGCCTATCTGTCACTGGTGCATTCATGTTTCAACCAAAAACCCATGAATCTTTCCAATAACGAGTAACGTTCCCAGGGCATTCTCTTTTGTAATAGAGCTCCAACTGCTATTGGTCGGTTGACCTCTTTTCCGAAGCAGAAATATCCTACATAGCCCAATGGAGCTCTATTCTGGTCTCACCGGCCTGCATCAGTCCCTTACATCTCCACAGGCCCTGATGGTTAAGCACAACCACAGGTAGGTCTGCAAACAGACTCCCAACACGATTTTACATTATTGTTGAGCTTTTACATTATTGTTGAGCATTATTGTTAAATCAATAATTAGCCATGCTAATTATTGATTTATCTGCTGGTTAATTTCACAATTAATATATTAATCAATATCATGTAAGAGGTACTGGACCTAAAAAAGATCACAAAACTATCTCTATATACGTTTTTAGAACTGGATTTGTACATACTGTGTGCTCTTCCCATGGCTCAAAAACCGTCACCATATTTTTAAAAATACTTTATTTATTAGAGCAGGGGCACCTAATGTCTGCAGCAATAACCACTCCAACAGATTTATCATTTAGGTCGCTCTCATTCTGCTTAAACACCACATTCAGATGGTAAGACTCTCGGTGATGACACCAGGGTGATATCACTCCAAATATACGACCATACTCGCAATCTTGCGATTGCCCTATGGGTTCTTAGTGGCACAATTCCCACATAACGTAACGGGTTACTCCACCACTCTTCTTCATCATCAGTAGGTTTTACAGGACAGTAGAAATAATCTAATACTAGGAAACAGATGATTCAGATGGCTTTTCAAGCTCTTTTGCTCCCCCAGACTGTCAAACACTTTTCAACATACTCCCTCACGTGACCACACATCTGTAAGTAAGGGCGATCGTATATCTATTTTCACATTTAAATATTGCAAGTGATCTGTGCATCGCGTTTGGTGTGTTCCGAACCAAAACTTGAATCAACCATGGTCCACGCAAGAAAAGATATCAACAATACACCAGTCACTTGGAACATTGTCGTACAACAAAATACTGGCTGTTGTCTCATTAAATAAAATGCAGTAATGTTTAATGGGCACTAAAAATATAATTTTCTTATGGTCGGATGTAGATCAATTGAGGAGTCCAGCAGCCTTAAAAAGAACCCGCCTGCTAGATCAATAGTTTGGCAGTGAACCCGTCTGTATTACTTACAGAATGAAGCAAGGTCAACAGACAATGGCTGGGACGTAGGGGCCACCGATATTAATGATGCCTGTTAGTACTTCTATTTTGGAAGTTAATGAGGCATTATAAACATTCAATGAAACATCACTGAAATTATATTAGCTGTGTAGTAAGTGACAACATACACTTTGTTATTGTTGAAGCAAAGAGCTTTACAGTATTTGAAAGTTTCCAACAATAAACTTTCATTCCGCACCTTCAAAGTGTTTTTTCTTGTTTTTAAATCCAAAGGAAAAATGGAATAAAATCACAATATTTCCATTTCACTGAACAGATTAGATGCCTGCTAAAAGGCAAATTTGTTTTAAAGTGCTTTTAGGCTTTATGTGTAGAGGATGTTCTGATGATAAATACCGATGTATGTAATAACGATGATCTAATAACTTTGACAAGGTCTGTCTTCACCAATTATTGGAGACAATCTGTGCGATTTTTACAGAGTAAATAATCTGTAATAAGATTTAACAAAATTAACGTATCTCAGATATTACCATTAATTGAATATCTTACCTTAACACTGTATTATATATTTGAATTGTAGTTTTAAGAGCACACATACTTAATTTTTTCTGGTCGCCCTTCTGAAAGAAGCAGAAGAAAAACGACATATTTTCCCGCTTCTCCACATTGGTCGCTCTCCCCAGATACACTCTTCAGCTCATCCCGGGGGACCCCAAGGCCTTTCAAGGCTAGATGAGAAATATAATCCGCCAAGGCAGTTCTACGTCTATACTGGACGTAGAACTGGCTTGGCGTTCTACGTCCAGCCTGTTCCAGACACATCCTCATATTGGGATGTGTCTGGAAAACCTCAAAAGGGGGGCAACTTGATCAGATACTAAACTACCTCAACTACTTCTTTTAGACACAAGGGAGCAGCGAGTCCACTCCAGTCCACTCTAACCCATCTGAATGTCTGAGCTCTTCACCTATCTCTAGGGCTGAACCCAGCCACCCTATGAAGGAACCTCATTTCAGCCAATTTTATCTTTGACCTCATTCTTTCAGTCACTACTCAGAGCTCATGACCATAAATAAGGGTTGGAAAGTAGATGGACTGATAAAGTGAGAGATTTTTCTTACAACTCAGCTCTCTCTTGACAACAATGGACCAATACATCACCTTAATAACTGCTGATGCTGCACCAAACCTTTAGACCGTCTCACGGTCCATTTCTCCAATACTCTAGAACAAACACCAAAGTCCCTTAGTATTGACTTCACGTGACGGCACATAATGTTTATTTTGCTTTTCTTTCAGAAGTTCTACTAACTTTAACAAAGAAACCATCTAAATAATCTAGTCTTTTTTGCATGGAGTCAATTGTGGTGATCAATATTGAAAATGTTAAATGCTATTATAAAGCTCGACATAGACACTTTGAAGAAAAGGACCTTCAAAAGTCATACATAAAGAAAATATATAAACTCAAACCTCAGCATGAGCCATCCACTCTAGGTATTCATTCATTAAAGCACAACAACCATACTTAACTAAATGTGCTTAACTAAAAACTACAAGGCAAAAATAAATATATCATAGTTTCCTCTAATGAAACAACTCTGACTACTCCAGCCTTGGAGAGCTGCTCTTTTTGTTCTGAAGCCCTCTCTGTTCAGAAATGTCACTACAGATCTATAGTGGACAGATACTCAACAGATATCTGATTTGAACTCCATGATCTGCAAGGAACTGTGTCGATCTGAAGAGAGTGTGGAGTTTATGACCTTGCCACAAGCTGTCTACAGACAAGACCTGGGACTGTTTTCCCTGTGTAGAGGGTGTCAGCACAATTTATGTGGACCTTGTTTAGTTCCACATACATTTAAGAATCAGCATGCTAACAGAACTAAGTCGAAATATCAATCAAGAAAAAAACAACGAACATTTATCATTCAAACAGGGTTCGAATGCAAGCAAACAGGCTAAACCAAATTATCCCACTAGACTTTTCTAAGACTGACAGTGTGTATGAATATATGAATGCAAGTTCCACGTCAAGAAGACTCCGCTTCATACTTTAAGTGATTGCTAAGCTTAGTTCAGTCCAATGGAGTATTTTATTCACTTCTTTAAAGCGGTTGTTTTGATCTTCATTTAAAATCTTAACTGAGAGATGAAATGTTTACGGCACCCTAACATTGTACAATACAGAAAGTCCAATTTTGCAAGTTTGTCTTTCAAAGTTAAAGCCAATGTTTCCCACCGAATTTTGCAAGTAGAGAAAGCGTGAATAACGTTCCTTAAGAATATACGTTCCTTTTTTAAATCGGGAAGCTTGTGCTCCCGTTTATAAGCCATTGTCAAACCCAGCCTAAAATCTAATTGGGTTTTCCTTAGAGCACGTTACATTTTTATAGACTGAAGAATTTAGTTACAACACAAAAATAGACGTGAGAAGTGTACTGTATTGTATGTATAATTAACCGTCTTTGCTAAGTAAAAATTTGGACTAAACTAATTTCGTCAGTCTAGTATAAAGCATGAACTCCTATAAGTAGGTGTCCAGCCGGTCATACTTTCTCAGGGGAGGAAGATACTTACTGGATCTCTTTTAATTTCCACTGGATTTTAAAAATAACAATCAAACATCTTAGACTAAAAAACTCTTTATAGTCTATAAACACCATGCTAATGAACATCCACAGTTATAAGCGTATTCCTGGCCCTCTGAGTGCTCATGGGTCTAAGGGTCACTTGGGATACTGGTGACCCATTTAAGAGAGAGATGATTATGGGGCCGCTGATAGGAGTCCAAATACATAAAGGGAACATTGTTTGAAGTTAAAGACAAAGGGCCACGTCTCTAGGGCTTCAGGCTGGGATGGACTCGGCAACAAATAGTGGAGGGGTTGAGTTAGGGATGGGGAGGCAGCTGATGGGTGTAATACTGGAAGGCAGTAAAAAAAAAAACCCTGAGGCCCTAGCTCAGGGCCTCAGGCTTAAGGACCCCACGACATGTAGACCCCAGTGCTGGGGAACTGGCCACCTTCCGATCTTTCGAGGGAGAAGACGGCAGCCACTTAGAAGCACCCGGGGAGCTAGAGTTTCAGGGTCTTGCTCAAGGACCCTATGACATGTGGACCCTGGTGGGACTCGAACCGGCTACCTTCTGATCTTCCGATTGGGAGACGGCCGGTCTACCCACTGAGCTACAACCGCCTTGGCTGGGCTTAAAAAGGGCAACTTTATTCCGAATAAATAGAAGCCTATTCAGAATGAAAATGCTCCATATAAATACCCCTGTTCCAATAGGAATCTTATTCAGTTAAACGAGTGTAGAATAAGCCTTTCAGAATAAACAATCTTTAGACCAACAGCAGCACGTGGAACAAAAAAAATGTCCACGTCTGCGTATTCCCGATGCCTTGACTCATATAAATTATCCCAGTATTTAATTAACTAGACCCTATCAGAGTTTGTTTTAAATATTCTAAAAGAATTAGGTGGGAAAGTAATTAACAATGGACTCTACAAACAAGGAGCCGTGGTAGACCAAAGATTTCAATGAATTAAAAGCTATTGAAAACTTTGAAAAATGTCAATTAAAAAGACGAATACAACAACAAAATGGAACAGACCCACAGACTTCCCTTTTTGTGCAATGAATGAGGTAATTAAAGAGATGACGAGGAGTTTTCTGCTTTTAACCTCACTTAAGATGGTGTTGATGTTAACATAACATTCCTGCTGAGTTAACCATAAAAGACTGCCTCGCTAACAAAACTTAATGTTATGTAAGGTTGTAATTATGTACCGCTAGTCCGAGAAATACCACATTAAGATAAGGATTTCTTGTCATCGCCATTTCCCTCCCTCTTCCCTTCCTGTCCCTGTGCCAGGAGTAAACGGCTTTAATTCTGCCTCAGGAAAAGAATCGCTATAACAGCAAAATCTGCCCATATCACATAATAGGCGACTATTACCTGTTAAAACACGTCATATATTGGTTACTTTTGCGCTTGTCAAACAGCTGTTCTGATCGAATGTGTCGGCGACACATTATATAATATTATAAAATATAAAATTATCATAATAATTTTATGATTATTATGATATAAAATTATCATAATAATTTTATATTCATATTTGTATTTTCTATTTGTACAGATGTAATAACATTTTAGTTTTTGTTTGTTTATTAAAAAAAAGTTTTCATATTTTATTTTCGGATCTCAAGAACAAAAACAAAACTAAGGAGCACTTCAGTTTTGGGCAGAGTGGATCTTGCCAATGTAAGGAATGTAAGGAAAGGAACCGACTGCCCCGTGTTGTTCCTTTCAAATGTGTTCTTAAGGTCGATATACACTTTACCTGCTTTGTAAGGAATTCAATTCTGACACTAAACTTAGTTTTATTTTAATTTCTCTATGGAAGTGTGCAATTTTATTTCATTCAAAGGGTTTTTGTTGAGATTACGGAGTACAAATAATTTATTGTGAATTTTATTTATGGAACTTTCCATTTTGGTCTGTATCCAACACAAATAATTTTTTTTCTAACAATATCAATCTTATACATTTTGTGTTTGTATTCTTATTAAGTAAAAAAAATAATGCTGTACTTAGAGGCTAGTACCGTGTGTGAACTGACAGTCCGTTAACGAATGAAGACACGGCTCCTAAAGCGCCTGTGACTGATGTCTTGAGATCTTACTCACTATTTTAAAGCTGAAAGTTACACTACGCCAAATATTTTGACTATAACGCCTCACTAATTCCAAACCCCTTTATTGAATATGCCTTTCAAATAATACAGCGCATGGTTGCTAATAATTACCAAGAGTACAAACACCATGAAAACGCAATTCCAATTTGCTTTAGCCAATTATTAAAAGAAAGCCTGAACTGCAGCAAAGCTGAACTACTTCAAAAACTGCAAAGCTGAATATACTGCAGTAGATCTTCCCAGTCACACGACTGGAGCTACTTAGCCAAGTGGAAGTCTGATCCGTGAAGATTAGGAGACAGGACTCCCACTGGAATACAAGCAGTAATGGCATAGTAAAAAGCCTTTCATCTTCTAAATAATACACACATCGCATCACAGTCATATTATATGAAACTAGTTCAAGATTTTTAAAACTGTCATTTGAATGAGAATTTTACATTTCACCAAGGCTGGGGAGAACCTCTCGCCTTTCTTTTCATCTGTGAAAGGCAACACCAATAGTGCATTCTGCAGAACAATTTATGATGGATGAGTGCTTCAGGCAGTAAAGGCTCCTTCGAAAAATTGTCTAAAAGCATTACTGTCATGATGAAAGGCGGTTTAAGTAACTACACAGCTAAGCTGGCAAGCCAGGGGAAAAAAACTGTGACCCGGAGTTTTCTTTAGGAAGAAAGGGAAGTGTGTACTGCAATAGAGAAAGTGGCTGGAAGGAATATTTTTTCATCTACATTTAAATGTTCTTTAGGCAATAATAATGCTTTAGACAACTATTGGAGCCAGCTTTAAGTCCTGCCTTACTTACAATAGCATCCTGCAACGTCATGGTGAGGGCTTACAATGAGAAGATGGAGCAGAAGGAGTCAAGAGATAACACTGTAAAATATTTAAGTTGCCTCCCAGTGTGTTAAGGTGTGACGTATGACCTGAATTCGGCAAATAACATGCCCATATTTCTATCTCACACATGCCAGAGAGACAAAAATTCTCCAGGCAGCAAATGGATATGAATATGAAACAACGAAGATGTTGAAGGAACAAGAATCCTTTGTGAAGGGGTACTTGAAAGATTTATGCCGATCTCAAAGCCACAAACGTGGAGTTGTTCAAAGCAAGAGCAGGATTCTGTCGAAGAGAAAGATGCCCGCTGATGTGCGTCTCAGCTCGCTGGCACAAGTGACAATTTTGAAAGTAGTTTCCGCCTATAATCTTAACATGAATTGATCACTCATGAATAACAGAAAATAAAACACCTTAGTGAAAACATTACTCTAAATTGACAGCGAAGAGTGGGAAGACAACTTTGAGATTTAAGAAGAAGCTTAATGGAACACTTATAAAAACAAGCCTTTCTGCTGTTATGGCTGTGCATGTAATAGCACTTCCACCACTTTTGCCCTGATCTACACCAATGTGCAAAACAGGCTCCTGTCAACAACATGAATAATGCAGTTCTCCTCAAGGGTCTTGCAGAAGCACATCAGCATGCATATCAGAAAACCGTACCATTCTTTCTCTTGGCTTGGAAACACAATACTAGCGTCGCTGCAAAATAGTTCTTTGCTGATCTATTTTTCTGCTGGGCTTCCAATCGCATGCATGAGTGTGTGGCAAAAAAAAGAAAATAAATAATAAAAGCCTTGTTGGATCGGTTGTCCATAAAATCAAATCATGTTCACATATATAGGTTAGGACTCAGTGGCAAATGTAATAATATCTAAGAATCAGAATGCCTGCAGGAAAGAGTTTCAGTAATACATGAGACACTTAAGACGAGGGATTGACATGGACTGATCCGTTACTCATGGGAGGATAAACTGACAAAAAAGCAATCTGATTATGCAGAGATTAAGATATTTGCACGAAACTATGAGATGAGCCATGGTCTCAGCTTAGCATAAAGAGGGGCAGAGGTGAAGATTAAAATGTGCAAGTTGAATAACAATGAATAATGGGGCAGTGAAATGATGAATGAAAAGCAGGGCAAATAACACAATAGATTTAGACATTTTATGCAATGTGTTTTGCATCTTAAAGGACGCACTCTGCTGTTAAAACAGACAGATGGATAAACATCGTCAGGGCTGCATCTGGACCATTGCGGCCATTCAGGGTGACTATATCAAAAACTCCCATTTGTCACAGCAGAGCCTCATCCTACATGAAAATAGTTTATATGGATTATTAAGGCGGTCTCAGCACCACAACAGAGGCTGATTCCTGACCAGCAGTACAAAACATACACCAGCCATGAGAGAGGGAGAACAACATAGGAGTTGATGGAGCAATGACGTAATTTATAATTGGAACATTTGGAAAGTTAATTATAGAATATTTGCAAGTAGACATTTTAATCACGAGATGGACCACAAAGTCACAAATAATTCATTTTATTGCTAACTTAAAGCACTCCTGGCCTTATTTGGCTTTTAGTAAATGAATTTACCCACACACAATCGGACTAAAATAAACTTCAGTAAATGTATTTTCATACTAAACATTTGGATCCTCATATACTACCAGGTTCAAATATTAATGTTTAAAAGTAGTCTTTTGATAAACAAAGCAAAGTCAAAGGAAAAATTGATTACTGTCACTGTTTGACATTTGACACGTCGATGAGTGTTACGTTACGCCACCGCCTCAGATGGAGAAAGTTTCCAACTCCGACTATGCAGACATTATTATTCTACAGGAAAGTCTGTAGAACTGTCTGGAAGATAGATATTTTTTCTTCGCCAATTTATTAAATGAACACTTTAAGACAAGAAAACTTTTCCTGCTGAAGCCAGAGGGAGTCGGCTGCAAACATAGCAGACTAGCATCGGGATCATCTGTCATGTGGTGACTGTCGGAATCTAAGCTAAGTTAGCAGCTACAGCTAGCTGGCCACAAAGCTAGAATTATCAATAAGTAAGAATAAACGCTGGATTTATCACCGCTCTGATTCTGAGAAAACAAGCTGTTGGAAGCAGTGTCAAGAAATCTATATTACTTCACCAAACAGTGAGCATATATTAGCTAATTTAGTGTAAAATGAAACCGAGTTATCGAACTGCGCTCGAACTACGGCGCTAAATAGCCTAGCATCTACCTTGTCGGAGTCGAGCTCGGGGTCAGCTTGGCTCAATCTGTACAGAAAGGATTTGGGATCCCTGCACAGCGTCTGCCTCGTCGTTAAAAAATAGGTCCCTCCAACGTTTAGTCGAATCCATTTCGATGGCCCGACACAGGCTGAATTGTTCGAATGGGCCAAACACCTCCGGTGAAGTGAGCTGCTCGTCTCGGTGCTGTTATCCGCCATCCTCTCCTCCGACCTCGGCTCGACTCTACACGGCTGACAGGAAATATGTGAACTGCAGACACTAACTTGGTAGTCCACGACTCATGCAAAGCAGGCGGCCTGCAGCTCAGCCACTCCTACTTAACTCAGCCAGCGGTGAAAACCACTAGCATGAATTATTCCAGAGCGAAAGATCCTCCCCATTTTTGATCTACTGACGCTTAAATCTAGATCAGTCACTTCTTGATCCCGAGACTGTGAAATTTCTGTTTTTCTCTACTGTGAGTTTTGCGTCAAAATGTCCAGTCAAGGAAAGTCCACGACACCAAAACACAGATAATGGGCCGGTACTTTATTTACATGCTGCAAAATATGAGATGCCATTGCCACTGAATGTTGCTGCTTTCACCGTCATGACTGTAGTCTTCAACATAAGACAGGACATATGGCTTTATTTTCTGCCTACATCCCTACATGCTTCAATCACTGGACTACCAAGCATTAAGTGGAAAATTCATCATTCAACATCTACTGACCTAGCGCACAAATAATCAGAGAGAAGAACGAACAGGTTCATTAAATTATGAGAATATGATTAAATCACTGAGCAAATAGAAAATGTATGATATAGTAAGAAAATGCTGTAAAATATTATAGTTTACAATAATTATTCACATTCAAAGGCTTTACATCTCAATACATACACAACATGGCCCCTGAACATGACTTCAATCCAAATATGATCATATATTAGAATTTAAATAACACAGAATGAACTAGAGGCTAAACAATAGCCATCAAATAACCTTATACAAGAATAAAAATACAAAAACTGTATCCTAATATCATTGCATTACTTGCTTCAGATTTTAATAATACATCATCTGTACATCACAGTTCTAGTCAGTTACAAGCCAAGTAGAGTATTTCATACACAATGTAACCGACTGCCATCGACTTGATTCAAACAATTTTTATAACTAGAGGAAAACACTTTTTCTAGTGTTTACTTAACTTAATAGACAGATACAGCAATTTCATCGGTTATTTGGATCAGATAGTTATCCTTTAACAGACATCCAACCACATCGAGTCCCCGGGCCACAGGACCAGAGGTTCCTTTTCACCTATACTCCAGTCATACACTGCACACACAGACTCGGCTGAAGGAAGAGGACCTTTGAAAAGGACCTTAAGGGGATACATCAAAATTAAATGCATCATGATTATACATAATGCTAAAACAAGAGCACAACTTTAAATCAATTGCTTTAATTTCTGTTAGGCCAAATGAAAAGAAGTAGATGGGCCAATGAGCCCATTTAGGCAGTTCTACCATCTTGTCCTGGGACAGTAGCTTTACTGTGATTGCTTCCTTTAATGAGATGTGTTCTGAGTCTATTGTTAGGTTTTCTGTTCAACATGGGGTGGTCAGCATATATGACTGTTTTCTAAAGGACGTACTGATGATGAGCCAACTTCCCACCGAAAAGGAAAGTGAAGAATTCACACCACAAAGAAATAGCCAGTGAATAGTACAGAACAGCCAAATAAACCAAAAATATTTGCTATGGTTGCCAATGCAGACAAAAAATACCCACCTTTAATCTTGAATAAACTATATCTCCAGTATCCTAGGAGAGAGAAGCAGACACTGCTGAGCTACAAAACTGGCCATGCAGGAAAGATAAGCAAGTTATGTTTGGAAGTACAAGCTAGTGGCATGTTTACCCGCCCCTGTAAGCAATATATCCTCAGTAACAGCATGGAAGGCTCACACTTATACAGAGACTGATTCAGACTCATGTCTCAATGCAGACCAGCACTCTGCTTTGTTACATCAAGACCTTATTTGGACTGCAACAAGCAAGTACCAAGAAATTAAAAAGAAAAGAAAAAAACAAAAACACAACTTAAACACCATGGTAACATTTGGGCTTTGACAAAAATATATATATAGGATTTAAATTTGGTAGAGGTGTGAGATTGAATCAGCTTACAGTATGTATTACTATGCAGTGTATGCATTAGATGTGGGATTTGACTACAGCTTGCACTTACAATGCGGGATTCGGATGTGGGTCAAGATATCAGGATGGGCGCTGGTTGATAAAAGCTAGAAGTTTTGTCATGGTATCATTGAAGCAGGAAACCAGTCCTTGCACATGAGATAGTTCTAGCAGTACCCAAGCTTGGTTCACTCTACAGGACAAGCTTGCCCTTTAATCCCCCCCTTGCAAATTGTACAAAAAGCAGATGTGCATGGTGGCAGTCTTTTCATCCGTACATGGAGAAATGCAATAGAAGTCTCACAGAGAGCACAAAGAACAAGCAAAGCAACCCTGAATCCAAAGTTGTATTTTTCCCATGGTTCTACTCAGGAAAACAAACAAGGTCTAGATGCCAGCGTCTCTAAGAGTTTGTTTACATTGCGGTGATGAAGGGCACTAAAGAGGGTGTTACTCTGCTCAGAGATTGGCCTCAGAGCGAGAGAGGAGTGGCAATGGGAGGAAATGTGCTCCTATAGGCCAGGGTTTTGGTGCCTTTGATAGATCTTTCTCCACACTTCCTGTATCTTCTTGCACCACCTATCGGCATTTCCGCTCGGGTCCATCAGATAGTATGTTCGGTTAGGCTGAAATCAGAAGAAATGTAAATATAAGAAAATTAATTTTTTTTTTTAAATGAATGAGCTTTCAGGAAGCATATATCAACACGCTGCATAAAAATATGCTCCAAAGTCTTGTACCGTGTGAACAAAGAAAGTTTTGAAGTTCTTAGCCTCAGGTCGTAGCTCTAAGGACCAAGGAATCTCCCCTTTTAGGACCTTGTTGACTGGATCCACGTAATACAGGTGTGGGCCTTCAGTGAGAAGCAGCTGTCTCCGTCGAGCAAATAAACCCTGCAATAGAATACCACACAGCTTGAGACACTAGTTCACCAACAGGGGGAGTTATGAGACTAGACTTGAGTTATTAAACTTTCCTCACCAGGCCAGGGGATTCCCAGCTACATCTTATATGTTTATACTTGCAGATATAGGGAAGTGACTTCACAGAAAACCTGCTCACATTTTATTTTTAATCTTTTCCAAACAGAGCTATTGTATAGTCTTACTATTAATCTACAAAGTATCTCCCAAACACACACATATATATATATATATATATATATATATATATATATATACACACACATACATACATACATAACATTCAAATAAGTGTAAGTTATAATTCAATCACCTTCCGTTTATCCACAGGGCCCATTTTCAGAATCAGGTTGTTCTCCACAAACTGGTGCCTGTGTAAACAAGAAACAAATGATGACTGACAACCACAGTCTTTCAATCAAATATCTTTTCTTTTTTTTTTTATTGAGAATTTATTTGATCTCTTACACATTTCTCAGACTTCAGTAGGACTTCATTCCAAGAATGATTTAAATTTGACTAAAACAATTAACAGTCCTTTACTTTACACAGATTAACATGCAAAAATTAAACAATGGTTTACCAGAGATTTCCAGTGGTCTGTTTATCCAGCAATAGACGCTTCTCCTCTTCGGTGAACTGCAGATCCAGCTCAAAAGAGTTATTATCTAGGTCGTGGATGTACTGCTCTATATTGCTGCTGGACCTCTGTGGGGGTGTTGACTCATGTGGTGACAGTGAATGCGATGAGCTGGACTGGGCCACCTGCATGTTGCTGAACTGGCTCAGGAGGTCATCGTACTATGAATGAGACAGGACAAAAAGTATGTAGATAATTTATCTGAACTTTGTTTAAGGTTTGGTCCAATCTGCACAATGAATATTGTATGTATGAATTAACAAGCAAACTCCAGACAAAATGAGATTCACTAGCATAGTAAGAGGTTGATAACACAGAGATATAAACTAAGTAAGGCATTGCCATTAAAATCATTGTTATACTGTGGTATCGCCCTCCCTTATCATGTAGAGAAATTCTTTTTCAAGAAAATGAAACTATAGTTTTCATGTCTCGGTTGCATACAGTCCTGCTCCACAGGCACACCACATTATATAGCTGCAGTCTTGTATCTTGTATTTGAACTCGCTGCACCTGCAGAGATGATTCTCTGTGTGATCTGGGCCTAGTGAAATGTCTTACATTTCCATAGCAGTCCTCATCATCCTCAGACATGGCTGGCAGGTAAGGGGTGAGCTTTGGGGGTGTCTGTGTGTGTAGGTCACTCCAGGAGATCGTGTCGAAGAAAGGGTGTTGCTTCAAAGGATCATATCCTCCCATCTCTTCGCAACCAATCCGCTTCGAAGGGTCAAGTGACTTCATACAAAACATAAAAACAGATATAAGTTTTCTTTCAAGAGATAATCATTGCTCTGTAAATAACCCAACAGAGGCACAGTCAAATAGTATGACGCATAATGTGCCTACAGATGCAAACATTACAATGAATCGTCTATGTACAAGATTGGATATGGTATATAAAGACCTACCAAAAGCTGTTTGACAAGATCCTTGGCTTTGGGGAAGAATTTCTCTGGGAATTCGTACTCCAGCTTTATTATCTTCTGGAATATTAGGTACTCATTTCTAAAAACATATAAAAAATAAGAGTCAAACTACAATGAGGAGACTCTTTACCAAAGAGAGATACTTTGATTAAGAACATTTAGTTAATCATTTATCTTCAATGTCTTCCTATATTCATTCATATATCGTACAGTCTTATCGCAGTTTAACAATACAAATACACCCTATGAAGAAGAAGGGGGACATTTATTGTCACTAAGATTGTGTGAGTTTGTGTATTGACAAACCACAATATTTATCATTTTTAGACAAAAAAATTATTTCTTTTGGACCCCACAAATGTTGCTGCATCACATTTGAGGTGCAGGATATGTGTTTTATGTCATGAAAGCTTTTTATGAAGTGTTAAACAATCGGTCTGCTTAATTGTCTGGTTTAGCGCTATACAAATTTGCTCTGAAGAGAGATGAAAAGACCAAGTAATAGAAATAAATTTGATCATAATACATTGTATAACAAAAAGTTAAATATCACAATAATATCAAATTGGGAAATAAATATCATGATATATTGTATCGTGGGTCCTCTGGCGATTCTAAAACCTTATTGTCACCATCACATTTTTATTGAGGATTTCATCTGAAAGCTTCAGTAATAACCAATTGCCTGACTGAACGTACTGCTGCCAATGTCTATAAAAAGTCAATGAGTTTGGGGAAGTGTTAGATTGTTTTTAGATTTATGGTATTAGTGGTTGGGACTGGCACCTTTTTGCTTGGTAAATGTTATTTAACAAATTTGCTGCCTCCTAGATATTTTACATTTGGTTACAAACAAGACTTTGTCACAACAGTGTCATTAAATGGTCACTGAAAATCACAAACTAGTCAGTGCTACTTAAGGCTAATTTGAATCTCTGCTCATAGCAGAATAAGTACAAACAATTATGTAATAATTTTAACAAGCCTAATTATAATTTAAATGTATTCTAGAAAGCTGATTCTGAGGAACAGTTATTCTTAAACCAAGCATTTGAGTTCATGGTAAATATAGATATGGGAGAAATATCAATATAATATGATCATCGATAATCAAAGCATGAATCATTGAGGATTAAAATGAGCTGTTGGGACATCTGGCTAGTACTTACCCAGCTCTGAATGGTGGTAAACCAGCCACCAGTTGATAGATAATACACCCAAAGGCCCATAGGTCAGAGCTTATAAAAAGAAAGAAAAAGAGAAAAAGCAGAGAAAAATAACCTTTAAGATTTGATGCAACTTTTGTCGGTCAAACACAGCTATAATAATTAGTAAGTGTATCTGTTGCATGATGACCAAACATTACTACCTCTTGCAGGCCGATTTCTCCGTTAGCAGCTCTGGAGACACATACTGTGCTGTTCCGACAAAGGAGTTGGCTCTCGCTACCAAATGATACAAATAAATGATAAAAGACTTAGACATTGATAACTTCCGACTGGTCATTCAAAGTAAAAGTAAAACAACCTTCATGTTACTAATACACTTGTTAATTAATGTTTAAATTGCAGGTGAAATCAGGATTGTGGTTATACCTTGTTTACTGTCTGATGATAATTGTTTTGCCGTTCCAAAATCTGTTATCTGGATGTGCATGTCTTCGCTCAGAAGAATATTCTCTGGTTTCAAATCTCTGAAATGATTTTCAAAAATTGCAACATAATGAGGAAACAAACACCTTCGAAAGTTTTAAAGTTCTATCACAAAAACACTGAAAAAGTACAATTGATAAATTAAAAAGAAAGATTTACCTGTGTATTATCCCCTTATTATGCAAGTATTCCAAAGCAGAAACTATTTCAGCTGAGTAGAATCTAGTACAGGTCTCATCAAATGAACCAATTTTGCGAATGTATTTCAAGAGCTCCCCGTTTTTAGCATAACTTAGGCCAAAATCTATGAAGATAGTTAAGGAACACGGCTTACGCAAGATCATTTAGTTTTATCCCAAATTTCTTTTCACACAAAAATAAACAGAACTTAAGTTTTTTAAACAATATACAATGAAACCTGTCTTGACAAAATGGACTTGTTGAAGGATACACAACTTCTCATCATCTTGAAATGTGAAGTAGAGCTTGACGAAGAATGGGTGATCTAGATTTGACATCAAATCCCTTTCTCTCTTCACGTACTGGGCTTTGTTCTCCTTCATAATATGGCGCTTCTCTAAAATCTTTACTGTAGGATGGAAATGAATATAAAATTATATAGTGAAATACCACCAAGCACCTGTTCAAGTTTAAGCCTCAAGTTGAATTCACAGTGCATTATTACTTACTTGCATATTCTTTTCCTGTTATCTGCTCTCTTGCCAGGACAACCTTTAAAAAAAATGGGAGTTTTTTTATCAAACTTGAGAGCAAAACTATTAACTCTTGAGGCCTGGCTGGTCAAATAACCAGAGAATGACTCATCCAACAATCAAAAGAATTCTTGCATGTAGCAACATCTAACCAAGTATAATTCAATAGTGGAGTGCATGTTACATACTGTTGAGAAGGAGCCTTCTCCCAGTATCTTGCCAAATCTGAAGTCGTCTGGCTTCTTCTTCCGTGGCTGTGGGGCCTGGACAGCCGGCTGTGTGCGGAGGTCTGAGCCCTGGCTGTTGGCAGACGCTCCTACAGCACGGACCTCTGAGGTTGAACCCTCCATGCTGGGACAGTGGCTACTGCTTGCGCCTGGGATACCAAGTGGCGAGCAGGAGTCAGGGTGGTTTCTTACCATTGATGGATGCGAGCAGGAACAGATGACAACGCTGGGCTGAATGGGCACAACATCATACTGGATGAGAAGAACATTGAGAATATATGAGTCAGCAGGGTGATGCCATGTCCACATATGGTTTAAATGGAGTTCTTTTTCACTGAGGTTCCACTGTAAATTTGATTTCATTTAGCAATTCTATATCAATCTGTGAACAGAAAGGATTATGTAATTCTTAGAGATTACGAATCATTTTCTGAAACCTAAATATTTATCATTGCTGCCTACAGTCATTTACACAAATAGAAAAAAAACATATTTCCTGACATACTTACCATTGCTTTTTCTGTTGCAGCAGACTTTAAAATGACAATACACAGCACACCACAACATAGAAGTGTCTGGCCTTTTCCATAATTGTGCATGCATATCATTAAGAGATATGGGGCATGTGTACATATATGTGACCATATATAGAGGACATATTTACCATAAAGGTCGCCAACTTATGCACTCTTAGTAGAAGATCATAGCTTAACATTTTCAATTGAGACCACTTGAAGAGCAAAGTCTAGTGTTGATAAGGATATACTACGTCGACTACAGAAACCGTTTGACTACCCGGTTGTCCCCCGGTCCTGTGCTAATGTTCTGAAAATAATGCCTAAGTTACAGTTTTCAAGTGACAGTTGTAATTATTACAATAACCACACCAAGCTCGTAACATTTGCTCGGATACACGAGCAAATTGCTAGGAAAGCTGGAACTTACTTAATCTGATGATTACTCTAACCTCTAAAATAACATACATAGTCATTGTTTGGTTTGTAGCTATTTGGTCTATGTAGATGTAAAAAACATTACCAACCTAATGTTTAGGCTCAGAGCTAATGTTATTCAGCTTACAACTCAACGTCAGATAGTTCAGCTGGCCTAACATTAGCTTCTTCCCATTCAAAACCAAGGTGTGGCCATTTAGCTGTTTTATCCGGACTTCACTGTATAGTTACACATTTCCCGTCTTTCTATTAACTAACCCATTACTACTGCCCTTCTGTGTTATTTCACATTAAAAAAAACAAACAATCAACAGACACCAACCCCCGTGTACTTGGGCAACAACAGGCCTGCACGAACTTTCCTCGCTAACTATCGCCTGCTAGCATGCTAAGGCTAGCCTTATCAAATAATGCCGGCCATCACTGCCTGGTAGCTTGATGCTAACAGATTAGCCAATTAGCTAACGTTAGCAACCCAGGTAGAATAAGTAACTTCAGAACGTCATGTCATTTTTAAATATGACTATTGACTAATGTTCAAAGTGAATGACCCAACGTTTATATCGAAATTAAAATGTTAAGGGCTTGACAAAAGGAATGCGCTGAGATAACCTTTAAAGCTATCTTATGAGTAAAGGTGGAGGCTAGTCGTAGCTCGTTTGCTAGCAGCAGCATCGCTCGAAAGCGCGAACATGTTTAGCTAACGTCAGCCAATAGATAACGCTTGTGACGAAAAGGGGAATTACCACACATCCTTTGATCTTTATATAAAGCGCTGATGGACATTAATTGAATTCACAGCAACCAGACGACGCTTCGGCTATGAATAAAGCCAGGAATTGGACAGCATTGATGTAGCAAACATTAGTGTTGTGTTAGCAAACATTAGCTTTCGTTGCTAGTGGCTCGTAACGTTAAAACAATCTTTGCGGCTAGCACAGCTCTTCATATGAAGGCCCAACGCAACTATTTAACTACTAATAGCTTCCACACTGGACACATTCAGCACCGGCTTCGAACTGTCACTCGTGTTAAAGTTGCAACGCTTACCAGCTGACTTGTAGCTCTTGCCATGGGAGTTTTCCGTGAATATTTATTTGGAATAAAATAATTAGAGAAGCTCCAGTAATGGCTGCCTCTGCGCCTTCATTTTCGAGCTGTGACGTCGTTCCACAACAATGTTACCGCAGGACAGCAGAGGAGACTCCCGCTGTGTCCGCCCCCTCGCCACATTTACAACCTACTCAACTTCATCTTGATGATAGGGATCCAGTCGGTAAGCGTCAGTTGTTGATATCTAAATACTGCAGCAAACGTGGCCTTTCTCTATCTCGATCTGATCTAGATTTATTGATAATGATTATTTGCTAAGTTCCTCTTCGTTCTTTTACACTTTTTTTCTGCAAAATCCGTATTTATCGTCTCGTTGTCAATGAAACTGCGTATCCAACTGAAACTGACACTTGGGTAACCACTTTACATCTTTAATTAAATATTGGTTGTACGCATTTATTTTTCCAGCATGGCATAATTAAAAATAGGATTTTGGATACTAGTACAAAACTGGAAAGCACAATTACTCAAAATCAGGTTTTTCAGTCCTTGTACAACAACCCAAAGTTTAAATATGATTTATTATGAAGACATTTATTCACTTTCTTCCTCTTCATCATCATGATGTTCTTGACTTGGGTCACTCTTTGTTTTTCTGTCTTCAGCTTCATCTTCTTCATCCTCCGAGGCATTCGTATCCTCACTAGAATCATCATCCTCAGGTTCACTAAACACAGAAAAGACCGTCTGATATATATCGTTACCATACCTGTGGGAAAAAAACAAACAAACCGGCAAAGAACAGATATGTTCCACTTATATATTTTATGAGCAATAATGTCTATTGTTTGTAAATACATAAGTTCTATAAAAAAGGTATTTCTTGACGAGAAAAAGCTAATACTAAAAATGGTCAGCAATGTATTTAGTGAGTGATTGCTTATAATAAATGAAAAAACTGCATCAGTTCAGTATTTCTAAACAGTTTGAAAGATATATTTAGACTGATGCTATTTTTAATTCCTTACCATTGTGGCCTGTTGAGATTCCTACATTCTACTCCCAAGGTCACATCGAATGGATCTGTGAAAAAGACAATTAACTTCATTAACAGGAGTATTGTTTCAATTATAGTCATAACTCAAAAAATAAATAAATCTGTCTCTGTGACACATTTTTTAGAGAAGATGGAAACGGCATCGTTCCAGACTCTCAAAGGACTTTCCACTTCTCAAATTGGCTCAACAATTCAAATAAAAATAAAATAAAATAAAAATGTTAAGAAAAATATTAACTCCAAATGATTATTATACATCCTCTTCGGAAAGAAAGGTAAGTACCCTTAACATCAGTGTTGGAGATAGCTGCCTAAAGTTTTGGGCCAGATAACAGAGCTTTAATTGACCTATATTTTTTGATGAATTATACTTAAAGAGATTAATTAATTCCTCATCATTGCTTATGGGGAATTCATTAAGCTCTTCAAAACTAATACTGTGTCCTATAATATTAAAACATAAAATATTTAAAAAAAGAATAAATATCTAATTTGGTCTTTTTGAGCAACTGATAATATAATTGATTATTTATTTATTTTGGTATTCCTTACCAAAAATACTACACTTTTTGTACTGATTCTGTCACTTTTATAGATAGGGTTCTGACACTTTGATAGATAGGTTTCAGCATAATAAAGTTAAATTAATGCATGTTTGTAATTAAAGATTGCAAATTGTACGTGAAGCTTCAGCAATACTAAGACTGGTCATGGAAAACTTACTGTATGTGTAAAAACAATCCAAATGACCCATCTTATTATGCAACAGAAATGTATAAAGAGAACACTAGATAGTACCCAAGATTAGTTCTTCCTAATTTCTTACCAAATTCTTCCTCCTCTGGTTTAGATGTGAGAAAATCCTTTTCTACAGAGAGCAGCTCCTCCTCTGACTGACAAGCAGCATATCGGTCCAGTAGTTGTCTGTTGAGATCCAGGAACACTGTCCCCCACTTGAATTTATTCAACAAGAGCACTGCTAGCTCTTCAAAACCTGCAATATCAGATACAATATGTCATAATATCACTGTCAAATTGTAAAAAAGACTAAATTAAAAAAACATTTTTTCAAGAAGACAAAACAGTGCATAACTAAAAACAACTGAGCTTAAGCCTTACCTACGATGCAAAATGTGGCAGCAAAAGCCTCAACACAGGATAATTTGCAAGGCTTGCCGTAGTTGACAGGATTTGCAGCTACGAGGTATGGCAGTAACCTGGGATGAGTTCCGACCATCTTGTTGAAAGGAGTCTCCTCCAGTTTGGCCCAGGAACAATCAATCACAGCCAACCCACTGTGAGCCACAATCTCTCTGTGTATAAATGTCCACACAAAAAAGTTTCATTCACAATCTATTTCATCACTTGATCATGATATGTTTTGTCAATAGAATTATCATGTGTTCAACAAAAATGTTATGGATTCTGTGAGGGCTAGTAACTTTTATGGGATCATTTGAAAGAGTGCCTACACACCTGTCCGCTGGTGTCACATATTTCGTACCCATCGGACTAAGTATCAGTCCGTTGAATCTCTGATTGATGCGTAGGTTACGGACAAAGCCCTTGCGTACCAGCTTTCTACCAGTACAACGTTTAGGATCACAGTGACCCAGGTCCCACATGGCAAGTGGACAAGGTATTTTCACTTGTGGGGCCTCTGCTCCCTCCTCTAGGTGAAGTGTGGCTGAAGAAAACAGTGAGAAATGACAACATGTATATTATGATGTGTACCAACAATCTCATTCATGTAAAATTAGCTTACATTGTATACATATGTATGAGCAAGTTAAGACACCAAGTCCTCTGTGCCAAAATAAAGGAAGCCTTTTAAATAACGTACTCCTACTTAAGATAATAGTATGTTCCTTCTGTATTTATTATTTGGACATATTAAACAGTAGAATTATTAGATTTTGTTTAACTTTGGTCCTGTACATTACATGCTGTGAAGCAGCTCAACGGTTGGTGGGTATTTTTGGATTAAGAATGGTCAATTACCTTCAAAAGCAGTGTGCATTTCTTCTGTAAAGGCCTCTAAGGATTTCCCCTTCATTTTATGCCTTTTGTCTTTGCCCTTGTTCTCATGGCGCACAGATCTGTCCTGCTTCTTTCGTCCCATGTTGCAATCGGTGGGTTGCTAGTGAAATCAAGCAGGATCACAGCTTGCCTAAATAAATCAACCAAGTATGTTTACGTGTTTGCACCCGCTAGCTTAGCGTTAGCTATCCCACTGACAGCAGCAAAGCAAACTTCCCATCTTTTCTCAAGACAAACACAATTTACAAAGGCGACGCTAGAATGACACCGCAACTGATACAAGTCACAAAAATTTGCCCAGTAAAGTTTTATTTAACATAAAAGTCAGTTTACTTGGTTTTGGCTACTTCCTATCGTGAAATGCATGTCGTAGTCAAGGTATGAAATGCGCATGTACGAATGTTATTTTCGTCACGTGACTTGTCGCCTGATCAATGTGAATGAAAGCGGAAATGTGGTTAGCATTATAGCTCAAAGGACAACTATGCCAAATTTATACCCAAGAATACATCTATGGATGGTCTGTTTGTCAGTTTTCAGTAAGTTGGCATATACATGCTCCAGATTACTCTGTTGGGGGTGCTTTTATGCAGTTGAGTCTAATATGGAACTGTTGTTTTTGCTCAGTAAACCATGGAATCGCTGGTAAAATGAAGATAGTGGAGGAGCCAAACACGTTCGGGTATGCCAAGGAAACATCCGTTTCAGTCATTCATAACGAGCTCATACTTATTTTCTCTCTGTTTCTGTGTGCAGATTGAACAATCTCTTTCCAGCTCAGGGAAACAGACTTCAACCCAGACAGACCCCAGCTCCAGTGTCTGGTAAAATAGACATTTAAATTCCAAATCTGTTGTAATCCTGCAGTTAGATTATACAAAGTAAGGTGTGATGTATTATGTTTAACTGGGATGTGCTTATTGGAACATAATGGATGATTTATTCTCACAACTCAGCTGAAGTAGAACTTGACAAATTTCTATTCTCTTCTCAAATTTTAATCTCTTTTTCTTGACCGCAGTCTTCTTTTTCATGGGACCCATATCTGATATAAGTGAGAACGGTCAGCACCAAGACTCAGTCTTTACAAGATAGAAGCATGTTGATGAACAGCAGGCAAAAATATTGAAACGCCAGCGCATAATCAAAATGAATTAAACTGTGATGCAGTAGGAGCAAAGACTAATGAATTCTGATCGTAATGTTCACATTGCATTACATGTGCAGTAACCAGAGAAATGGACTGTACTCATACGGCACTTTTCTAGTCTGACCACTTAAAGCACTTTACAACTCAAGCCAGTATTATCTCATCCATGCAAACATTCACATAGTGATGACAAAGGCTACCATGCAATGCGCCACCTCCGTTCATGCCATCATTCATACACCAATGGAACAGCCATTGGAAAAAGCTTGGGGTTCGTCATCTTGCTCAAGGAAACTTTGACATGTAGACCGTAGTGGCCAGAGTAATCAGATTTATTTGGTTTGAGCCGCTCAAACTGTCCTGAGAACAAAACAAAATAAAAAACAGTTTCTGAGACACATATGGGGGGAAAAATAACAGATTTTGGCTATATAGTTTCATGCAGAGGGAATTTATCTTTATATTAATATTTATGTGTTCTTGAAGGCCCCCTGCATTTTCATCAGTTTGCTGGAAGGTGCTTCAGTTACACAGAATTACCGTGAGTATTTTTTCATTGCTGTCATGTGATGATTCGTGTTTCCATCAACTCTCTTCATTCCCCTGCTTTGGCTATAGATTGGATTCATTCATGTGTCAAAATATCTGGAAAGAACTCAACAGTGTTCCTGTTCAATTTGCAGATATAAATATGAATTCTGTCCATATCAAAACATCACCCAACATGAGCAGACATTTAGATGGAACGCCTACAGTGGAATACTGGGGTATGATACAGTTAACTCACAATAATTTATTGCAATAACGGTGTGTGATTTATATGAATACAATTGATGAGGGGTTTGCTTCAAGAGGAGACTTTGTGTGTTCCTAACAGGATCTGGCAAGAGTGGGAAATTGCAAACAACACTTTCACAGGCATGTGGATGAGAGATGGGGATGTTTGTGGTAACAGAAACAGGGAAACAAAGGTTTGTGGAATTGTAAATGGTTATATATGTATATTCAAGTGGTCATTTACCAGTAATAAGGAGCTCCCATTGGTGTGTTTAGATGTCTTTGTATTTTCTTCAAATATAAGACTGATTTAGGAGAAACTTTGGGAGAAAATGAATGAAACCCAAAGATCAACTGCATGAGCAATGGAAATGTTGTGTAACCTGATTATTCTCATGATTCCATAGGTTAATCTTGTCTGTGGTACAAAAAACAAACTTGCTCAAGTCTCAGAACCCAGTACTTGTGTGTACTCAGTCACCTTTGAGACTCCACTTGTCTGTCATCCACATTCTCTTTTAGGTAAGACATAATCTCATAAAACAATTCAGCTGAGAATCAGTCAGTTATATCATTTCTCATCATTTATATGTCCTTTTCAAGTGTATCCAACACTAAGTGAGAAGCTGCAGAGGGAATGGGATGAAGCTGAGCAGGCTCGCTATGAAGGTCTTATTACTGAGCAGGTAAAAACCAGATTGGCTGACAAATAAAAAACACAACAGGCTTGATCACTTTCACACCGATGAAAGCGTTTGTTTACTAAAGTGGCCAGTGTAACTGATACAAAATTAAATGGTACTTCTTCCATTTGTATTAGAAATAAAATAGTAATTGGACATGTTAATCTCAATTTTGCATTTATGTTATGTGATTTCCAGTAACAAAATATGCGTTTTTTCTGCAGGGGTACAACAAACTTTTAAGGGATATTTTTGAGAATGCTGGACTCCTGAAGAGCCAAAAAGTAAATATAAAGCTGCCAGAAGTTGCAGCTGATTCACAAAAACAAAACTCTTTAGAGGAATGTGCAGAGGTAAATACATTTTCAGTATAATCGTTCTTAGCTCTGTTGTTCTTACTAATAAAGTAACAATAACATGACAATGCTGCTTAAAATATGACAAGCTTTATATGACTACATATTTTTGTACAGGATTTACAAAGACAGAGGGAGGAGATTGCAAGACTGCAGGCTCTCCTCACTCAACATAATATTCCTTTTGACTCAAAGCAAAGTAGGTGAACTTAAATGGTCTGCCCTCCCTCCCTGATGTTTATTACAGTACTAAATTGCTCACATTTTGACTTGTATTGTCTTTGTGTCACAGAAGAACCAAAAAGTACAGTGGATGTGACCGTTAAAGATCAACACCTCAGGGGAGATCACGGCCTTCTTGATCAAAAGTGAAAATCCACCCCTCATTTTTTCCATTTCTGTAGACCGCGTGACAGACACTTCTTGGACAGCGTTGCTTTGATAAGATTGACTTAAGGTTTCATTCTGAATTTATCTTTGGATTCGCAATTTGTCACTTTTACCATGTTTTTACAGGCTTTATGACATTTTACCATCTCTTTAGAAATTCCATCAGAATGGATCATCCTTCTAATGAACTAAGTTCTGTAAGTACATCATGCATCAAGTGATAATGCTTTCAACAGAAAATGAAAAGTTTTAAAAGGCAATATAAGCTTTAATCCTAAAAAAAAACATCTAAGTGTTTAAGTGTTATTTGTGCATTCCACAACTTTCTCAGTCTTTTGTTGCTCCTGTCCCAACTTGTTTGAAAAGTGTCGCTGGCATCAAATCCAGAATAAACATGTATTTAGAAAAATCAATTAAGTCGATGAGATAAAACTTAAAATACGTTATACTTGTACCTTTTTCAATTAAGTATTTCAAAAATGATTGGCAAATTTTCATCTGGTTTATAGTTGTAGATTCATGGTTGTTCAAGGGTATTTATTGATTTTATTTATAAACACTAAATGGGCAGAACATATGTACAGCATTGTAATGAATGATTTAAACGTGATGTAAAATATCTTAACTGACTCATGGTGTTATTTTATGCCTTTGCCTTGATACAGGTAGCGTTAAATGTCCATGTATTTGGAACATGTGAATGTGTTTGAGTGTATGTATATAAATCCAGGAAAAGTTTGTAACCGACATCTGCCTCTGTAGTATTTTATTATATTACCACTGATCCTGCCCAAACTGGAAGCTGCTTCCGTAAATATACCATATCTGTTTTATTCATCAATGACATTAGAACCCTTTATTTAGTTGTACAGTCAAACAGTATTTTTCAATCTTATATACCTTGTGTAGATGAGAAAAGTCTTCTAAGCTACTTCACAAATTATAGGCTTTGGCAGGTACAAACCTGTCTCCACTACAAACATTCCTGAGACTTTTAACTCGAGGAGTCTCTCACCTATCTGTAGCATGAGAGGTTGAGGACTCTCTCCTCTGAATGCTTTACATTATAGAAAAATTAAAGAAAATTTTTCTTTACAATAATACCCAGCAGCTATTATTGTAACTTATAGATTAAAAAAACAAAAACAAGATTTTAACCTTTCTAAATTGGCTTTAGTGATAAGTCATTATTTGGTGACTGTTAGTATTTTCTGACATGGAGAAGTGATCCACAAACATCAAAACTAGGCCTACGCCATCGTCCCCAATGTGCAAGGATACATCCCCGAAAAAGCCCCAATCCTCTGCGTTCTACTAGCAAGCAAAATTAAATGTGTTGTGATAAGAAAAAAGTGTTTTCCGAAAGGAAAAAAGAAAAAAATTCCTAGTGAGTAAAACATGAATTACTGGATGAAAATATATAAAAAAAAGATGGACATGCTCAAGTAGATTCATAAGCACCAAATTTGGACAAAATTGGTCCGAAGGTTTGGTAGAATTATCCGAAAACGTGTCTTTCGTTAAAAAAAAAAAAAAAAAAGATAAATTTACAAAAATTTCCCTTTGGGGATTAATAAAGTTTCTACCTAGGAAAGCAAGATCTTCTAGTGTCCATTAATAGGCATCGAATTTGGACTTAATCGCATTAAAGATTGAGATAAATAAAGCTCCTCCTACTGGTGAAAATAGGTAACTGACCTTTCCCAAAATCCACCCAATTCTTGTTCGCACTAATGTCTATGTTATAAAAAATGAAAAGACCTAAAAAAAAATAGTTTGAGTTATCGCGTTAACATGAAGGATCTGCGGAAGCGAGGATTACAAAATATCCACAACATTTCTTGGGCGTAATAATAAAACATAGTGAGCGATACTCAAAAGTCATAGTTTATACAAATCATCACATCAGAAAAATACTTATGAAACAGAAAGCTCAAATGCTTTCTTTAGAACCATGCAATAATCTGGTCTGCTGGTCATCAAATGTTTCCAGTATTTTTCTGGCATCGTTCCCTGATCATGGTGTGTTCAAGAAAGCAGCTGGATGACTTCTCTGGCTCTGTGCGCCCTCTGCTGGACAGCTGTGTCCTCTGGAGCCTGTCCTGACTCCTCCACCAGGACCAAGGCCTTCTTCACTGTGGTGTCTATGGCTCCCCCTCGTAGCCCCTCCAGATACTGCAGCAGCAGGGGGAACTTGTCGTCCGGAACCTGAAAATGAGTATATTAAATTATGTTACTCAAACCCAATTATCTGCCCAATAGCTCACATAATAACTGTGTTTAGTGAGAGGTAGAATATAAGAATATGTAATCAAAATGTGGTAATTGAACAATGTCATTTTAAAATCTAGCTCAAGAGATTGTCTGTAAAAAGATCTTTAATCCAGTGCATAAAACATCAATACTGCAAGAAGTGCTTGAGTGAAGTTATGTTATAATGCATCAACTTTTCTAACCGTTGTAAAAACGTTGCAAAACAACACGCTAAAAACATCAGCCTTCGGAGCATGTAATTATTCTCGCTGAATGGTGATTAGAGGCTGGGTGTACCCAAAACAAATAAAAGAGGAAGAAAAATCTGAAACTCCCACACTCTGATCCTCGGATAAGAAGAAAATTCCCCCCTCAGCAAACTGTCACGTCGGCTCATTTGACCTTTTCTGCATCAAACATGTTCTGCAGTAGCCACGTCTGCCTTATCTTCTGGAACTTCCACTGAGTGCGGTTTTCAGCCCAGCTGAAAGAAAACAAGTAAGATTGTGGGTGGAGGTTGATTATGTCATCCAGCTACTGCAAAAAAAAAATAGATACTATATATATTAGAGGGGCTGGGAATCGTGTGTAATTCTAAAAAATGTATTTACTTTTGATGGCACAGTTGGTTGCCTGCGAGCATTATACTGGGATGTTTCGTTCATTCAAATTCCTATATTATAATCCTTTCATCCCCCCCCCAGCTTGTTCAGGGTACTATTGTACTCTTATGTCAGGATATTATATGTACATGTACCGTGTTTTGGTAATTTTTCGGCATGCTGTAATAGTTATGTGGTTTTTAATTCTTCGGGCAGCACAGATTTCCCACTTGAGGAAAATAATAAATGAACTGAACATATTCAGCGCAACTTGCAGCATGTTTAAATATGACCAGTGTGAGAGCATTGCTTACCAGCTGAGGTAATCTAAGGCCTGCTGAGGTGCAGAGGGTGCAGCCACGTCTGTTTTCTCTGGGGTCTTCCCCTCTTCTTTAAGCTTCTTCTTTTGTTCCTTTTTCATCATCTTCTTTACTTTCCTCTCAAGAACCCGCTTCTCCTCTGGGCTCAAGTCCTCCCCCTCGGGCTCAGGGGAACCCTCTGGGCATTTGGGTGGATGTGAAATCTGTTGCAGCAAAGTGAGACCAAGATTCAAGAGTTAACAGACTATCTTTTGTAAACCTTTATCATTTTTCTGTGTTTATGTGAAACCATACACATACATGCCTTAACAACTCGTGCCCACTCTGATTAAATGATAAGAAAATATAAACGTTTCACTTTTGAGTACATTAAGTGCCATTTCCTGCCAATTTTCAACCCTTTTGGTTTTTTAGCAGAGCTTCACATATCCAAATGTTCTGCTGACTGAAGAACACTGTAATTATGATTTTGTTGTTCTATGGGAACATCTGAAAGTTATAAGTACTTTTTGCATATGTATCATTTCCTGTTGCAAGGCAGCCAAGAGGGACATTTCCTCTATCTACAGCCTCGTGAGGTTAGCATCATGCAAAACAGATAACCCAAAAATGTGTGCTATGCAGGTGAATATGAGTTTCAGTTCCTGTATAAAAAGTTATTTTTGGTTGGCAACACTACAACAGCATCAGTTGACTCCCCATTTTTGCTTTAGCCAAGAACCACAGCCCCTCAACGACTACGTTTAACTCTCGGGGTAAGTTAAACAAGGGAGGCAGTATGCACTCTGATTCAACGGACCTCAGACTGCAAGGTAGTGAAAAAAAGGAGGGGGGGGGTTAATCACATGGCCACAAAGTCATTTTGTAAGTGTGCTACAGATTGCACACAGAAAATCTAAACGTCATTCACTGTGGATTGTGCCCAGGCAATGAGTGCCGTTTTCAGAGCTCTGAGTGGATTGGCAGCTTCTGGCTGGTGAATACAAAACAGAAGACAAGTGGGTGATGAAAGCAATAAATGGTAAGTGTAAACTCGTTTTTTACTGAGTAGACAGTTCCTGAAAGGGGAGTAGACAAAGAGTGGCTAACAGGGATGAGCGCCTGCAGAACATATTTTCTAAAGAGAATGTCTCATTAAGTTAATTTAGCGCTTTATATAAGCAATCTATGATAAGTTACATTTAAGTTAAACGGTTGGCTCAAAGCGGAGTTAATTAAGAAAGGAAATGAATGTCGTAAGAGTGTCTTCCTGTGGAAAAGTTATTCAATGATTCACAGGCGGAGCAACGGTCAACGTATGTTTCTGCAAATGGTTCAGTCGATTTTTACTTTATTCAGTTATGGGAGGAAGAACTTGACCAACAGTAGAGATTGATACTAAAGGACTGGATCTCATCAGTGCGTTTTCTTTCTTTTCCAGTTTAACAGGAGCATGGAGAGGAGCAACACACCATTTAATGAAAGTTCCACCAACATTACCAGCTTCACCACAACAACCACGTTAACCTCTGACTTGGACAAAATCGCAGCCAATGATATTACCTCCAGGGCAAACTATGTCTACAGTTTCTTGGCTTTGCTGGGCTTCATTGCAGGCTGCTTCGTGCTCTTCAGCTTCTTGCAGACCTACAGAGCCCAGAGGCGGCTCGCCTGGCTCGCCTGGCTGCTCTGGGCCTTCTGTAGCTTCCAGCTGCTGCTCATACTCCTCTCTCTCCACATGGTGGCCTACAGACCCGACTACCTGCATACCACAGGTTTGGGCTGTGCTGCTCTCTCCTTCATTATTAACGCAGCCTCTCTGTGCGGCCTCTCCATCCTCGTGCTGATGGCTCATGTCCTATCTCTGGATCCACCATCCCACGCTCTGCTGAGGAAGCCCAGCGTCTGTGGGCCTCTGGTGATCCTGATTTCTGTCCTGATTTCTCTGTTGCTGGCTGGGCTTCGTGGGCCCCATCATGGTCTGCATGAAGAAGTTGTTTGTTTCATGGATGAAGTCAGTGCTGGCGTTTCGTATACAGCTGCTCGGTTGTGCCTGGCTTTCTTGTTTCCCTACTTCCTCCAACTCGGGCTAATGATAGGTGGCTGCGTCCAGCAGTGGAAATCTAAAGGACGTTTTCTCTCTGGCTCTGAGGAGGGACCGGTGTTCCTGACAGTGACGGGGGTCATGCTTCTCTGTCATCTCTTCTATAGTGTGGCACTGGTGAGAGCAGAGCAACTAAAGCGACTGAGCCACTATGAACGAGCTCTTCTGAGTGTGGCTGAGTTTGTACTGTTCTCAGGGAGCAGTGTAAGCCTGCTACTCGTGCTCTTTGTGCACAGACCCAGTCGAGACAGTCTCCACAGGGCGCTGATGCAGATGAGGGACTGCTGTCGAAGTCCAGGGCGCATTCAGCCCAACAGGAACATCATAGCTCCCCACATCGAGATCACAGACACCCTTCAGGACATAGAGTCATAAAGGACAAGGACTCTCTCAAAGGAACTCTTCTGATGCATCTAACGACTTGGGAGATCAGATATATTTTTATTGTCATTGTTTTGATGTTTATTTTACTCTTTACGACAATGTTAATGTTTTTACATTTAGGCATTCGAATTTTAATTTAAAAAAAAAAAGTGTTTTAGAATTTTTGGGAAATGTACAAGACAGATGGTTTATTTTACAAAGATGTTAAGATTTTACTGTGCAGATTTACAATTACGCAACATGTTACTATAAGTACTTGTGTTTATATTGTTGTTATAAATAAACATCTGTATGTAAAATCACTTTTGAACACACTTCTTTTCTCAGGAAAAAGACTTTCCGTTGACATGACTTTCACAAAAGCTGTTTATACAAACTGTCTGGAGCAGCAGCATATTTCCAGAGTGTCACATAGGAAACATTTATTCAAGGGAAATAGATGGAAAATAGGGAAAGCTGATGGTCCCCAGTTGTAAAAATAACCGACTTACAAGGCTCATATACTGCATTAGAGCCAATAAAGAGTGGCGTAAAACCAAGGCCCAGTAGGAAAATAAATGCAAGAGCCGGTTGCATAAGATGTTGGCGTCATGTGAAACGCCAGACAACATTCACACATTAAAATCATAGAGGTAATCCAAGCACAGTCCCTGAAAATGTTACTAAACTAGGACAATTTCTTAATTTCTTTGACATTCAACGCAATTGTAACCGGCACAGAGACAGAAATTCCATACCTCCTCAACTTCATTCACGTTTTGTTAATATGAGTTTCCCTTACAAAATACTGGGAAAGTTGTGAGATGCTCGAATGTAGAGGATTCATTTTACAGATAAAAAGGTCTGTTGGTAGTAGGGGATAATATGACTGAGCTTGACTGGAGCGTCCTTGAGAAGCTCAGTCCTTCAAAATTTCAAATGTACACCGCTTGAATCTGTGTGGGATGATGGTTCACACAGTTCAACAATTTAAGAAAGTTTATCAGTGCACAACTGTTTAACAAACTCTCCGAGTACCTCTCAAATGCTCTTTAACCGGTTATCTCCTGCACCTTCCACTGCAGCATCTCTGTTCAGCCCACTGAACCCACAGCTCCACCCCAAAGTGAACATCAAACGAATCCTAGGAACCCTGAGTCCTCAGCTCCACCCCAAAGAAAGATCAAAGGATCAAAGGCAGCATCAGCCACATTGTTGCGTTACTACTCTCAACATCACCAAAATGCCATCACCTCTAACATATGCCAAAACCAACCGCTGCTTAAAATTTCATGCAGTATTATAGTTTTTCCCATAATCTTGCTCACAAACAAACAAATGCGCAGGAGAGACAACGTAAACTCTTTAGCTATGGTAAATGTTAAACTTAATAAATAAAGCTCACGTCATACAGCTACAACACCTTGCATCTTGTGTCCTGTCTGACAAGTTTACATTTTTTAATGATTTCCAATAGGAGATTTTGTAAATTATCAATGCGGTGTTCCTCTGGGCTGAAGACGAAAAGTACCATCTAGATAGTTGCCGGCACTAAGTTGGGGGAAAAAAAGCCCGTCTGGGATGGATAGGGGGATGTAAGCACCCATGTCGTGGGAAACTTGCTGAAAAGTAGTGGCTTCAGAACACTATTCAGCCATAACATTAAAACCACTCACAGGTGAAGTCAGAATAACTCATTAACAATTAATAACTAATAACCAATAATTGAGGTAATTAATTGTCTTTATTGACATTGTAATTTTTATGTATTGTAATGTTTTACATTCAATAAAAAATGTATCAGATGTAATGTTATTGGTATTGTTATTTTCTAATGTTAAATCTTCTTTAACTTTACAATGAAGTAAAAGAAGATAAAATTGTAAAATATCTGCAGTCTTATTGTTTTTTCGGGAACTCTTTAAGACCGAAAAAAGAATCCTCATCTGCCCTTCATCTTGTTTTCATATAAATATATTGTTAGTTCGCCTTCGTTGAAACTACCCTGACTCCCTTATTTATGTATTTTAACATTCTACAACAATAGCCGCGCTCATACTTCAGTGCCTGTTTTGACAAAGTGTCCAAACCTGACTTAAATGTTTATGCAATAAAATAATTCTGGGAAAAAATGCACTTTCATGTGACTTCTCATTGCATTTCCAAATAAGTGAACTGCGGCGAAAGCATTCATTTTCAGACTAGCTGAAAAGATATGATTTGTGTGTGTGTGTACATGTGTGTGTGTGCATGTGTATATTTTGGTTCTTGCTGTGAAGGGGTGGGTCGCAACACGACACAACTCTGTCTCATTTACTGTGACACCTCATTTCAAAATCGCCACGATAAGAACAAGAATGATTAGAAGGACTGCAATTCAACGCAGTGAAACAAAAGTTTATGGGTAAGTTCAAGTAATATTACTTTAATGAATATATCAATAACATAGTGTGTATTGTAAAAACGAGTTAATGTGACTGTGTTTTTAGTGTCTCCAATTAAAGTGTGTCAATTTTAACATTAAGTTAACACTTAATTATTTTTTTTAGAATCTGTAGTATATGTTTTAAGCCGTTTGGTGCCTTTATGTCTCTATTAATTGATGGATAGGGATGTCAGGAAACAATGTGAGACAGAAAGTGTAACATTTTGTCACCAAATGATCCAAATGTAAAGTGCATTATAAATTAAATGTATTATTATTATTATTAAATGTCAAACTCCACCAGGTACACTGCGATTTATTTTGATGACTTGGATCATAGTTTATGATAAACTTAAAAGCAAAAGAAGGAAGCATCTCCACCACAATGCATTCTTTATCAATACTAACTTTGAAATCAGATGAGACAAAACTGCAGCTAATCGGACATTTTATCAAGATGCACTAAAGCATTCAATGTTGTATATCGCAGCAGGGCACACGAAAAATTTGTTGTTCACTGATAATGAATGAACGCTTAACCTTCAAAACGTTCAATTGTGTAAGATCGAATAAGATAAAAAGAAACTATGTTCATCTTAAGGGGGAGAAATTCACGTAAAATCTTAATCTTAACATGCTTCTTTTTAACTGACTGGATTTCTTTCTGTCTAAAGCAGGGAGTGACCGTCACCTGCGATATACTTTCCAAGAATTCTACAGTGCGAAAAGAGGAATCAGGTTACAGCAAGGACTTAACAGGGACTAAAGTCACGTGGATACTACGAACAATGTAAAATGAATGCAGGATCAACACAAATGTTGAATATCCACCAGGCCTTGTACATGGACTACATCATGACATGCCACATCACATATAACTTGACTGCTCAGCAAAACGACACACAAATAGCAGCCGTCTCTGATTCTGGGCAGGTGGCTTCAGAGAACCATCAGCATTACCTAATTAGCCTCTTTCTCTCCAGCGTCTATACTGTATTCCTGCTCCCTGTTGGATTCATTGGGAACATCCTCATCTTGGTGGTCAACCTGAACCACAAGGGCCGTTTGTCTGCCCCTGACCTATACTTTGTGAACCTGGCAGTTGCTGACCTCACCCTAGTGGCGGACTCTGTGATTGAGGTGTTCAACCTGAAACAAGGATACTATGATTTGGCTGGACTCTGTACGTTCATGAACCTTTTCCAGCAAGTCAACATGTACAGCAGTGTCTTCTTCTTAACCTGGATGAGCTTGGACCGGTTTGTTGCACTGACTGGCTTCATGGGTCACAGCATGCCACGTGCGCGCCTCATCTGCTGTCTAATCTGGGTGTCTTCGTCTCTGTTCACAGTTCTTCCGTTTGCTATAGCTCAAGGGCAGCATGCGGGAGAACTCCACTTCTGCTTTGCCAATGTGACGCAGATTCAGTGGCTGGAGGTGATGCTGGGTTTTTTGCTGCCCTTCTGCATCTTGGGTCTCTGCTACTGGAGAATAGCACAGGTACTCCAGCGGGACCGAGGTAGCCCGCAGCAGAGGCCTCGTAGACAGAAAGCCCTGCGGATGATCTCAGCAGCTGTGTTAGTGTTCTTCATCTGCTGGCTACCGGAGAACATATTCATAAGTGTTCACCTTTTAAGAGGTGACAATAATAGCGGAACACTATGGCAGGACTACCCGCTAACAGGTCACGCTGTCAGGCTGGCGGCATTCTCAAATAGTTGCCTTAACCCACTCATCTACAGCTTTATCGGTGAGACCTTTCAGAAGAAACTAAGACTATTTCTCCATCAGAAGAGTAGATGGGCAGTGCTGCACAAATCAGCCTCTAGAAAATCCATCTACGAAACGTCTGCAAAAACATGCATACATGCAATATGCAACAGACCAAGCCAATTGGCTCATTTAAGTTCCAACATACATCCGCAAACTGTCAAAATCCCTTCAAATAAATATCAACTGGACACATTCGGTCACAAAATAGATTTGTCTGTAATATGAGTGTAGAACAGCATTTAGCAATGGACAATGCAAAGGCAAGGATTCAAAATAAATTGGAAACTTTTACGTTGAAAAAGCTAGTAACAACATTCTTACCTCTATTTCTTGTGTCTTCTGTATTTGCTCTTTCATTTGTTTCTTTTTGCGTTTCTTTTCCTTTTTATGTTTTTTATCATCGGATGTATTTGTCACATGAGGAATCTGTACTGGAACTTCCTGGATTCAATAAAAATGTATTACTATTATTATAAAATACAATTATTATTTCCCTCTTTTTTTTTTAGCATTTCCATGCTTTGTCGTCAACATCAGGCACTGACACAGGGTAAAAGTTACTGACCTCCACTTGCATCTTTTTCTTTTTGACTTTCGTGTCCATCACTTCTTCAACTTGAACCTCACTAGCAATTGAGTTCGGTTTCCTCTTTTTCACCACATTTAACTGAGGTTTCATTGATTTTTCTTTGGCCATGAGTCAATTCAATCCTACAACAAAAAACAAATTCATGTTATTAATGAACAGAAACACAGACAAACTAAGTATGAATGTATGCTAAATTAAAACGATAGACAATTGAAAACAGGGACAGACGAGTGCTTCATGATGATGTTTACTATTATCATTATTGCATAGTATTTCCCCATAAGCTATTGCTAAATGTTACATTACTATTAATGTTATTATCAACCTGGGATCCTTGATACCGCCGCGGCCCAACTCTTGAGAAGTGGATTACTAAAGTTGATATCTTTGCTGCTTTTCCCCCGTCCGTATCTCCCCCCCTCTTTTCAACCCCGACCCGTCATGGCAGTAGGCCATCCACCCTGAGTCTTGGATCAGCTCGGGGTTTCTGCCTGTTAAAAGGCAGATTTTTCTCACCACTGTTGCCAAGTGCTTGCTCAAAGAAGAATTGTTGGGTCTCTGTAGATAATTATATAAAGACTTTGGTCTAGACCTGCTCTTTCTGGAAAGCACCTTGAGACAACTGTTGTTGTGAATTGGCGCTAAATAAATAAAGATTGATTGATTGATTTTGTTTGTTTCACTACTAAACATTTCATGAAACTGAAAACGACTAACAGAAGAATATTTTGACTTCCTGTGGAATTGAATATGAATATGACAACGTGTATATTTGCAAGTAAAGTATTGTATTCACAACTTCAATAATATAAGACTACAGTATATAATATAGTATAGTAGTCTCATGGACATGATAATTTCCAGTTTTACACCGGATAATTACTCATGTCATGCTGGCAATAAATGTTTTGAACAAATTTTATATAAATAAATAGTGGGAGCTTAAGTTACACCAACAATCTAATCAATGCTTCTTGAGTTGTATTAGAGAAAACTTACTTGAATTACGAGAAACGTGAAGAAATGTGCGATGTGAACAAGCGTGGAAACTCAACAAGGAAGTGACGTAAACAAGGGCAAGCTTGATTGGATGGACATCTCTCTATGTTTTGTGATTGGTCAACGGCGGTGGCTGCTTCAAGATTCCTCGTACAAAATAAAATATACTAGAAAATAAACGGGTAATCTGCGGAATAATTTTGCAGCGTATAAAGTATTAGAAAGCTGGTATAATTAATAAGTTGGCGGCGGCTGCTACGCTGGTGACAGCTGGTACTGGCATATAATCATACTTTCTTTCTTACCTGTTGAAAAAACCCGTTTAATCTCAGTGTCCGTAGCGCAGCAAGAAGGAAATGGAGATTCTAACATCTTCATTTCCATGAAAATTGGACACATTTTATGCATTAACAAAACCATTTAAAAAAAACAGAATCACAATTCAATAACAGCCACCAGAAAATATTTTTAGTGGAACAAACGTCTGTTACACTGCATCACCGGACGGATTTCAAGGTTGCACAACGATGAGTTATATGACCTGAAGGTTCGTTTGATAAGAAGAAATCCTTTGGTTTCTTTGACCTTACGTCATTCATCCTAAAATGACCAGTTATTCAAGATGACTTCAACAGCAGGACGAGTCTTCTCTGGTCTGACACGCGCAGCAATCAGTCGAAGACTATTCATTTACGACGCCACTTCGACCGTGAGGTGAGTGTTACCTTTCAGCTAATAGGAAACAAGCCAACTCTGAGATGGTGGTAAACACGAACTCTGATCCCATGGTTTCATGTATATTGGGCTTGGATCCCAGAATTAGATGTTCAATTATATAAAGATATGCCTTCTTGCTATTGTGAGATGTTAATAAGTAAATGTTGTAGCTGTGACTGACATTGACACCAGGTAGCACAGTTTTTGTGACGGGGTCCCAGTTGTGTAAATGTAAGACATAACCAGGCCCTTCTGAATTGGCTCCAATGATTTGAGATGTGTCTTCCATAATTAAAGAAAAATCGTGAGCTCCGTTCATGTTACATTCACTGTTTCATGGAGTATTTACGGGAGTTGTCTCCATAGGGCATCGTCAAGGTGTCTTTTCCGCATCCATGTCCACTATTAAGGATTGCATTTAAAACTGGGGTGAATCTTTTTCATTCTTGCTGTTATCTCGAAGGGAGGCACAGCAGGTAAGATGGAATGGATGATCCGGCGGATCATCCCTTTCTATCTTGGGCTAACGTTTGCATTTTCATCTGTCAATCAACCAAGTGCATGTCTCCCTTTACCACATCAAGGAACCTCCTTTCTGGTCATCCCCTTTTTCTCCTGCCTGGCGTCCTCCTTGAAATACATCCACAAACCCTCCTCTCAATTTGGTCTCTAACTTTGTCTCTAAAATGTCAAACCTGGACTGCCCCTCTGATTTGCCCATTTTCTAATCCTACCATCCCAGAAAATCTTAACATCTTCAACTCTGCTTCCTGTCTTTTGGACAGAGTCGTCTCTGAACCATACAGTCTCACTACCATATTTTAAACCTTTCCCTTCACTCTTGCTGCTACTATTTTGTCACAGATGACACCTGACACTCTACCCTGACTGCACACACATCTTCAGCCTTTTCACACCCCACCTTGCTCGGAAGTTGAGTCCAAGCACTCAAGCTCCTGCACATTCTCCAAATCTACCTCTTGCATCCTCACCATTCCACCTAACTCACTTTCCTTAACACATTTTTGTTTTTTAATCGGAACAAATAATATCACTAAAATGTTTAGTATGTAAATTAGAGGTTGATCCAATATCGATATCTTAAAGTTGTTTATCTCATAGCAATGTTTTTATAAATCCACACAAAGCAATTTCATTCTTCAAATGGAATTATTAAGGAATTGTCACTAGTTATTTTTAGAACTTGAACTTTCTTCTCACAAAGGCCAAGCAGTTTAGTCATAAATTATGTGTTAGGTTCGGCCCTGTACCAACTCACATTTGCGTTTTATCATAGCCGAGCAGCTGGACAGCTAGGCGGGTTGAAGAACTTGCTTTTTTTAGTACCATAGATCTATTGAATATTGCTTGATCAATATGACAAGTTACAGATAAATTAAATAAATAGTTAAAGCCCTAAATTTCAGTCTAGAAATACACTGCAATAAGTATGTGAATTGTTCTGAAATTCTTGTCTAAGTTGTGGAAAATGCATTTCAATAGTTACTGTAACCGATGTCTTTACTTGCAGACTGACCAGCTCACGGTCACTAGTTCTGGGTTCTCCGGGGCTAGCAAAGACAACAGATGAAGATAAAGAGTTGAACAGTGAGCCCATCAAGTTCTCCACCAGTAAAGGCAGTCACAAAACCTGGAAAGTTGAACGCTCCCTTGGAGGGGAGTTTCAGCGGCCCTGGTGGAAGGTTGTTCCCATTAGCCTGTTCACCATTAGTTTCCTCCTATGGTGTGCACTCAGAGGGGAAACGGAAATTGATGCAAAGCTTGACCAACACCTATACAAGAATTTACCAGGCTTGCTTTCAGATGAAGAGGAGCAAGACGATTAAGCAATTTTCCGGACTTATGTAAATATGGTGTTTGTAAATTTTGGGTTATGAAATATAACTTCTGAATGGTATGTCACTGAAGCAATTCAATTATATGGAAGATCATGTTATTCCATTAAAGAATTGGTCTAAAAACCCATGTATCAACTCTTGAAGGACTTTTGTACTTAATGAACATTCAAAAGCTAGAGGGCACTATTGCACCAGTTTTAAAGTGCTACACATTGGCCTGATCATACCCCAAATCTATTCATGTACTTTAAGCACATCTCCACTGGGGGAAAAAAACAAGTTTTGAGGTAGCGGAAAGTTTATTTACAGCACAATAAGAAATCCTATGACATGCACACACAGGATTGAAAGAGACAGACTCAAAACAGTTGCAAACCTGAGTAGGCAGTGGAATATTTCAATATTCAGCATTTACAGATATGACATTCTAATCTACAGTGATTAGGACAGCTGTGAAGGAAGTGAAAGTACATTACAAAAACATGCCTAACTACAAATTAGGTGGCATACATGCTGGTAAGAGTTCAAGATTTACAAAACAAAACCCCAGACACTCTTTTCCCCCCCTCCTCCCCCATTAAAAAGATTAAAAATCAAATCCTTTATGCACGTTCTCCCCTAATTCGCCTGGCCAGTTGAATGTCCTTGGGCATGATGGTTACCCTCTTTGCATGAATGGCACACAGGTTGGTGTCCTCAAATAGTCCAACCAAGTATGCCTCACTGGCTTCCTGTATGGGGGAGAACAAAACGAAACATTACAAATTTAAATATGCCAGGCCGTAAGTCAAGTGAAGTTAAACTAGGTCCATACCTGCAGAGCTCCGATAGCTGCACTCTGAAAGCGCAGATCAGTTTTGAAGTCCTGGGCAATTTCCCTGACAAGGCGCTGGAAAGGCAGCTTCCTGATGAGGAGCTCAGTAGACTTCTGGTACCGACGGATCTCACGCAGAGCAACAGTTCCAGGCCTGAACAAACAACAAATATTTTTACTCATGCTATGAAAACATAACAGCGATATTGTATGGACTATATACTACCATTATTAAAGTATTCCATTAGTCATAAAAGAAACCTGATTAACCAGCACTTCATGCCTACCTGTATCTATGAGGCTTCTTCACTCCGCCAGTGGAGGGCGCACTTTTCCTGGCAGCTTTGGTGGCGAGCTGCTTCCTAGGCGCCTTTCCTCCAGTGGATTTACGGGCTGTCTGCTTGGTACGAGCCATATTTTACCTGTAGGTCTGAACACAAACAAAAGGTTTGTACATACGAAATACAGCAGCAACCACTTTAACCAGGATAGTCTTCCAATGGGGGGAATTAACGCGCCAACTCCACTTGACACTCATATTGCTCTACTATACATCAGTTATGATCCTCATAATAGAAAAACAGCCAGCGATTTTACGACACACATACACCACTATAGTTTCTAAGGTCAGATAAACTATATTAGTGTCCATTGGTCATTTATAGCTGTGAAACACGCCATTGACAGAGGAGGGCACCACAGTCTGATGACTTACTAAAATAAATATTTCCATAGCCCGGCCACCATTAAACTACAGGAGACACACACGTTTCTTTCTGCTTAGCAGCATATTGTGAACTAGCACGGACGGTTGCAAAATGGCGCCAGCTAGCCTTTATCAACTAGCCTTACATCAACATTACGCCGTCGTTGCCATCTGAGCTTATACCACATATAATTACCTTTGACATATATTCAATTGCCCTTAAATGTAGCCATGATGTATTTGGCAAGTTAGGTTTGAACTGAGAATCTTAAATGTTGCAGTTTCACAGCTAGCCAATTAGCTATGGCGCGCTCCGTTTGCTGTAAATTTAAGTAGATTAGTAGAACCCTCGTCTAATTGTATTTTTAACCGTTAAGAACCATATTTAAAAAACTTGACAGCAAGCCGAATACTTATGAAGGGAGTACAAAAAGCAGATCTCTATCCTATATTACCTTTTATTGTTGTTGTTGTTCCTCGGCAATCCAGAGATACTTCCAAAAACGTCGACTGACTTTGCTAACGGGAGCGAAAGCGGTGGTATTTATTCTCTGTGAGGCGCGGCGGACGAAATCCCGCCCCCTCGTCGTATTTGATTGGTTGAGATCAAAATCCTTGGTGGAATGTGATTGGTGCAGGAATCGATGGCGGACTGCCGCCTCTTCTGGATTTGAAATACAATGTCAAAAGAAGAAGATTCCTTTCAATGTGACGTCGGTGTTTTTTTATGTGTTCATTCATGAACCTGATCTAGTTAGTTCATGAAATGGCAAATTACGTCCAATTCTGTATATTCAACGTACATCAGAATACCCTTTAAGATACGGTGCTCACTGATCCCACCCCTGTCTATCTCGTTGCAAAACCCTAGCCTTTGTATACAAATAGACACCACATAGTCTAAAACGTTTTATTCCCTTTTATAAATTATGTAACATAATATTCTTATTCTCGGTGTTCCACATTGTATTTGTAGAGCCAATGCCGAATACATTCTTTATGTATATTATATTCTTTATATATACAGTTTTAGATGAAAATCCCGCTCTTTTCGTTAAATGATAAAAAGGGGGACAACGCTGCTCTATTGGAAATGGATGTATTTGACGTTGTCAGTGACCAGTTATAATGGATTATAGTTTATAGCTCAGGAGATATGTTTGTAACGCGCAAACACTATGTCTATAGCTCTATAGCACAAGTTAAGTGTTTTGAGGGTCAACAATATCTTATTTGGCCATAATCTGGAAGAAAAAAAGGACGAGATGACCAAAAATAAAGGAAAGTTCTGTTGTTTTAGGGATGATATAGTTAACCTGTAGAGAAGATCGTTACCGTACCTCTGGTATCTCTGCAATAATTCGACAAGTGGGGGGGTCTGATGATTTTTGTCTGATGTCAGAACCTGGATTGATCATTTTGCTTTTATTCCTTAGTCTCTGTTCGGGGAACCATCAACAAAGTTCAAAGATCTTTTTGAGGACGAACAGACTGATGAAAGCATAGCTGAGAGAACCCAACCACCCGCTACAGCTTGTTGACAAAACCAGTGTGTTTCATTGTGTATGAAATTACCATTTAATACTATTCCTAAATCAGCATTATCTATCGACCTGTTTTTGCACATCTTAAATTATGCCTATTCACTCTGATGAACATTATTTATTAACTTTATTTTAATCTTTTTTCTTTACGGTGGCAACATATTTTTGTTATAGCATTAAAATACTTTTTACCTTAATTTGCACGTTTCGTTTTTATTTTACCATTCAAAATTTCCTTTGTCAAAACCAAAGAAGCTCTCCTTCAACCGACTTTGTCTCCCACGAAAAAGAAAAAAGGAATGAAAAAAAAAACACCTAGAGGAACCACTGGAATGAGGGAACGGTTTTCACACGGACCTTTTCCTTATGTGACAATGGTAGGAAGTCAAGTAGCGCAACACGACATCTCGGGAGCCAAGAAAATATCAGTATGAATGTTATGATGAATGTATTTTTTTAAAGATAAATGTTGAGTAAAACTTACTTCACTGGTTAGAGTTAAGTTGTTCAGCCTCCCGGCGCCTTATTTGGAAACGAACAGCAAAAGAACAATCAGCACGAGTGACAGTAGGATGCAGTTTATTGGTACATTGTAATTTAATTACAAGTATTATGTATTTAAATCTGTTTCCTACGAGCCAAGCAACATGTATGACTGTTCTGTTATAGACTTGATTTAGGGACCAAATGCACTAAGGAATTTCCAATGTTTGGCTTTGTTCAATAGATATTGAGTCCAAGTCAAGCAGCAAAGCTGATAAACCTTCCTGGACTCACAGTGGCAACAGCTTCAGATTTAACTTTCTTCCTGATAACCCTCCTGCACCTCTGAAAGAAACTTTTTCGTTTTCCGACAAGACAGAATCAACAAAGAATCAGATATCTTTCACGGGACAGTGTTCTGCTTTTTCCTTCAACTTTCAAATTCCACCTATTACACCAGTAGAACTCATGGATACAACAGATACCCCAGACACGTCTGCTACAGGTAGCCAGCAGGACATTCAAAATGAAAAGTCTTCCCCACGTCAGCCTAACTCTCTGCTGGAACCAGTGGAGCATTCAAAGGAAAAGAAGAAGAAGAAGAAATCTGGAAAGAAAAAACCTTCCGGTGATATTGAACCACAGCAGACCCCAAATTCAACTGAGGGGAGCCAAGGAGACAAGGACACTGAGCCGGTCAGTGTTAAAAGGTTTCCTTTAATGACGTAATCATGGTGGACTATAGTTCATTAACTGTTGTCTTAATGTTAATCAGAGTGCAGAAGAGCAGCTGAACAGACAGCTGGACTGGTGCATCGAGCAACTGGAATTAGGAACAAGGTCTCAAAAGTCTACACCCAAACAGAGTATGAATCTACATCTGCATTCATCTGTTCACACTTGACACTGAAATGATTCTTGGCACAATACCTACAACACACACTGACTTTGTGGAATAAAATATTCTTCATCCTAACAGAAGAAGAAGCCTCTCGTGCCTTGAAGACTCTACGAAGCTCCAAAGCTCCTCTGGTGAAGAAGAGGCAGGTGATGCGAGCCATGACTGGCGACTACAGGAAAAAAATTGAAGAGGAGAAGATCAAGCAGCATAAACTCATTCAGAGTGGTGAGTGGATTGTAGCAGTAAAGTCAGCTAATTAATTCATTTGTTTGACGTGATGATATCTGCTTTTACCTTCTCTGCACTTTTGCTATTATATCAGCATTTAAAAACGCACTTTAGTCGACTTCTAGTTGAGTGAACTCCACACTAAAAATTGCGCTTGTGTAAAAAAGGTCCTTGTGGAAAAACTTAAATGTGGTTTAAAAGCTGTGAATTAACAAATTTCTCCCATCACAACAGAAATTTCATCAGCTCAGGTAAAAGTTGTCTCAGATTCGTCAAAGAAGTGTGTTTACCATCGTAGAGCTGGGACCAAAACAGAAACATCTGCTGCAGAGGAGAACCTGCAAAAACATGAAGCCAAGTGTATAGACCTGACAACACAGGATCAGGAGGGGACACCAACTTTTGTCTTTGCTCCATCCAAGGAGAAGTTTACCTTCAATTTTTTCTGATTTGCATATTGAAGGCACATTTCAATACATATTATGCCTGATACTGCCTGGACACCCAGATGGGAGCAGAGTTCTGGATTTTCTCTGTGATAGAAACAACGAAACCACGTGAAGCGAGGGGCTGCTTTGGAGATTATGTGACAACAACAATAACTATATCACTAGCTGACACGATAGTACATATTTCTAAATAAAATAATTAATATTTTGTTTGCATTGCATTTTTTTTAATACTGGCATAGAAGAAAAGCATAATGTGAGAAAGTTTTCCTAAATAATAACGTACTTTTATAGTACAAACTAAGGGGGTGGAAGGTCAGAGGTTATCAATGGGCACTTGCTGTGTTCATATGTAGTAGCCTAATATTACTATACTAATACAAATGTCAAATTAGGCACAGAAAGCAGGGGGGTTCCAATAGAAAGAAGTAATTATAATTTGATAAATAATAGGACAAAGAAACTTAAACAGCTTACTTAATGTACTGTAAGTGGAACATTAGATTTTAGTCAGTGTGAAGAACAGGTAATATTGGAGCATATATCAATTTCATGTAGAAAATATTGAGAAGAAAGAAGGAGCCTGATTACAAATATTAAGAAAAGGTGACTGGAATTAAAAATAGTGTGCAATCCTGAGATTCAATGGAGTGAAGGATATTTGAGGGGTCTAGAAACAGGACAATAAAAAAGCCTGTAATCCACTAAGTCAACTATAACCGTTAATAGGAAGGACATTTTTCCAGTAAGAAAATACTGTTTTACTTGTGTAAAACAGTATTTTGATAATTGGTCAATTCTACTGGACTTCAGACTGTCTAAACTATTTATGTCATATTTTAATAACCTCCCCTTTTAAGTTAATTTAATTTGTATTTAGGTATTCAATACCTAAATTCACTAGGAGAGGAAGATTATCTTTCCATATTTCATTTTGGAAAAAAAATCGAAATGTAAAGAATAAATTCAAAAGGCTTTGAAAAAAGTCTGCACCTCTATACAAATCCCTGTTTATTTTTGGAAAATTTCTAATAAAGAAGAAAAAAATGGATTAGGGAGGCAGTAAAACAACTATGGCTTTTCGTCAACTACCTGTAAACCCAAGAGAAGAAGAACGAAAATTTAACAAGAAGAAGAAGAAGGGGCGGAGCGTGGTTCCACACGAGCACAATTGAGTGTGACACACAAAACAAATAGTTTGAGCTGTAGAGAAAACTTTAGCTGTAAGTATAAGTTTTATACGCGTTGCTATTGTCTGCATTGGGAAATATAAGCTAGTTCGAGTTTTTCCTTGGAATGTCTTAAAAGACCATTTTACTCATGGTTAATGTCGGTGTGCGGTGAGGTAATGTTTATTCTGAGTTTTCTCGCCTAGCAAATATTTAGCAAGCTCAAAGAGCAACGATTCGAGTTATGTTTGGTGAAAGATTTCACTAACGTTCAAAGCCACCGCAAGTCTCAAGCCTCTACTACTTTGTGTTATTTGAATGTTTGTCACAAGCTAACCCTCACATATTTTAACCTTTCTCTCTGTCGGATGCCCGGGTAACATGTCTTTAAAGTGATGAAGATGAGAGAGAGAACACTGGGATACCATATCCTAATGTTCTCTCTGTTTCCAGGTGTGAGGAGGGGAGAGTGAAGTTGAGAATGTCTGAACTAAGTGACGAAGCTAGTGAATCAGAGCAACTGGGTGCCAGCCTCTCCCTGTGGTTGGGTTACACCTTGGTGCGACCTGAGGAGCTTGACGTCCCTCTGGATCTCCACACCGCCTGCTCCATCGGCCAGTACGACGTGGTCGCTGAATGCATCAAGAAGTGGGTGCATAGTAGAACTAAATGTGTTCCATTCTTCCACTGGCTTTTTTGACAAATTTCATGATGTCTCCTTATAACAATGATCCTCTGTCTCTTCAGACGTGAGCTTGACCTAGATGCTAAGAACTTTGGAGGATGGACCCCGCTGATGTATGCATCTTACATCGGCCATGACAACATTGCAAATCTCCTGCTGGAGGCTGGTGTGAGCGTTAATGCTACAACTCCCAAAGGACTAACACCCCTGATGCTGGCAGCAAGCTGTGGGAATGAAAGTATTGCATACTTCCTGCTTCAGGTATGACATGACAGGTTATGCTATGTTGATGTGCTGAGAAATGACTTCATCCTAGGTCTCATACAGGATTACCCTTTGTCTGTCTATCCATATGTAATGAGAAATAGTCTTTCTATATCTCCTCAAAAACTGTTGGATTGAATTCAGTTAAAGTTTACACTTTATTTTGTTTCAGTTTGCTCACACTCATCTATGATAGAGATTATGGTCAATCCAGATCAGAGTTTGTTACAGTAGCAGGGAACCTGAGTACTTCAACATACATTTTGCACTTTAATGGAAAACAACTGTGATTCTTCGCAACAATAATTTAATAGTGACATATTAGACAACATTTCAGCATTAGTTAGATTTAAAAGATGCTATATAAAAAACATTTTTTCAATATTTATTAGTCATGACTGTGACAGTAATACAATTTTCATAACACAAAAGCAAGGTGCTGAGTTGGAGCTGAAGGACACTCGAGGCTGGACTGCCCTGTTTCATTGCACGAGCACAGGCCATCAGCAAATGGTCAAGTTCCTGCTTGATAATAACGCAAATACCAATATCAAGTGAGTTTCTTCATTCTTCCCAGAAATACTGCAACCAATTCAGTCAAACTGAAGTTGTTCTTGACTTTTAACCTTCTTTTGCAGGGAGCCGGGATCTGGTTTTACTCCCCTGATGGAAGCTGCTGCTTCTGGACATGAAATCATTGTTCAGAGCCTGCTTGACCATGTGAGTTCATCACCTCCACAAATGTGCTCTCTACTAGTCAAAGAAAGAACTACAGCATGATAAAATTTGCCCGCAACTGAGAATTATTGAAAAAAAACTCATTGTACTTGTCACACAAAGGTAAGGCCTCATGATCCTGACGTCTGATTTGTAGTAATCATTTACAGAAAGTTAAAGTAGACGATCGCAATGTTAAAGGAGAGACTGCCCGTGCTCTGGCTATGAAGTATGGCTATTCCAAGATCGTCAGCCTCATTGACTCGCGTTCACCAAGAATCAAACCAGGTACTACTAACAAAAAAAGACCCTTGTTTTTGCTTACAAAACATGTTAAGATTAAATCCATCATTATGCTAAATGGAATTGTATCAAAAATTATGGTTTAGGCCCTTATTTTTCTCAAAAGCAATTTGTCTCCAACTTATTGACTGAATTCTTCAGATTTTTTTTTTCATCTTTGTTACAACAGGGCATTTCGAGGATCTGAGCTCCTCAGAGGACTCAGACAGCGCGCCGCGGAGAACGAGGCCGGGTCGCAACAGAGTTAAAGGCGTCAGCATCCATGATGGTCCACAGGCCATTGCTAAGTTCCGTGTAGGAGGCAGCAGCAAACTGTGTGGTAGTGTCACATCAGAAATCCAGTCATCCTGTACCCACATACATCTCATACATGTTATGAGTGAAGTGGCACCACATGAAAGAGATTTTTTATCACAATGTATCGGAGAATATTACAAAGAAAAGACACTGTATTTGCTTATTAAATTTTTTTAAAGAAGCATTTAATCGATAGCATACAATATCCATACTGTGTATGGCTGCGGTATGTTAATACTTATTTTATCTGCACAGAGTCTCCCGCTGTGCCGCCAGGCTACACGGCGTACCGTGACATTGGTGAACAGAGCGAAGGCATCTGCTACCGCGATGTGACCTCGCCCATCAATGAGCTGGACGGTCAAAGCAACAGCAGCAGAGGTGACAAAAACAAACAAATGGGCCACAAACAGTACTACACTTGTCATGATCTGGGATACGACAAATATTGTCCTGTGACATCAGGTAACAAAATAGATTTCATATGATTCTGCCACAGATGACAGTCCGTTCTTTGACAATGACATGCCCACCATGAGGAGCAGCAGCAGCGGCAGTGAAGGCCTGCCTCATGTGATCGGCCTCAACTGGGAGGGCTCCGTTGAAAGTAACGAGGTGAACACACAGGAACAGAATTCACACTTTTTTGGGGTTAAGCACAGGTTTGATTTTCCACTGAAGTGACATAGTGTGTATTTTTTCACCAGGACTCTGACCAGTCCAAAAAGAGCAGCTCTCGCAGAGTTATGAAGGGATACCACCCAAAAGGCAAGACTCGTCATGGAACCAATGAAGCAGCTCACTCAAGCGGTACAGTGAACTGTGCCATGCGCTCACATGCTGTCCTACCAACCTCCTACTCTGGTCCGAAGGCACGTCTGTATTTGCTACCATTTTTTCACGTGTGTTATATTAACTCTAGCTGTGTTTGTGTGTGTGTGTTTGCACGCCCATCATTTTCAGTTTCTTCTGGACTGTCTTTGGTTCTCGACTAGCCCTAAATCCATGTATTCCTGTAGGATCTGGCAGAGTTCTTGGAACAAATTGGCTTCTCTAAATATCTCCCTTTACTTGAGGAGCAAGACATTGACCTGCGGATATTTCTCACCCTGACTGAAAATGATCTCAAAGAAATCGGGATCACGTAAGACATTTTTGACGCCTCTTTCATATTTACCCCCAACGCATTCTGCGTGTGAATTGCTGTGTTGGATCTCAATCCGCAGATTGTTTGGACCCAAGCGTAAGATGACTTCGGCTATTGCCAGGTGGCACAGCAGCGCTCGACCAGCCGGTGATGCCCTAGAACAGGCTTACGCCGACCAGCTTGAAGCGGAGATGCAGGAGATGGCCATTCAGCTACACAAGGTAACCACAGAGGAAAATATTTTTACAGCACTTTACGCTCCTGATGTCTTCTACTTTTGTAGAGCAGAAGACATTTTGAGCTGGGCAATTCATCCGAATAAAATTGCAATCTTGATTGATACGTCTGTGCGATGAAGTACAAGTGTGTAGTATTTTCATTTGAGACATCAGCTGCTTCAAAAAATCCTATTTTTTCCTCCCTCGATGAATGAGAAGGCAATATCGAACCATGTGACTCATAGCAGCAGAAACTGAAAGTTACAGCAAGAGATACAGGAGCAAATTTGGAAGTAGAATAGCTTTGAAGCCAGAATGAATCCAGAAGAATAACACGCTGATCCAAGTGAGTAAGAGATAAACCCAACAAACTACCACAGAACTTCTTCCGAAAATGTTTCCGTGGATGTTTTTGGTTCCAGAGAAGATGATGAAAGTCAAAAACTTCTGCATTTGAAAGCAGTGTTTTGCCACAGCAGCAGCACCACAAATTGGTATAATCACTTTAAATGTCAGCACGATGATGGAGCCCCCTCTGTCAGGGAAAAAAGAGACCATGCTTAAATCCTTGCACTTGGTTTACTTAACTGTATGTACAGTTTGTGACACTAGGGGGCGCCTTAATACAGTAAGCAAGTCGAGTCTGTCACTCATTCATTTCATCCTTTGTCTGACTGACATTTGTAACAATAAGAATGTCTGGGCCTGACCAGGACTCTGAATAATTAATAAAATATTTGATTAATTACATAGTCAATAATAATAACATACATGTGGTACAAATAGCAAAATTGCTTCTCTGCATCTAAACCGTCCCTGAGGAGTAGTGGGCAGCTATCTGCAGCACTCTGGGAGCAGATTGGGTTTCAGGGTCTCGCTCAAGGACCCGTGGCCATGTAGACTAGCTAGGGATGGAAGCAGCAATCTTCTGATTGATGTGCATGAACTGATCCTGCCAGGTCCCACCACAGAAATCCAATTTGGCTCAGGTCCAGATTGTACCTTTGGAGACATACAGCGGTGAAATCACTCTTCTTGGGATCTTTGTCTCAATGGAGTTGCTCTTGACCTTTTACAAGGACTGATGACCTGATGGTCTCACTCAGAATTTTCTAGTAGGGATCAGAATTTATGTTTCTTGTCAGTTATGGCGGATCCCCACAAAATCACACTACCACCTTCATGCTTGACCATAAGTATGACGAGCATGTTTGGATTTGGCCAGATGTCTCCCAAAAAGTTCCAATTCCTACTCGCCACGCTCCAGTGAATGCCATTTTTGTCCAGTGTCTTTATAATAGTGGAGCCATGAACTTTAACCTCTAGTGAGGAGAAAAAAGCCAGCCGTTCCTCGGATGTCCTCTTAGTATTTTTGGGGCCTCAAAAATTGATTTCTCCTCCTTCCTCGTCTTGTCTGGAATTTCTTTTGATTGGGCATACTGTGCTACTGGTAAAACCAAACCGCCAATGTCATGTTTCTGAAAACAGTCTATTTCAGTCATGATTTCTATTTGTGTCTCCTCAAGCTGCAAACAGTTATTAATGCAGTTTGGTAGATTTTAGGATTCATTTTCTAAAGCGGCAAATGTTATTTGATGTTTTAAAACTTATTTTGTTTACTCTAGTCTACTTGTGTTTTTGTTAAATTTTCTTTTAAGATTGATTAGAGTTTAATATACTCCACACTTTTTCATAGTGCTGCACAAACATTTCACATTTCTGATTTTTCTTGACCAACTTCTAAGCATTTGCCCACATTGATCTGAATGACTCCATACTTAGCGCTGTGAGGAGGCGGCGGGCCTGCAGAGCCAGGTGTCTCAGGAGAAGGAACTGCGTACCGTGATGGAGGGTTGTCTCATGGAGGACAAGATGGCCTGGAGGAGGGTCCATACTGAGCTGGTAGAGACCCACCGGCTGGCTCAGGACATGAGCAACAGACTGGCAGAGTTCAGAGCCTGCCGCTCTGATCTGGTATCCTGTTTCACTACTGAGGAGAACAGCAGCTCTTATGCTGGTGTTGAGAATAAGAAGGACGACGACTCTGGAGTTAAAGGTGGGTGGAGGTGTCCTTTGGGGGATATTTACGTTTTTCATGTGGTGATTAAATCAAATGATCTTATTCCTTACAGTCAGGAAGGACCTGACGTGCTCTAGAGCAGTAGAGCTGATGAAGACGTTGGATTCTCATGAAGAAGAACTGGGTAAGATGGTGTCATGCACGGTGATTAGAACAGTTTTTGGATTATAAGTGGAGTTTAATGCTGGTTGTTTCGTGACAGCGGGGACTCTGCAAACCGTGCTTCAGAGTCTGAGGCGACTGAGTGCTACTGAAAAAGTCTCAGATAGCTGGGAGCGGCCGTAACATTTTGCAGGCGAGTACTGAAGACAAACTCTCAGTTGGAAGTGCTGGAATGAGCCATGGCTGGTACGACCGGAGACATTTCTCCAATTTCTTGTTTTTGAAAAGGCTTAAGCCAATATTTGACGGAGGGTGATCCAACCACCCTGGACGATGTCTCTGAATGAGAGACGGCCGAAGACGAAACCAGCCCTGTCTGATAACGGTGACTCAGAGAGAGAGGGAGCCGATCTGCTGCTCCTCCGTGATGAGCCGATTGACCAAAGCTTTATCAGACCTGGACGAAGCCGAGTTCAACGGCAGCTTCTGAAGGGAACCAGCCAGTGAACGCTTGCGCTGGTGTGAACTGGACTCCAGTGGTTGGGTTTTGAAAACACTTTGAGAGGGGGGACTCTGATAAGAGGCTGTAATACTGTGAAATGCTTCTTGAAATCTCTTTGTTACTTCATGAAATCTGGTTTAAATTATTCTCCTGCCACAGGATTAAGGCACATTTCATACAAATAGCTGAGAGACATTCTGCAGATACTTCATGAAGTTTGTTTGTGTTTATTTGTTGTGAGAATGAAAGGAATGTCCTGCTGAATGCATTTTTAAAGAGACCAAGATTAAATGTTTTAAACGTGTCCCGTTAAATAAGATTATAAGTAGATGTATAATAAAATATTTGACAATGTTCTTCTTCTTAGCTTTTTATGTTTTTGCACACCAGTTTCAGATTCCTCTTGGGGTTGCTATGAACTGGTTTAGCTATCATTCAGGGAATTAATTGGTCCCAGAATATCCTTATAAGAAAAACAACTTGAAAATTGACAGTTGGAGAAAAAAATATCAGCAAATTTATTCATGTTTGACAGCATTTCTGAGCAAAGACTGGGGAGAGGCTGAGTTTTTATCCTGCACACGTGGACAAAATGAGCTTAACAGTTAAAGAAACAAAAAGACACCCATCAGCAGCAGCTTAATCCCTTTAGAAGAGATTCTATTATCAGTTTTATAAATCGTTTCAGAAGTTAAATGTAGATTTGATGTTTTAGCTTAACTTCAAATCCTAGATGTGCTCAGGGACCATCATCTCCCATTCAATCTGAATTTGCTATCCTGTTGACTTTGCTTCTTTATGAGTCACAACAGAAAATTAATTCATGACTTGGTGCCAAGATAAATCAATGAAGACAAAATGATGACCTGTGCAAGCCTCTGAATGATATTGATGGCGTTCACTGGGCCCTGCATCAGACCGACTGGTGTTAGAATATAGTTATCTTCTTCAACACCAAGCGTTGTCTGTCTTCTGTCCTGGACTTCATGTTTCCCCAGACACTCTACCCCTTACAGCCAACACAGTCACTTCCCTGATCTTCTTGGGTTTAACTAGATTTTTTTCAACATGAGCGGATGGATGAACATCTTAAATTTTTAGGATGGTGATAAATCTGATGCGGTTTTAAATTACTCCAACTGTAGTGATGTGGTTAGAATCTGAGTCTGAGGGCTGTTTTAGGATCAGTGGTTCTGTTTCAGAGTTTTGGCATGCCCCTCATACAGGATTAATCTAAATGATATTCTATAGTGCCTGAGGTCTTGGCTCTAGACTGATGTGATGACAATTAGCAGAAAAAAGAGTCGCATTGGCTAAATTTACTACTAGCAGTATATCCACACTGCAGATTTTAAACAAGTGCAGATTCCATCCCTCTGCTCTGCCCTCATGATTGAAAGGACAACTTTAAATGGCATAATCGGACACAAAAAAACTCTTAAAATGATTAGTTATGTGGGATGCTTTTAGTGGCAAAAACCTGGTGGAGCTTTCAATAGGTGAGGGGCAGAGGAGTAATGTGTCCTGCTGATAAAACATCCTCAGTTGACAGAATATAAATGTTACCAAATAAACACTGTTGAGACAGAACTGAAAAACATTCTATCTCTGTGTTGATGGACTTATGCCATGATGCCTCCTTGTAAAACTGTCAACATAAAGTACACACTGGTATTTGCAGCGATTATTATGGTAATCGAATTTCCCCGTTAGGTTCTACTAATACCTGTTACACACTTGCCAGCAGTGACCTAAACAATCTATGAACCATGAGCCGCCCACAGCATTTTTAACTGGAGGCTGGAGGTTTGGCTGGTTCCCAGTTAGGATTTCTGGGTCAATGAAAGTATAGTGCGGTTTGGAGAAAAATGAGTGACTACTATTTTTTTCCTCTGAGGTGCCCGGCTGACAGCGCTCAGCAGACATGAGTAGCAGTCGGGGTTGTACAGAGCAGCAGCAGGCTGAGTGAATACATGAAGCTCAGTGCAGGTTCAAAAATGTTTCAGTCTGCCGTCAGACAAGCTGTTTATACTGTCAATGGATATAAAATGTTGCTGAGAAAACAGATCAGTATGTATTGCTATAGAGGCTTTTCTTATAATTTAATTCAACTTTATCCTCAGTCCTTCAAAATAAACTTTAGGCATTATTTACAAACTTTAATAAGCACAGACAATTGTTCCCGTTCATCCTTCAAGACATGGCTGAAGGGTTTAAAAACTGTAAAATTCAAAGTGTGAATTCACAAAAATATTGCTATAGTCTCTGAATATCTATTGTAACCTCTCATCTGCTCATATACATTCCCTAATAGCTTCAATTCAAATAAGAGTTTGCGTGATTGTGTTTGCTCTTGGATGGTTATCCTCCCCCCCGGACTCAGACACACAGAGCCGCCCCTCTTTCCACAGGCTTGTGGAGGAGTGAAGGCATTTGTCTGACGAGTGTGATCCAGGATGGTGTCGGTACCATCTCCCACTTCCAACAGAGCGTCAGCTGTGTGAGCTGTGGTCCAGATGAGCTCATGTGTACTCACACAGGTGACCGCAGCCAGCGGGGCAGTGAGCGTTGCCCTTCAGCCAGTTCATAATGTGCTCCAGGTGTCCCCCGTGGCTGCAGCCTTGACACCACACAAACAGTCCTTTCACCACATGGTGGCACACTGCACACACACTGGCACACTGGTGGCACCTAGAAGAGACACAGAGCTCATGTCAGAGGTCGTTTCGTATCAGAATCAGACAAATGCCCAGTGTGCTCTGACATATTTGCATTCAATACAACATAAGAAGTAGTAAATACAGCAGAGATTTCAGCTGAATAATGGTCTTGACCAAAGAATAGTCCAGAACACAATCAAATGTTAATGCACAAACACAGCTCTCTAAAAGAAAAGGCGGATGCAGTGTTCATACCTGTCACAAATCCAACCTTTGTTGCTCATCGGCCGCTTGCAGTTGCTGCAGTTGATGTGCAGAGCCGTGGACGTTTGGTTCAGGCAAGTGATGCCGCTGCACGTGCTTAGTTTGATGACCTCATTTGACACGTTCCACAACTCAAACCGCTGCAGTAGGTCTATGTAGGACATGTACCAGTGCTCCTGAATGATAAAGAGATCTTGTTAAGGGATTAGGGTTGCGTTCAGCTGTTCCAAACTGCAAAGCTGTGACTGAGTTAGGTGATACTTAACTCTAAGAAAATCCCTAAACCTCACCCTTTTTGAATTTATATAATAAATGTGTTAATGAAAATACCTTAAAATTGAACCATCCGTATCCATAAATATTTTGAGCCAAAAATTAGGTTTTCAAATAGTCGTCATTAATGCACCTGCCCAAACTTTGTCCAGCGCTGCTGTATAGTAATTCCACTAAGCTAAACAATCAAAGACACTGGTATCTCTTCCCCTCTGACCTGGGTAAGATCGTCAATCTCTCTACGGATCCTGTCCCCCAGGACAATTAGCATTGAGACGGCCATCTGCACGTCGCCCTGCTCTGCATAGTAGCTCAGCATCTCTTGCACGATGGGGCAGAAGAAGCTGGCAGGTAGATGTGGGCTAAACAGCGGCTGGGAAATGGAGATGAGAGAGAATGACTCGATGGGTGTCAGACACGTGACTTCTGCCTCATTGCCGCTGACATGGGGCGAGTCAGTCTTGTCTTGCTGAAGGTGCTCAGGCGCAGACGGGTTATCCATGATCTCATGGCGCAGCTGGAAGGCCTCTTGGGGCAGCGTGTACTCCGGCTCTTCTGTTACGATGAGAAGAGCAGAGATAATATTAGACGAAATGCGGAGCATGGCGACAAGTATAAATAGAAGCTCCTGATGTAGTGATTCTATATTTCAACAGAGAGGAACTTCGACTGACCAGTTTGGTTGTCATGCTCCATGGAATAGAGGTCGTCGTCATCTAACTCTGCATCACCAAACATGTACTCGGCCTGGCCTTCGCTGCCTTCTGTCTCTTCATTTTCTTTGAAATAACAGAACATTAATATCATACCAACAATACATGGGCCACCAAATCAGTTTCTCAAAGTTTCAATGGCTACTCTCACCTTCATTATTATTGCTGATGTGTGAGTTACCAAGCTCCAGGTGAATGTTGTCCTGCCTGCCCTCACCTTTGCTGCGCTCCAACCTGCTCTCTGTTCCCATCCCTGAGCCCATTTCCTTCATGCTGAAACTGATGTTTAATGTACATTAGATGACAGAGTTTAAATGTCTGGCATGGCTTCACATTTAAATTCTCATTTACCTGTTCATTAAAGGTACGGTTCCGAGTTTACTGAGGTTGTGGTTTGGACCGGCTGCTGTGAGGTTTCCTGGGTCAGAGAACATAATTCTCAACATGGTCCACGTTGTGGAAACCTTTGTATTACAAAAAGAAAAAGAAGACAAATTTCACAACACTGAATTAGCCCTCACTTAAGGATATTAGAGAAAATGTAACAAGTTATTTAAAGTTAAATCATTTTGTCAAATATAAGAAAAAAATGTATCTTTTAATTTACTGTTTGATACATTTTTATGCCAAAAAAACAGTAGCACATTGGTTACAACTCTTTGGCAGGGGATATTTTCTGATTTTCAATGTGTTATATGATAGCACTGAATATCTTTATTTATTTTTTCTTAAAGCAATCAAGAAAGAGGATTCCTTGGTAGCTGCAGCAACCACCATACAGCTTGTTAGTTAATTACTTTTCTAAAACAGTAATTAGTTATTCATTTTACTGAAAACTAAATATTGTATTGTTTTGCAGTGATAAATATATAATTTATTCATAATAATAATTTGTGAATGTGATGCAGCCAATATTAAATCTATAAATACACCTAATATAAATGGTTAATGCGTACATATGTCACAACGGAGGATTTGAATAGATATAACAAAAATATACCCGAGATATGCACAAAATGTACAGAATCTAGATGCACATTGTATCACTGTGTTTGGCAATGTAAAAAGATTAAAACATTTTGGAAGGAGGTAAAACTATCATGGAGGAAATGATCTCAAAGCAAATTCTATTGGACCTCAGACTATTTCTCTTGAGTTTATGTCCAGAGAAACATTAATATAAAATAAGTGAACAAGCATTTATAGACCTTAGCTTGCTTCTTGCCAAAAAATGTATTACAATATTATGGAACTAACTATGTAAAAAATCTCGATTTAACAGATGACCAAGTGAATGATTAGATTTCTGTGAACTCTGCAGTTTCCAAACTTGTAAAAAAAGAAAAGTCATTTTCAATTTTTCTACATTTTGTACCCTGTACTATTTGTAACTCAACTCTTATAGTTTACCATTTGACAATACAAGAGGAGCACTTTATTATTTCTTATTCTTGTTTGTTTTGTTAAGTGCCATAAAGCTGTCTTCTATTGTTCCTGAAATAACCATGTATGTAAAGCTGTGAATTAAACGTTGGAAAATAAAGATAATTGGGAAAAATAATAATAATAATAATTTGTCAAGTATATGCAAATATGCATAATAAGGAAACCAAAATCATCATTGAGTACAGATTTGATCAAAGGTGATGATTAATATGTCTGACCTGAGGTCTTTTTAGCTCCTTTGCCACCTTAGCATTATGATCACAGAGCTCAGCAAAGGGCTTCCCACTGAGGAGGTAGAGTTGTGCCGTCTGGACAAACCAGTCCATGCGGTTGCTGTCCAAGTCGGTTTCAAAGACGGTAAGAGCACTTGACACATTTGCAGACTGTTCTGTCGGGTCGGGCCTCTTGAGGGAAAAGATGGGATAGCGTCGGTCGCCTATAGTGTAAGGCTTTCTGTTGGGGTCGCTGCTGATTAGACTCTCCTTGGCTGCAAAGGCCAAGTCACCAAAAAGACCAAAGCACAGACCCTCAGGGTTGGCTTTGTCTACGGGACGAGTGGCGTCCTTGAACATGTGTTGGTACAGTGTGCTGTCCTTAGAGCCAGAGAGCAGGCAATGAGGGTCGTGCTGGTTGCGCCACACAATACCAGTGGTAACATCCTTGTGCTCCTCAAAGGTGGCGAAGGGAATAAAAGGTCTGCGGACATCCCACACATAGATGTTGTGATCTACCATCATGGAGCAGGTGGCTAAATGATGTTTCCTCTCAGGCCGCCATTTGACCCGTGCAACTGAGGCAATCGTCTGGACACAGTATATCTCCTTGGCCCGGTTAGTGGTCATGTCCCACACTTTCACCATCTTATCCCTTCCTCCAGTGGCTAACCATCCCCTAACATGGACACAAAAGGAGAAAGGTATAGCAATGATAAAAAGCCACAACTACGCACTGCTATTGAACCAAATAATTTCCAATTTCATAAATAAAATATCTAATTTCACAGTTGGTCTGCATCGTAGGTCACTTTCTTTCACCTGTCATCAGGATGCCAGTCACAGCAGAAAACAGGACCAGTATGGGCGGTGAACATTCGCTCATAGCGATCTGGTCGCCTGATGTCCCACAGCTGGACGTTACCATTTTCAAAGGAAGCAGCAAATGTGAAATAATCCTTCATACTGAACTGGACGTCTCTCACACTCTCTGACTGTCCTGGAAGAAAAAGGGGGGAAAAAAGTGCAATAGATATAGTAACATACAGATATAATCTGTTTTATTATTTCAAAGCATAGTGTAAAAACAAATGAAGATGGAGTTCATGTCATAAAACAATACTTATATACTTATAGATATGATTACTTATATAATCATTTATATTCAAATCAAAACAGACACATTGCACCTTTGGGGAATGTATAATTATTCGTACACATATGTTCAAACATGATATTCTACCTGAAAAAGTGCTGACAGACTCCTTTTTGCGCAAGTCAAAGCACTTCATGAATCCATCCTGTGAGCCACTCAGCAGCATGTAAACCTCTGTAGGGTGGAAGCACACCTTGTTGACAGTTCGTTTGTGCTCTGTAAACAGCTGGTCTTGCTTGTTGCGAGTGGGTTTTCCCAGGTTCCAGGTGACCACCGCTCCATTGGTGGCAGCTGTGGCCAGCAGGTTCTCCTCCATCTGGTGCCACATAACATCAGCGCAGCTGAAGTTGAGCGAGGGTTTGCGGCCGACGCGCAGATTCAGCTTTTCCACAAACTGCTCCTCCTCCAACGTGTAGATCTTAAAGATGTTACGACCAGCTACCACCACCTGCGTGGCATCACGGCACACGCTGATGGCGTTGGCAGGAGCGTCCAAGTGGCAGAACATAGTTCGACCACTGACAACACTGCTGCTGAGGGCTGTTGTAACCCGTGACATCTTCTCCATATTCCTGACACAGACAACAGTGATAACTTCATGAGCTCAGTAATAAAGGATCAGGATAACTTTATCAGACCACAAGGGGCCAATTGATTTGCAGCCAGCATTACCTCATACAAAAACAACAACAGTCATGGGAGAAAACAATGCAACAGAAAAATTACAAATACCTTGTCACTAATAAAAAATGCGCCAGATAAACACAGAATGATAAATAGTTACCCAGGCTATACAAATAAATAATATTAAAAAACAAGCCTGCTTGTCCTGTACTTGGGAAGAGAAAATCTGAGTATAGAAGGCAGCGGCTTAAAATCCTCGGTCAGTGGAGGGTTAAATCAGCCAAAGTCCTCCGCGCTTTCTTCAAAGTTCTGACTTGATACAGGTCAGTGAGGTTATTCAACATTGTGCCAACAATTTTGCTGCACAGTTTAAGCATATCCTGCAACCTTCTTTTTAAAAAGAAATTGAAATTTGGTGAAATTCAAATTCAGTAACTACTACATCACAGCTAGAAAGGCATCTCAACAGAATGTAAAAGAATATCAATGCAGTTCCTCGATTGACCAGAAGATGTCACACAAGCAAAACAAGAGGTTAAACTGTACTTGGTGAATAAGGCAAGAAAGTTTGCAGTGTAAATCAATCATATCTAAGCATACAGTGTATTTTGACACTTTAAATAATGGAACGGCTGCGGCACTTACTTTGTGACGAACCACAGGCCTTAACATCAATGTCTGCAACAGCACAGTGTCCTCTACATGAGCTCCCATGAGAGCCAACTTGCTGGAGAGATTAGCATTAGACCAACAATCTGCTAGGACGGACAAGTCTGTTAGAAACTACACATTTAACATATCATAAAAAAATGTTCTGTTGTATAAGCGTTTGTCACACACAGAGAATTTAAAATTAACTGGAGTATACTTTTAGGGTAAAGTTTAATATGTTCATTTAATAAGTTTCAACTGATCAACAGTTCTATATTCTTATTTGTCCGTCTCCTGTGTTTAAGTTGTGATCACCTTCAACACCATGCTAGTGACGGATAACAGTTGCCTTGTTGCTTTAAAAAAAAAAGTCTTTATTGAAGGATATTAATACAACCTATACTACACATACAGGGCAATCAAATAGAGTTGTACAGAGTACATTCATAAATCACATGTAATACAGAGAACAAAGTAAGAAAAAATTAAAAGAAAAAAGAAAATTGAGCAAGATGGATTTTTTTCCCGAAAAGTCATTCTGTGGATATAAAATTTGGCTAAAATTACAAGCAAATTGATAACAATTTGTTCATTGATGGACAATTTTGGATAATTGAATCCAGTGTTTACCCCACGTGGTAACAAAAAGAGCATTTGTCTTCTACATCAGGAAAACATGCACTGATAAAGGAGTTAAGGAGATTTTGAATACAATTCCTTTAATTAAATCCAAAGGGAATTCTTGAGCTTATTTGCACTTGGAGAAATTGATAATGTTGCCTTAACATCACGTGATGATGAGAAACTGTGACAAATTACATTTTAGTGAGTCAATTGATCAAGTTAACACTGTGAAATTGACAACCACTACCTCGTGCCATGATGCTGTATTACCTTTTTTTTAAATGTATTAAAACAGTATTGAAAATCCGTCACCTACTTGCCAGAATTCACCTGCCTGCTAGTGCAGGTTGCAGTTAGCCGCATTATCCATAAACATGACAGGAATGTGATGCTAATGCTAGTCAGCTAACCTAGCGACTCAGCCTCTTTCAAACAGTAAACATGCAAGATACAAGTTTTATAGGTATGCCAACGAGCTGGATACGTGTCAAAGATTTATCATTTTGCCTAACCGTTTGTCTGTAAGGCCAATGACTAAGTAGTTGAGTTAACAAACCTTCTGAAACTGTGGCTCAACTGTTGTTATGCCGCGGACGGATGTAGTGTGTCATTACAAAACCTCACGAGATTTCTGTGTGTCATACCGGAAATAACGTCACGCGCCTACAATTCATTCAAGTTTAGTGGAGGCTATCGAACACTTTGTGGTTTTGTTTGTATAAACGAAGGTGAGAGCAGCGTTTGTTGATTATTACTGATTATTGATCATTCACAGTTATTGATTCAAACCATTCATGTAAACATGTTTTGTAAACGTTTGTCTGTAGGTGATGGTAAGAGCTCTCTGCTGCCATGAGTGATCTGTTTGCCTGTGATGACCCAGAAACATGGAGGAGAGTGTTTGAGAAATACTGGGATGTAGTGAAGGTAGATGTAAAAAGCAAGAAATCTGGAAAGCTGCTGGACCTCGACAAATGGTAAATCCTTTAACCTGACAGAAACAGTTACAATATGACACTCAAATTAATTTAAGAGATGAAATACATTTAATCTTCTGATTTCCAGTCGGTCAAAAGCCAGATTTTTATTGGACTCAATAAAATACACTAACTATACAACTGGGAAATCTTTGTTTAATGATAAATGTCCAGCTCAAG